>NOXB01000011.1:1200000-1755093 GCA_002901145.1 Cladosporium cladosporioides
GAAGCTCTGCACGCTCAGCTGTAGGGAGTTTCTGCCAGGAAGCATGGAAGCATGTGATACCCCCCGAGCACGAGCTTGTGGATTGTAGTTCTCGGTCGAACAACATATGTAAAAACAAAAAAGTGACATAGCATTGCCCAATTGGTCTATAGTGGTATCTAGTCTGAACTCCAATGGGAAATAGATAAGATGAAAAAAGCAAATGAAAAACTCCGAGGCGGTTCAGTGATGCGATCTCGCCAAATCCCCATATCTCTTGCAAGCCCAGCTCGCTCTTCGCTGTACAGCAATAGATCATTCCCAACATCTTCAGTTGACATGGCCATACCTGGAAAAGGCCAAGCTCAAACGCCCAAAATGCACAACAATTCGCAATTTTCAAGCAGCAAGATAAGTTTATCTTGCCTTGGCATCGTTCTGCGGTGCATTGTTCCTGTCCCACCTGCCGAACCAGTCCAGTACCTTCGCTGTCCAGTCCAAATTTCTGAAACCGCAGCCGTTTTCTCTGGCGCCAGCGTCGGAGTTGTTTCCGTCAGCACTGGGCCAGCAGTGATTCAAGTCGGGGATGTAGTAGCCTTGAACAACGTCGTCGTAGCCATTGCATGAGTAAGATGTGATGTTGTATCCATCATGGTCGTTGTCAACGACGGGATCATCGCTTTTCTTGCAGCCATCGCGGCGCGCCCACCAGCTCAGCCAGTCTGGAATGTCGGGTGATTCGCCACCGGTGCCCTTCTTGGATCCTGTGTAAGGAACTGTGTTATCTTTGCCGCCATGTACTTCGAGGATGGCGCGACTCTTCGGGCAGCCGTCGACGGCTTTGTCTTTGTATGAGTTGTCACTGTAGAGAGCGGCTGCGGCCATGGCAAAAGCTGCGAAGGAATCTCCTATGTCGGAACACGCCATCATGTCAATGAAGCCTCCGCCGTTGGATTTGCCACTGGCGTAGACGCGGTCTGAGTCGATGCAATAGGTTTCGTCGAGATGGTCCAGGAGGTCGGAGACAAGGTCAAGTCATCAGCACTTTCTCAGCATAGCCAGCACTCTCCCATTTGCCGCCCATTCCTTCCGGGTACACCACAATGTACTCATCGCCTCGAGGTTCGGCGAAGTACTGTGAGTTGTTGTACTGGTTGGCTGCGTCGCGGCTGGCGCCATGGAAGTCTAGAATGAGTGGCCAAGGCTCTGTGTTGTTTTTGTTGTAATTGGATGGGGTGTCCACGGTGTAATAGCGGGTGTTGCCACCAGATTCTATTTGATGGTTTGCCTTGCCGGAGCTGTAGCCTTCAGCGTGAGATGTTCCACAACCAGCCTTCCATTGTTGGTCGGTGAGGTGTTGCAGATGATGTGGAAGAAGGTTTGGGCGAACCCGAGCCAGATGAACCTGAAGAGTTACCAGAGCCAGAGCCAGAATCGTCCTTGTTCCCACTCAGTGCAACGGGCAATGCTATGGCCAATACGATGGCTATCACTATGGAAGCAATGATCGCCAGGCTGGTAAGGGGTCTGCTACGCATCCTTGTCAGAAGGGATGGTTTGCTTGAAACCTCTGCGGCAGCCCCGCCGGCTTTGAGGTCTTCGTCTGACAACATCTGAAAATTGGCCATTCTGTGAATAGAGTCAGCACGTGTCCCAAGGGAATTCTGATACAATATATCGCGACGAACTTTGGCCCTGAGTTGCGTCCCGCCATGGTAACACTGGAAACGATAGTGTGATGCGTCGAGCTGGACTTGAGAACGGGCCGATGTGATACGGCTGGTCGGTAAAAAGGGAGCGGAAATAGGAGAAGCGAGAGTCAGTGTGGACAGCGCTGATGAGCAAGTATATAGACAAATAGGAAAGGTGTTGACAACGGCAGCGCCAGGCTTCGAGAAGGAGAGAATAACAATGGAGATTGCAAAAGGCTGAGATGATGCACGCAGCGGGCGTTTGCGCGTTGCAGGAGGCGGCGCGCGCAAAGCGTTGAACCAACTCGGGCGCAGATCGCAAGACACAGCCCGCGCATCCCTTGGCATTTGACGACTCTGTCAAGCCCAAACACTTCTGCACACCAAGCATCTGCCATGAATATCATTGGGCGCGTGTCAGCGCCAACACGCCCGCCTGTGAAACCGCAACTGGCGGAGCCCGCAGCCGGTAGGGTGAGACTGCCCACTGTGTTCTGGCTGGCCGGTGCTGGCCCATGTTTACGTCGACGGGAGGCATCTGCACGACGAACAACGCGAATCTGATCTACATCGTCTCCATCGTCCGCATGACCGGCCCACCCTCAGTATCTGGGGCATTATTACGACTGCCCTATCCTGTCCGAGGGTTTGCCGTCAGCCGTCGAACAAAGCCAGACCAGAGACTTCAGGACTCGGGGAGATCGTGAACTTTGCGTATCTCGCATCCGAAAAGTCCAAAGTCCACTGCCGGATCCTCTGACAGGTACCCGTCCGGCCCGCTCTTAGCCCACCTTCGTTTCACCTCCCCTGTCATCCGCCTCTCTTCTGTGGGCTGATAACAACATCTCAGACATACAACACCTCCTGGCCTTGCCGTGTCTTTTCATCCTGGCAAGTTCCTTTGCCCAGATCTTAGCTCCCCCTGTGGCGTTGTATTCCTGGTACAAACCGCTCTATCTCTCGCGACCAGCTATGTCTGATAAGGTCTCCTCCTGTGACGGAGCGACTAGAGGTTCGCGTCAAGCGTCATGTCGTTGGCGCCCGCGGAGCACGAAGACTAAGCCGCGATACAGCCCGACTCGCGTAAGGAACGTCCGCTTGATCGCTGGCGAATCCTCGTTTCTATTTATCGCAAAGTGGGTTTGGCTGATCTGCATGCTTTGTTCTGACCTCACCTCTATCTTCGCGCCTCAACGATCCTTCTTCCTTCTCCCCGTTGCTCCCACAGCGACTTGGCATCCTTCCGGCCGCGGTCCGCTGTTGCTTGAACCTTGATGGTGCTGCGTAATGGAATGCGCTATTGAGATCACATCATTAGGCCATTCTACAAGCATCATTGCTAGACCTTGCCTTGCTTTGTGGGATAATTTTGAGGAGAAAGGAAAGGATCGTTGAATGACCAGACTTCTACTACTTGAGCACGCAAGGTCTGTGCAATTGACCACTCGTCGTGATCGTCTTACACAAATCACCCTTTTGCTAAAGTAAACCAGTTGATCTACATTACTATGCAGCAGTCACGTCGTGAACCAAGTGGTGATGGTGTGTGCAACAATTACGACGCTTGCTCGGACTGAATCCCGCCCGCTTTCCCCACCTGAGCTTCGTCTTCACGTGCGCCGATCCCATCAGCTTGAGCTTAGCATCGACCACATACCATACCACACATGCGATGCCTTCCACTGAGCGCCTCACAGCGCCTACTTCGACGCCTATTGTCGTCGAGAAGCCATGGCACGCCTACATAACGATTGATTTGCTTGCACTCGTACTGGCACGATCGGTCTTTCACCCTTACATCGCCTGGCTCATCCCGCTCTGCCTACGCTCTCTGTCATACTCCTACACGCATCCATACTTCAAGAACACATGCATATACGCAGTATGTGTCACCGTATTCGCACTGCTTCGCAAGTTAGACAAAAGACTGGCATGGGGACCTCCTCGCAAGCTCAATTGGGATGAAGAAGTGGTGGTTATCACTGGTGGTGCTGGAGGGCTTGGAAAAGTTATTGCGGAGACATATGGCATGCGTGGCGTCAGTGTTGCCGTACTAGATATCCGTGAGCCGGACGAGCAGAACGAAGCGCTCGAGAACGTGCGCTTCTACAAATGTGATGTCACAAGCATTGCGGACGTGCAGAAGGCCAAAACATCAATAGAGAAGGATGTACGTAGCAAAGGCCCACGAACCTTTGATCAATCTACACTTCTCTTCCATTTGCACCAATACTAACTTACAATCCTCCAGCTCGGTCCCTGCACAATCTTAATAAATAACGCCGGCACCGTCAGCGGCGCGCCACTCCTCTCCCTCACACCCGCACAGATCTCTCTAACCCTCCAAACAAACCTACACTCCCACTTCCACACCCTCCAAACCTTCCTCCCATCCATCCTCGCCTCACCCTCAGGTGGTACAATCGTCACAATCGCCTCGGTTCTCGGCCGCCTCGGCGCCGCAAACCTAACCGACTACGCCGCCGCCAAAGCAGGTCTCATCGCCATGCACGCCTCTCTACGCGCAGAACTGATCTCACCCAACGCTCTACCTGGCTCAGAGAACGTACGCACTGTGCTTGTTACGCCAGGACAGCTGGGCACGAATCTCTTCGCGGGAGTTGAGACTCCGAGCTCGTTTTGGGACCTGTCGTCGAGGCGCCGGAGCTGGCGAGGGAGATTGTGAGGCTTGTGGATGAGGGTGTGAGTGGTGAGATCAGTTTGCCGCTATATGCGCAGTGGGTTGGAATTTTACAGGTGCTGCCCTTCAGTGTGCAGAGGCTTGCGAGGTGGGTTAGTGGTGTTGATAGGGCGATGGAGGGGTTCAGGGCGAGAGGGAGGGGAGGTGAAGGGGAGGGTAGAAGGAGAAGTGACGCTCCAGAGTGATGTGAGGGGCAAGACTCTTGTATTCATCGCGAACATCACGTCGCACTCTTGAAAAAATGCTGGCCTTGGAACTGTTATGGTCGCTTTGCGGTACTTTACGCCCACGCTCGCATTGAACTCTGCCAGAGCGTGCAGTCTAAGACTAATATGAGCTGTTTGCATGAAGGAGGCAATAATCGTCTACAAGATCTCGAATGCTGCCAGCCAGTGTCTTGTGGAATGAGGGTCACTGGCTGAGTGAGGAGTCAATAGCGCTCAAGAGTGAAGGCTCGATTGACACCGTTTGTCTACCCGTCACTTTTCACTTTGCCTCACCGGCTGACGTGATGCGTGCTTGCAATGTAGCTTGAGCTTCTGCAACCACACCATACAGCGGTCATTTTCAACCCAATCCGTTGTCGCTCCTGGTGCATATAACACGACGCTGCTAGCAAGAGGCGACGAACGTCGCATTGACGCCGCAAAATGGCCGACATGTCGCATGATGCGAACCTGATGTTAGCAGAAGACAGTGTCCTCGCACGTCTAGCACCAACTGCGACCAAGAAAAGTCAAGTCGAACCGTTGGAGACCTGTCTCGAGGAATGTCACGATCGTATCCTCAACACGAGCGGTAAAAAGAAACTCAAGCGTAAAAGTACGTATATGATGCAGCTTGGCCGGGAATCGTCTTATAACAATGAAGCAGAGGTTTCCCAGACGATCGAACTCGCAGACGACTCAGCGGACGATGGAACCTCAATGGTCATCGAAGTAGACAAGCGTGGCACCAAGAAGCCCAGGACATCAATCGCCGAAAAGAAGGCAAAGGAGCCGTTCGGGAAATTCAAAGACTCTCGCGCTCGAAAGCTCGCTGAGCTGACTGGCCTTATCTGGGAGAACCATCGAACCATGCTCTCCGAATACTACGTGAGTGATTATGGAGGCCGTCCACACAGGACAAGTCATCGAACCATGCTCTCCGAATACTACGTGAGTGATTATGGAGGCCGTCCACACAGGACAAGCCACGAATACGTCCATGGAGCGGAGATTGACCGTTGCTTCGACTGCATCACTCGCCAGCGTGAGTTTGGGAGCGTCTTCAAGACGATCGGAGATGTGAAGTTCAGAGCAAGTCTGAAGGTCAAAATGGAAGAGTGGCGCTTTACAGATGTCGCTGGGTACAGCGATGCTCTACGTTCCGCATACCTGAGCGTCCTGAAAAAGTCTCGAGCCGAGTGTACGGCTGTTCTGAAAGCTGCCCAGTGGAAGAAGGATGCAGTCGATGAGGAGATACACCATGTCTTAAGTGGCGAGTGATTGGATGTTGGTGGAATTCCTCTGAAAATGTTTAAAACACAGACATCAAGGCGCAGCGCATGCATGATGATGGATTAGCTCGTATTGCAAGTGGAGACAAGGATCCGTGCCTCATCGTCGGAAGCGACCAAGTAATCCTACGTCGAGCAAACAAATCCTTCTTTCCATTTACGCTCCCAATCAAGTATCCTCCCAATCATATCAGTCCTTGTTCAATCCGTAGCTATGTCGATCGCCCACTATACGATCCCAGTCCCGGACTCTGCCACGATCTGCCCAGACTGGCCGTCTTTGTGTAACGAGGTCCGCATCAATTGGCCGCATACATGTCTGGAGAAGGATTATGGCGGCTACATCATTAGAGACGAAGGCCGAATTGTCTTGGTATGCACCGAAGATCTGTGTACATTGTTAGAGCAGAAAGACCAAGAATCCCAAAAAGGCGCTTTCCACGAACCCGGCAGCGGCGTTTCGATATCAAACTACACCGTGGACGTCCCGGCGTCTGCAAAGATCTGCTCGGACTGGCCCAGCTTGCAAGCAGCAGTGTTGCAACGGCCTGGATCTAAGGTGTTGCAAAAATATGGTGGCTTTGTCATTGAAGAAAATGGGATCATCGTGATAGCCTGCGACGAGAAGATGTCTGTCGAGGTTGCAAGGCACCCTGAGGAACTTGACTATATTTATGACGATGTGGCTGAACAAGCACTATCACAGTAGTGGAGCCGTGGCGGGCCTTACGCGATGTTCATCACATTCGAGGAAGAAGTCTGCATGCTTCTCAATGGAGATTGTTATGTTCGCAATGTGCTGGAGGAATTGGTATTGGCCTCGTGAAAATGTATGGGTAGATAGGGATGTGTCATAATGCTCGAATGGTGTTCCGAAGCAAAAGATCTGTGTCGAGTGATATTGCAACCCTCACGCTATGTCAGTGGTATCAAATAGGTGCATGATGATCAAGACTCGCATACATACTAATGATAACAGAGAGCCTCAAACGTAGAATAGACTACTGTCAACCTATACTGTATGGAGAAGAAGACTTAAGTTGATGCAAGGAGTACATTGTCCTCGCCCGGTCAAACAGATCCCATGAGGCGATCTATTTATTACACGCGTGGTGCACACGCACGCTGTCACGTGGAAAAGAAAGTGGGAAGATCTGTGTTGGAAGGAGGGTCCCTTGGTCTCTCGATCTGCAGGGTGGGTGCCGGAGTGCTGGCGGCGGCGGGCTACCAGTTTAGGGCAGACAACAGGGCAGAGCAGGGCGGACTTGAGGTGGAAGCGAGCACGCAGCACCTCGTCAGCACAACCGTCGCACTACGCCCGCCTGTCAAGCTGAATATAGACACGCTCTGCACTGCACCCCAGTCCATTGCATTGCATTGCAGCCACATTCACCTCTCGCCCCGACGGCGCATCTCCCCCCTATTGCACCGCCGCCAACATCTCCGCCGCCATCGCCTTCCGCCGCCGAGTTCCGAGCACCTCCTCCCACGCTCGCTATACACCCGCTGCCTGCAACCACCCCATGCTCCGCCAAACTCTCGCTCGTTCCGCACCCTGCCCGCCGCACCTCTTACCACATCGCTGGCTACCGGCATTGGCTTCGGCCACGCAGCATGTCCGGCGACTTGAGTCTCACGCAATCGCTAGGCGGTCTGCGCATCGCCAATCCAGACGATGAAGATGCCGTCGGCTCGCCTACCTCCCCTCCGCCGAACCGACCAGCGCCGCCTTCGTCACACTCTTCGAATAGCACGGTGACCGACAATCGACGACCAGAACTCCTGCCAACTCTGTCACATCCAAAGCTCGAACTATGGACAAGGTTTAGGCTTCCACCCGGATGAATACCACCTACAAACCACACAATATCTCCCACAATCAATCAACACCCGCAGCCGATGCCCATACAACGGTTGCAGCAGGACTCCCCGGAAGAGGACACCTAAGCCACAGGAGCAGCATGCAGCTTGACTACCAGGGACAGCAGGCTGCACAATACCCTCCCCAGGCTTCTGGATACAGTCCGCAGATGCGCCAAGGTTCTTCTGACATTCGACCTGTGTCAGGGATGTACAGTCAACCCAACGCTTCTGCAAGCTCAGGTTTCAGTCAGGGGTCATACAGCTATCGATCTGATATGGGTTCTGCCGATGGTGGAGGATTGGCCAGGCATGGATCCGCTGCAGGAATGAGACAAGGGTCAGGACCAGTACCTATAAGAGATGGAAGTAGGGTATATCGACAACCCAGTCAACAAATGAACGGACCACTTCCACCTCGGAGGAATTCACGGAGAACTAGGCCTCCACCAGGATCAAATGCTCCCTACGAAATATCCTGAAGGTCCATATGCTGGCAACGGACAAATGCCTAGGAGTGCAGAGGATTGGCGGGATAAGGCGGCAGTGTCAACAAGACAGGGCGTTGATTCTGCCGGACAGCCCGTGCAAAGGATGATAAAAAGGGCGTGAAAGACTTCAACTTTGGACGGACATTGGGCGAGGGAAGTTACAGCACTGTTCTGGCCGCAACGGACAGGCAGAATCTGAAAGAATACGCGATCAAGGTCCTGGACAAACGGCATATCATCAAGGAGAAAAAAGTCAAATATGTCAACATCGAGAGGGATACTTAAACAGATTGACGGACCATCCTGGTGTCGTACGGCTATATTACACCTTTCAAGACGAGCGTTCGCTATACTTTGTACTGGATCTGGCATCTGGAGGTGAGCTGCTCGGAGTCTTGAAGAAGCTAGGAAGCTTCGATGTCGAATGTGCAAGGTTCTACGCCGCAGAGATACTGGACAGTATAGCATACATGCACAGTAAAGGCGTCATCCACCGGGATCTGAAGCCTGAGAACGTCTTACTCGACAGAGACATGCATGTGAAGATCACCGACTTTGGCACCGCAAAGATCCTCAGCAACGAGATAAAGCAAAACGGAAGCAACACTACGAGCAACGGCGATGCTCCTGGAGACCCCACAGACGGTATGGAATCTGATCGAGCTGTCTCTTTTGTTGGAACTGCAGAATACGTCAGTCCGGAGCTGCTCAGGGATAAGAACGCTTGCAAATCAAGCGATCTCTGGGCATTTGGATGCATTCTTTTCCAACTCATTGCGGGACGGCCGCCTTTCAAAGCTGCGAATGAGTATCTCACTTTCCAGAAAATCCTCGGCTTGGAGTATGCATTCCCCGATGGCTTCCCTGAGATTGCCCGGGATCTCGTGGAGAGACTGCTTGTCCTGGAACCGGCGAATCGATTGTCTGTAGAACACATCAGAAACCACCGTTTCTTCGAAGGCACACAGTGGGGTAAGAGTCTTTGGAGACAAAAAGCTCCACGACTGAAAGCATATGTGCCACCACCCGCGGCACCAATCAAACTTGGAGCGGGTAACGGCGCTCCATTCGGCCAAATATCGTCTGGACCACCTCCGGCCTCTGCACAACAATCACAAGCACAAACCTCGGCTTCCCGTCCACAGCTCAGAGGCATCACTGAACTACCGCCACCCAGCCAATTGGATATCGACTGGTCTCCTGTGCTCACTCACAACAATGAGCGCATCCTAAAGCTGGGCAATTTGATCGTCAACAGCTCATCACAAGCTAGCTCGCCAGGCGGCAAGAGCGCCGATCCTGTCACTCCCTCAGAGAAACCTAAATTCTCCCGCTTCTTCAGTGGCAGCACAACTAAAAAGAAGGAAAGACTTGTTCTCATCACGTCCAACGCGAGGGTGATCTTGGCACCTGCTGGTGGCAACGAGAAGAAGATCAAGATGGAGATTCCTTTGGTGTCGCCTGGCTGCTCATGGAAGAGCTATGTGGACGCGAGGGGTTTGACGGCATGGTCCATCGATACAGTAAGCATTCCCGTGCACGGAAAGACTCGTTTATCTCCCTGCTAACACATCACAGCGAGACAAGCATTTGACTTTCGAAGATCCTCGCGCCACAACTTCAGATCCAGCCGGTAGCAAGTACAGCACCCAGGAGTGGATTGACTCCGTTGAACAAGCCCGCGAAATTGCCCTCTCACAATCTGCTTCAAGCTCATACGTTGGCGAGAGCATTCTCAACGGCGGCATCAACAGCCCAGCAGACTCTCTCGGCGGCGATTCCGCCATGCCTATGTCAGGACCCAGCAGCGCCAGTCAATCAGGACGCCAGACCTTGCGCAAAGAAAAGGATGATGGTGATGGAAATAAAGGACGAAAGAGATTTAGCAAGAGGCATAGCAAGAGTGGACTGGCTGCGGTATTCTGAACGAAAGAAGTAAGAGAGAAAAGGAACGGAGAAGGAAAGAAAGAGAGATATCACATATACACCGACCTGGCGCGAGGCGCGCACCCAGAGCACACAACACCACAAACAACAAGCTCGCATCACTACCCCCGACTTACACATATCACAAAACCTAATCTTCATTACTATCATTTGGCTCGCTCCGAAAGAACGACGTTACGACTTCCTCCCGTCTACTCCAAATTTCTCATGGAGAACAAAACAAATTCAGCATTGTGGGTTGGTGTTGTTCAGCCTTTTCTTTGATATTTTTATTTGTCCTTCCATTCTAGAAGCTTATATTTTGGCGATGGTGTCCGTGTTGTTGACTCTGCCTTTTGCACATTCACCCGAAGAGCGCGGGTATGGCAGGTTCTGGCTTGTTGCACTTTTTTCTTTTTCTTTCTTTTCCTGCCAACTGCTCACATACACCTTTTCTTTCCTACTTGTCCATTCCAAAGTTTTAGCGAGATATACAAAGCCTTGAGTGGGCGATTTTTCTTCCTTGGTCACTTGGCTTTGTTTTTGACTTGCTCGTGTTTTGGCGTTGTATTTGTTACAAGATGTCTTGATTTGGCTTCGTTGGTTTTGAGGCAGTGGTCGCTGACTAGAATCATTGGCGCAGGTGCAGATGCTCTTTCTTATGAGGTGTTTCAGACCAATTCGCGTACTGCAAATACCATGTCTCTGCTCGCTGAGTACAACTAGACAGATCGGAGAAGGGAAGTGACGCGGTCAAGCTTCTTTGCAAGTCTACGGAATGATTTTGGCATGTCGGCCTCACACTTTAATCTACACAATTTTCTTGCAATAGACAACATCAGGTCAATTTTGGAAAGCACCATGTGATTTGGGAATTGCTGGAAGCTATTGGGCGTGCCCTTTCCCATGAAGCTCAGCCCGAGCGACTGCTTCCTTCAAGACATTGTTTATCCACGTGTTCCAGAGGCGACCTGACTCTGAAGCTCCTCTGCACATACGACGCACCAATGGAAGAGACAACACACCAGTCACGATTCGACAAAGAAATGCTGCACTGCAAGCCGTCCCAAATTGGACTTACGTCCGCCGACATCACCGAGTTGGATGAGCGCATGGCCACGCGGCGAAGAGCATCATCCGATGTGACGAAAGGGAAAGCAAGATTAAGCACAGGTCCACGTTTACCAACAATCATAGCGGTACCCCATGCCGAAGACACCATCGCCGCCCAACATGCTACAACTTCAACTCTTCACTCGCCGACTCGTCAATGTGAGGAGACAACAAAGCTACCTCGCCTTGCCATTCCAGCTAGAGAAGCGTCTACACTGATGCTTCGTCCTCACCTACAGCACTCAAATCATACAGCTCTTGAGCCCAATGCAGAGCCAGTGAAAGTCGATTCGCCTAGTCCATCACCATCTCCGCCTTCGAAACTGAGCCTTCCCAGATTGGATAACGCATGGGATAGGCGTTTTCGTCATCGTAGAAGACAAACATCGCCTTCCCATGCTGCGGTTGCTATATACGATGGCACGCACGAGTCATCCGACGTGCAACTACTGAAAGCACAGTCTTCAGCCACGCAGTCGGCACCTTTGCATGCAGGACGAGAGGTCTTTCGTGAGCTACCGGGCGGTGAAGGCGCGTCAATGCCATCTTCCAGCAAGCTTCGCAGATCTCCAGGCGCAAACCTTTACCCGACTAAACCAAGGAGCCAGGAGGATATCCCGCAGGTGCCAGGAGATCCGTTTGTACATCCTCTGGGTCGAGACACCTCGCAAAGTCCAGGTCGAGCAAGACGTCAACGCGATATACCAGAAATACATATTGCAAAGGACCTGGACCCCGCAGCGACAGTATTCACACCACGAGTACGCTTCGGGTCGACGACTATCGTTCCAAATCCAGAATCATCTGGTACAGAAGTCCCCGACATCTCATCTTTGCGTCTTCGAACACCTTCCGAGCAGAATGCCAATCTGAGCAACGAGCGGCGTGAGCAAGCCGACACTCCCTCGCAAGAGACGAGATCTCGCCGACAGCGTTCCAATGCTATCTCTTCGCGGTCTCGTCGTTCCAGCGAGAACAGTGCTCTGCCTCTTCCAAACCTGGAATGCTACCCGCTCCTCTTACCAAATGCCCGCAGTGCTTTTGAGCGCGACAGGCGTGAAGTATCAGCGTCTGCCACTGCTGTGACGCCAATACCTTCAGCTTCGCCACCATCGCAAGAACATGTTGACGACATATCCAGTACCTCAGGAACATCCTCTGACCGCATCCCTAGCATAGTCAGTGCTGCAAGTGGCATTTCAGCTCTAAGCATCTCGGGCGATGCATCTGCAGAGTTCTTGCGATTTCGATCGTCGCCCCTGGATGGTCTGACTGCAGAGCTCAGTAGACTGTCGACCGCACTGGGTCCTACGACAAAACCTAAAGAGCGCCACGTCAGCCTACTCAACGGCAACCCATTTGAGAGCAGCAATACAGCAAATGTCGAACCGGAACCAGAACTGTCATATGATTCGCCCTTCACCAGCAAAGACGTGGTTTCTCCGCGCTTGCTTGCCTCGCCATCGCACCTTACCTTACCCAAGCCTCCAGTGCTCCCAAACACACCTCTACCACAATCCCGTATATCTCCCTCGCAAACCGAGCGACTACATCGCTCCGAATTCACCAGACCAGACAATATCAGCGTCGTAAGGACCACGCCCGCTCCACTCAAGACAACGACTGCCACGCCGAAATTGCCCGTCTACAACGATGCAACACCTGCCCAATTCCAGCCTCAGACACCGGCAGATCTTACCCATCCATCCCGAAGACTTCGCAATCGCTCAGACTCAAGCGCCCATCGCGAAGCATTCTGCGTCGGACAGGTCCTGGTAGCTCCCAGGCCGGCGATTCCTGAGAGGCGTGCTTATCGCAATACTTACCCTACTAACAATCCTGGTAGCAATGTGCTTCCTTCTACTGGCGATGCTGAAAGTCATCAGCGCGGTGACGATGCAGCGGAGCATGACAGAGAGGCACAATTGGCTGCGACTGCGAGTGAGCTGTGACGTGGAGGCAGAGGAGACTAGGTGGGAGTTTGGATGTTACGCCGCCTGGTCATGGGCGTTTCGAGCGGTTCTTGCATTAATGAGCGATTATATGGTCTTGATAATTGCATATTTCCACGCAAGTTTGATATGGTCTCGCATTGGATTGTATAGTGCTCCTTGTAACAAACTCAGAAGAAATCAAGTTATTTCGTGTTGACATCTGCCGCTGCCGGCTGGCTGATCGGAGTGTTCGCCGCGCAACGTGGCAAGCCTCGCTTTCCAGCATCAACCTTTCACACATCACCAAACTCAATTTACATTCTACTCAAGACAAGATAGACATGCCTCCATCTGATCACGGTCGAGACCTGTCACATGACATTAATCTTGTCGCTACCTTTCTGGCCCACGACCATATGCCGTCTCTCGAAAGCTGCGAACCTGTGGACTGCATCGTAATCTGTGCTTCGGCAGTCTTAAGTCAAGCTTCCTACCTCTTCAGAACATTAGAATCTCAACCTTCGCTTGCCAAAGTCTTAGTTCTGGTTGGAGGTATTGGACATTCGACGAACCTCATCTATGATGCTGTAGCCCGACACCCAGAGTATCGCGGAATTAGAGAGAAAGTTACCGGTCTGGCGGAAGCAGACGTTCTACATTGGATCTTGACACAATTCTTCTCTGTGGCCAGGCTCGAACATGGAGGTCCTAAAGTCTATCAGGAGAACCGTTCAACAAACTGCGGCGCCAATGCCGTGGAGACGCGTAAAGTGCTCGATGACGCCGGAATCACTGGAATGAAGTCTTGCATCGTTGTGCAAGATCCTACCATGTCACGAAGGACCATCGCGAGTTTCGACAAAGCGTACGAAGATTTGCCTGTGTCAGATCGACCATACTTTTCGGCATGCCCGGTGTTCGTCCCTAAGATGAAGAGTATAGATGGCCAGCTTGAGTATGATGTAGAATCGCAAGGCGGGCTACGAGCTGACGACTTGTGGGAACAGCAGAGGCTCTGCGAGCTGCTGGTGGGAGAGGTCACGAGGCTCAAGGATGATGAGAATGGGTACGGGCCTAACGGCAAAGGTTTCATCGGGCACGTCGATGTCCCGGATGAAGTCGAGCAAGCAGCGAAGAGGATCAGGGAGACCCTTGGAGTTGATAGGTGATGCCGTTGGCGTGCCGCAACTGCGAAAAAATACACAAAACATCAGTCCAAGGCTTCCGCATACGTACATGACTTTAAGACTTGAGAATGTCGTTGCGAGCTGCCTCGCCTCCTCGTCGCCACCGCGGGTTCTAATGTAATAGCAACGTGCCCAATTTCTGTCTCGTCGAATGATAACCAGGGAAGCATACATAACGACTTGATGGAGCGTAGTGCCATCTTGTTTCGGGAATATCCTCAGCTCTAGTATCTATTTTCTTATGCTACTATGCGTCGTGCGCAAAATTCTTCTCGATGGTTCACAAGTTCGCAATCCTCTTCTGCGTAGTATTTCGCCGACTTGATCAACTCTCCTTTCCCTCAAAATTGTAAGTCGCCCAATATGTGGTTGCCACTTGACCACATCGTCGCCGTTTTTCTTCGCAAACTCCACTTCTTCTTGTTTCCACTTCAGACTCTCCGCTGTCTTCCAGGGCTTGACACTGACATGCCTTCCTTTCTGGCCTGCCATCCTTGCCATGCGTTGCCACCGAGTAATGACATCCAAATTCGTGCTAGGCATCAGGACCATGCAGACCTCGGTGTCAGGCGCAATGTATTCCAAGTGGTCTTTCGAAGCGATGAGTAGAATGCGAACGGTAGACTCTGGTGCCATCCAGCCGTCTTTCAGTGTCTGTTTGTCGACAGGCGGCATGCCATCATGGAGAGCGGCGAGCATAGGACTTGATACTTCCTCAGTCCACATCTTTCCCAAGCTTGCGCGCAGAATTTGGAGCAGAGCTTCGCAGTCTTTTTGGCTATCGAGAAGAATGACAGCTTTGGAGTAGCGGGATAAGCCATAGTAGCCAACGCGGAAATGATGCTCTGCAAACATCTGCTGGAGCACATGTAGCACAACACTCGCAGGCGAATCAGAATTCTTTTGCAGGATCAAAATGTTCGGTCTGGACATTGCCTCAAGATTCTCAATCATGAAGGCCTCTCTGTCCTTCTCCTCTACCTGCAGAGGATCGATGATGGTGTTGGTCGGCTCAGCGGAGAAAGGCGCACAATTTTCCTTGTGAGATGACCAGGCCGCTTTTTGGCAATCTCTTGAGCAGTAGCGGTCGACTTTACATCGTATGCATCGTGACTTTCCAGGGTTCGAGCATCTTGAGTCGTTGCCACAAAGTCTTCCTTCTGGGCCGTCGGGAATGTTGAACGCGTTGGATGTGAGGAACATCGCCGGCTTGCTCAGCGAGACGACTCCCGGCTTGTCGAATGCATATGCTGGATCCATGTTGACGAATGAACCGTATATGTAGTGGTCCTAGGATATGTTTAACAAGAACACAGAATGTATTTTTGCTCACGGACACAACGTCGACAGACTTCAGAAAGCGGCATTGGAAGTGGGGCGCGACCGCCATCATAAACTTGCGACTCCAGCGTTCCACCTTCTCTCCTTCACTTCAGTATCATCATATGATTTGCGCATCCGCCTGGGTCAGGATTCATTGGTCCATCGTGTTGTTCGGCCTTCTGTAATATTTTCGGGCCCACGGCAATGGCATCGTGCATCTCAGGACCGACGTCGAAAGGATACCTCCTCAGCCTTCCCGCGGAGATAAGGTCACACATTCTTGAATATGTCTTTGAACACAACTTGGATCATGCTGGCTTCAAACCCATTACAGAGAGCAAAATCGCCGTTGTAGATCATGACTATAGCGTGACTACTCTATTGGCGCCTATCCTTACATGCAGACAATTGTACCTCGACGGCAATCTCCTAGCTTTCAGCCGCACTCACTTTGCTGTGACGAATCTCTACATCAACATACCCGAACGCCTGTCATGGCTGTCGAAGAAGCAGCGTGATTCTCTGCGATCGATGAGTCTGGTAGCGGACAGCCGCCATTTTCCGTAACATGAGGTCCTGGGGCGACAACGCTTTTGCCTCCGTCTGGACAAGTTGGCTATCGTCCTCCATCAGACAAGCCACCACTATCTCTTCGACTTCACCGCAGATATTGCTAAGCTGCTTCGTCGCTTGCAAGGTGTTCAAAGCCTCGTCTTCGTCCGCAATCAAGCTTATGTCAAAGGCGCGTTCAAAACCTGGTGCAATCGCCTGATTGGTATTGTCCTCAAGATGGACCACTATGAGCGGTACGATGCGCAGCCACCAAATCCCGAGCAGACCTGGTGGGTATGGGAGTTCGACGAGCAAGCCGAGACATTCCGTCTCGATGCCCGTCCGAGCAAGGAGATGATCGAAGAAGAGGCGTACATGCAACAAATCAGACCGCTTGTGGAACAACTCATGATCAGCATCGAAAGCGAAGAATGGAATCCCGACCCTCGTGTTAGAAATGGTACTTGAAATTGGTTTTCATTCATCACTAAAATCTACTGGGCTCAAAGCATGGGCACGGCGGCACCATCACCTCTCTGGTCACTTCCGGCACTCCACATGCCCTTGCCATCGACAGGGTCAACGTGCCACCTGATCAATTGTCCACGACCGAACATCTTCCTGTCATGACCTGTCAAGACCACCACCTTGTGTCCAAGCTGCTTAAGTCCCTCGACTGTGGTCTCAGGAATGCCGTCTTCGAGGTACACAGACTTATCGAACACGTCACCGGCGTCAGGCATTCCTGCACCAATGCACACTCGAGGCGAGTCTAGTGATGCTTGTGGAGTGAGATTAAAGATCAACTGGTTCAGAAGCACTTGCACATGGCCCTGCGGCTGCATGAAACCGCCCATGACGCCATATACACTGTGCAAACTCTGGTCGCTGACATTGGTGACCAGAGCAGGGATGATGGTGTGGTATGGCCTCTTGTTCGGTGCAAGGACGTTGGGGTGGTCCTCTGGACCAAGCGAGAATCCAGCACCACGGTTCTGCAGGGTGAAACCACAGCCCTTGGGCACGATGCAGGTACCGAAGCCGCCGTAGTTGCTGTTGATGAAGCTGATACCGTTTCCTTCGCTGTCAGTCACGGCGAAGTAGACGGTGTCACTGTGCTGGTGTGCGGGAGATCCGTGGTCGATCTTGTCGCTGGCCTTCTTGGGATCGAAAAGCTTCGCTCTCTCAGCAAGATAGGACGGCTCGAGCATGCCTTTAGTAGGCACCTTCGAGACCTTTGAATCGGCAACCCACCAGTTGGCGTCGGCGAAAGCAATGCGAAGGACCTCAATAACGGCGTGCAGGTATGCGGCTGAATTATGATCTTCAGGCTTGAACACAGGAACCTTGCCGGCGTCCTCGAGCTCTTGCAAGATACCCAGCGCCATCAGAGCGACGATACCTTGTCCGCTGGGTGGGTGCTCCCAGATCTCAACACCTTCAGAAGACTTGTCATGCATGTGCTCGCCGTGAATCTTGTTCGCATTCTGGCCACGGAATTTAAGACTGATCGGCTCGGTGTCCTCGCTACCGAGATCTGCATGCTGCTTCATATCCTCCAGTGACAAATGGCCGCCCAAATCATTCACAACCTTGATCAGCTCTTCGGCGATGCGGCCAGTGTAGAAGCCCTGCTTGCCATGCTTGCCCAGCGTGCGGAAGGTGTTTGCAAGATTCGGGTTCTTCATCAATTCGCCGGCCTTAGGCGGCCTGCAGCCATCTTGCGCCGAAGGGTCTTTCTTGAGGATCTCAGCACCGTTTGGTGAGGCACGGCGGATCAAGCCTTCCGAGCCCGCCCAAAGTCCAGCCGAGATCTCACTGACTGGGAAACCCTCTTCGCCCAACTTTGCCGCAGGCTCGAGTACTTCCTCCAATGTGACTTTTCCACTGCCAAATCTGGCCACTGTATCTGCCCAACCAGCCGCTGCACCAGGGACTGTGACAGCCTGTACACTGGTCATGGGAATCTTGCCCACCTCGCCATCCTTCAATCCCCAAGCTCTTTCGCACAGTCTCCAATGTGCACTTCGTGCCCGCTCTTCCTGATCCATTGAGCGAGCTCACCTTCTTTGTCTTAGCATCATAGAACAGGCAGAACATGTCTCCGCCAATGCCTGTGTTACCAGGCTCGGTGATGTTCAGCCCAGCGGCGACGGCGACAGCAGCATCTGCGCAGTTGCCGCCCTTGCGCAGGATCTCGAGACCGCAGGCATTGGCGAGAGGTTGTGTCGATGAGACTATGCCTTTGGCCGAGTGAACTGTGGAGCGCCGTGAAGGGAAGTACGGTACTGCTGCTCGTTGGCGGAAGGAAAGAGTGAGGTAGAGTGGAGAGGCATTGTGATGGTTGTGGTGCTGCGCGTGGCAGATCCAATGGTGCTTTTTCAATTATACCTAACCGAAATATGATAGAGACTCAGATCGAGCAGCAAGAGCAGTGGCTAGGTGTATATAGATATTGGTACTACAGATACGACTTATCATGGGCACCGGCTATCGCGAGCAAGGAGTATGGTATGGTATGATAGAGGATGGCTCGGACAAGCACGTATGAGAAGGGCGGGTATTGCGGGTACGATGGCACTGCCTGGCACGGTGGTAGGCACCTGGGATCTTTACCTGGGCTCGAGCAGATTGTTACGTACAGACCTAGGCATATGTTTGTCGACAACAGCCGTGCAAGTGAGGGGTCACAATCAGTTCGCATCATCGCAGCTTTCTCCACATAAGATATGCCACCTGCCGCTTTGGGCCGCCGATGTCGGGTGAGTCTTGAGCCGAGCCTCGGGGCGTGGTGCGACTCTCTTGTGCATCTGACTACATATGTACATGTACTACATGTAGTTACATGTTCACCTCTGTACCCTGCTCCGCCAATTGACTTTGTGCTCTTATGGCTAACTTACGCAAGGCAAATCTTGTATTGAAGACTGAGCGAACAATGCATCAAAGCCTAAAGGGAAACACTTCACGACAGTAGTCTGTCGTGCTCTGCCTGACAGACCGCAGCAGTTCAACATCTGGAACCGGACGGCCAAGCGTGAATGAATGACACATTACTCTCTAGTATTAAAAGCTATGACTGGACTCGGACCGCATACACCACTGGTGATATCATATCTATATTGACCGCCTGGGCTTGCGCCTCCTTTCGTCTGAGGGTAAATCACT
The DNA here is from genome assembly GCA_002901145.1 of Cladosporium cladosporioides. Lineage (NCBI taxonomy): Eukaryota > Fungi > Ascomycota > Dothideomycetes > Cladosporiales > Cladosporiaceae > Cladosporium > Cladosporium cladosporioides. Next base: position 1,219,424 of record NOXB01000011.1, read on the forward strand.
GTCGCTCGCGGGTGATCGATGACTCCATGGTCGCCAGGCTGGCCAACGCGTGCGGGTACTTTCGTTATCACGAGGGGTGGAGTCCTGCTGGATAGGAACGTCTGGTTTCACGCCGGATACCAAAACCTGTTCCTGGAATGCTGTGTCTACCGTGGTCCGTCCACGATCCAGCCATACCTCGAGGCGTTCTGTAGACATCGGTGTGGCATCCTTGATCCCGTGCACAGAATCGTTGAGATGTTTGCGCAGCTGCTCTTCCCCATTTTGGCCTTCAAAGAGGTGCGGCTGCTCTGCGCACTCGTCGATGATACAACAGAGGATTGCCCTTGATTGAAACCCACGGAATGTACTCGTGATGTTGTGACGCGTGTTGTCTCAATTTGTCGCGGGTCGAGAATGATAATGACTCGCATTTGTGAACTTGTTCGCTTGAGTCCGGTGGGCAATGGTAGGTTGTGTGTGTGGCGAACTGCTCCCAACGATCGGTCTCGGCTCTCTTCCGGCGCCTCTGGACAAGTTCCTTCGCACACGTTTCTAATTCTTTTGTCACTCCTGGTTTTTCAAGGTAGTCCAGCGTCATTTCTTCAATTTTATCCAAGGTGATCTTTCCATCGGGCTCCGCGCTGTTTGCGGTGGAGAGCCATTCGTCCAGTTTGACTGTACCAAGATCGGGGACATTGAAACGAAAGTACATTGGATACTTGCTGCCGCCCGTCGATTGCAAAGACTTCAGGTGATCAAAAAGAATCGCGTGGGTTTCTTCGGATTGTGTGGCAATGTCAGGAAGCCTCCGTTTGATGGTGAATAGAACGTTGCGTCCGTTGTCAAGCACTCTCTTTTTCCTAGTGGGCTTTCGGTCACCGGTCCCGTTACTTGGCTTGTTCCGGTGCCGATCGAGATGATCAGTTCTGGCTCTCGGCCGTGGACACTTTTGACCTCCCGAGACATGACTTCTGCAGGGTTATTACAGCCCATGCCACCGTCGATGTAAGAGCTGTTTCCGATAGTCTTCCTCGAGAAGTAGAGAGGTGCCGCAGATGTTGCTCGTGCAATCTTCCAGACTTTTGTATTAGATGCAGAGCCAGTGTTAAACGACCAGGTCTTGCCCTTTGTCGGGCCAGAGGGATCCGGACGGTTGTAACTTCGAAAAATGTATGTGGTTTCAGAGGTCTTGTCGGGACCACCGAAGGCGAAGACTGCACTAATCTCTCGTAAGTAAAACGATTGGTACTGCTCTTTTATACCATTTATATTCGACTTACGTGCGACAGACGAACTCATTCTCGTCGCGAGCCTGATTTCATCGGATGTGAGCTTCCTACGAGTCGCTTCCTTTTTCGAACCATGAGCGACCACCTGTTGTAACGCCTCATCCATTGTTCTGGACTCATATATGGGGTTTCGAAATCCACACATATGCTTCATTGCAGGTCGAGGATGCGCAAATACTTTGTTGCCCGCTGTGTCGTATTGTCGCAAAGCCTCATCGATATCCATGCCCATCCTTGAGAGCATCAGTGCACTCAGGCTATCCCCGTCAGCTTGCAAAATACAAACGTAGAGAATCGGTGCGTTACACTCACCCTCCAGTACTTGTGCCAGCAACATAATCGAAGTAGTGGCGAATCCGGAATCTCACGAGGCTACCGCTCCTTCGAAATGTCCGATCTTGTTCAGACAAATCACTCTGAGTGGTTTTGGATGATTCATTGCTATCTGCAGACACGCTGCATTGTTGAGTCGATGCTGGCGTATCGGCGGGCAACTTGCGCCACGGATACTCTGCGCTACTGTCATACTGGAGCATGGGGTCAGTATTCGTTGGCATTGAAGTTGATGGGCCGTAACGTACTGCGGGCCAGCGCTCAGAGTGAGTTCCGTCAGTCAAGTCATTTCTTTCCACGCTCTCCAACGTTGCGATCTTGCGAAGTAGCTCTCTGAGAATAAGAAGTGAACTATACCCACGGACACCTCCTCCATCTGTAACTGGTCAGCGGGACTTTTGTCATCGTGAAACAAGGGTGTCAGAGGATGATGTTACCCAGGGACAAGACTAGCTTCGGTGCCCAAGGGCTACGTGGTGCGTCATCTGAGTTTGCGATTGGGTAACGTTTGGGATAAGCCATCTCTCTTTGATGGCCAAAGACTTCTGATTCGCTCCCTGGATCGATGCGCCTTGGTGTAATGATGGCCTACGGAATGTAGTCTTGCGGACGCTAAGCAGAAGAAATGTGGGAAACTCAAAGCACTCCAAGAAGGCGCCTGATGTATACGGGACAATTGCCAGCCTTGTTCGGCGGACATTCGAGAGACCATGACGATACATCTACACTGGGTCGTCTAGATCGTGATCTAGTCGCTTCCTGGCGCTCGACGGCTGCAGGCTGGTTGACCAGGCTGAGGATTCATTCTGCGAAATGTGGTAGCAGCGTGGTTATTAACGGATTCGCTGCAGCAGTCCCGATGCACAATGGTAGTACGTGGCAAGAGAGTGTCTCTATTTGGCCAGTGGACGCTTTCGCAGAGGGTTTTGGGCGTCAAGTCGTCCCGCCCTGTCCCAACCACAGGATCTTTCGTGCCGAGATCAACTTCATCAGGCTGAGACGTGAAGCCATTCTCGGCAGCGCCGTGTCCCGTGCGATAATGTGTACGAACCAAAACCACACTGTCCCGTCTTGCATGCTGCCATGCGTCTTCACGGCAGATCTTATCTGCTGACGAGGCGCCGTGGCGGCGTTCTGTTGCACAGCGCTTCCCGTCTCATGTGAGCTATCAGACGGCCCGCTGGCCTGTTTTGGCCTGTTTTGGCCCCTTGGCCTGCTGACCTGTCGATGTGTTCGTTTGGACCTACCTTGACAAATGGCTTTCATGTGAGATATCTCACTCCGTTTGTAAAGCTGTAGATTGACACAATGACTCTATAGCGGATGTGTAGCGCAGAGGTATACAGGACGAGGGAATCGAATCCGGACACTGCACGCTTCTGCATATATGCACACGCACCAACACAATTTTTGCGGGGATGGTCGGCAGCATCAGGTTTTCTTTTTAGGTAGCGAAGGACATGCACTTCGCTATCGTATGATGATATACATAGAAGTAAGACGCACTCCCGCACCAGCGCACTCCCGCAGTCATGCCACTCAGCCTGATCACACACACATGCGCCCGCTGAATTGTGTGCGACCAAGCTGGTCCGGCGTGCACGCCAATTGGCTAAAAGGAATGCAAGAGGCTCGACATCGGCATGTGTGTGGATGCCTCCGCAGAGCAGCCGGCTGATCAGACAGTCTTGCAGCCCCAGCCTTGCTTGCTTGCTTCGTAGCTGATAGATAACTAGCATGGGTGCGCTCTTGCCTGTCGCCCGGCCGCCCGTCATAAGCTCGTCAAGGTGGTAACAACTGAACAAGACACTTGAATGCAAGCAACGATGGGTTTCAACTACACCAAAGGTTCTCGAAAGGTCCGAATCAAGGACAAACGTTTCGTCGTACTATCTCTTGCAGACCAGAGATTGACACTCGAGCACAGCGAAAGATTAGAAGATCTGGAAGAAGGCATGTCCCTCTACCATGGCAGCTAGGGAGCAAGACTGACTTCTGTAAAGTCCCGATAATATGCTCCGATGATATATCGCGCTGGCCGTGGAATTCGACAATACATTTGAAGCTTTCGGAGAAGAGTTATCTCACGCCCTCTTATCCGATAGACATCCGGCTGGACAGCGCAGCGTCCTATATGTGGTTGAGAAGAATGCTAGGCATGGTCCACGGTGTGCGGGTGTATACCGGTCCGCTTGCAAGACCTTGATTGTGCAGATCTATCACAATGTTTGACGATACGGCTGTCGCGCGGCTCCGTCGTGATGTTTGCAGTGATATGAAATCGTGTAAAGGCGATTTGGGTGTTTGTCGGCAATCAACAACGATGGCTTGCTATTTTAGTGGAGGTTATTGGGGTGATGGTGGCAGCGTGTTCCTGTGCACTTCCTTTGTACATGTTGACGATGTATGCAGCTCTCTAGGTGCCTGAATCTAAAGGCCAGTCCTGGGCGAATTTCAAGTTGAAGGTATTGATGAGGAATTGACACGGTAGCGGCTGGGATCAGAGTCATTTGTGCTGCATTTTTCAAACCCCAGATCTTTGGATGTTCTTTTGGGTGTATACAAATTCCAGCAATTTGGTCGATGTAAAAGTGCTGCTCTCAGCGACTTCAATCGATACCTGCGCAGCAGTAGGTGAGATTTGCCACCAACGACAGATCTTGAGGCTGCTTGTCATATTGTTATTTCGGTGAGCAGCGTTCGGCTTCATCGCCAAAGGTGGACTACCTTAGTAACAACATTTTCCAGAAAAGCAGTCTTTCACGTTCGCGAACGTCATGAATTATAGTTTATGTCGTTCCTCAACAGCAAAGGTATGCAGATAATGAAGATTCTCGGAATTTTGGTTGGTCTAGACAGAGTTTGTCCTGGCCAGACTGGAAGGTTTGAACGTACAACAAGAGTGGAAGAACGTGTTCATGATGAGCCACCGGCTTAGAGTTCACGATCTTATAGGTAATCTTCACGCCTCTTAACACGACCTGTTCATTGGACGATGCCGATCGGAACTCTGAACCCTTTTCTCGGCGAATGCGGGCGAGGGCAGGCGTCAGCCCGTCATGACTGCGACTGCTATCGCTATCGCATCCCGTGCCTACCTGTCTCCTGTCTCGTCCCATCTGACACGTCTATCGCATCGCTAGTTGCTGTTTGCTATACACACACACATCGCTTCATTTCCTCAATAGATTGCTAGATCGACATCCCAGCATTCCTTTGTTTCGCGCCGGCCTTATCAGTCGCAAGCATGGACGCCACTACGACCCCCACCAAGAACCCCCACGCCTCTCCCATGCCCATCGACATCGAAGAACGCGTCGAAGCCTGGACAGTCGAGCAGGCTGCCGATGTGCTCAAGGCCACTTCCATCTCGACACCGCGCCTGGCTGCGGCCGATCAGTCACATTGGACATTGCGCTCGACGATGAAGCGCATCCGGATTCCTCGCCACTTCAGCCACGCCAGCGTACCGAACCTGTCCACACCGTTTACAAGCGCCGCGCACCCATCCGTCGAGACAGCCAAGACCGCCGCAATGCTTTGCTCAAGGGAAAAGAAGGATCGCGAAGGCGCCAGCGCTGGGAAAACGACCGCTTGCTGAGCAATCCGCATGCGCAGCCACCTCTGCCTAGTGATTGGCAGGTGCGCCCAACCCACAATGCCCACAGCGTACCCTACTTCCTAGCGCCACTGTGGGACACAGAGTTCGCACGCAAAGAAGCTGCTCGCAAGGCCGCTGCTGTCGAGAGGACACAGCCTGCCAGCAGGGAAGAGGCGGCCGCACAAAAGGTCGCTCGTGATTTGCGCGCAAAGCTGAAGCGCGCCCAAGGTGCCAAGGGTTTACTGCAGGATCTCGAGCAGGAGGTGCGCGGTTTCGTGAAGCAGTGGGAAGCAAAGCAGAGACAATTGGAGAGTGAAGGTCTGATTGAAGAGACAGACAGTGAAGATGATGAGATTGTCTTTGTCGGCCGCAATGGTGCCATGAGCGACGAGAGGCAGCAGGCCAGACAGGAGGGCGCTCTGGCAAAGGACAAGCTCATATTCCAGAGTCTTGTCAACGATCATGGTGCCAGCTTTGGGTATGTTCTTGGTATCCTTCTAGCGCAACGGATCAGATTTGCTAACTTTGTGCTTAGTCGCTACCTCGTTCATGCCATCGGCATATACTACGGTCTCAAGACTTGGTCTGTGACGACAGACGGCAGGAGAGAAGCATACGTGGGTCTGAAGGAAGATCCTTTGACCAGACGGCCGGAGCCTCTCAAGAGCGAGCTGCCCAGGCCGCTGTGGGCTGTTGTATAAACATCATTCGTGTCGGGTATGGTGTAATGAATTATTGATACTCTGCATAGATGCGACAGCCATCACTTGAACGGGGTAAGCGAAGCGCAATAGAACAACAATGTTTGTTAATGAAGTGCTGAACAAGCTTAATTTTCGCGCGTGACTTTGCCACCCACCCTTTGCTTTGCCAGTACTCACACTTTGGTTGTTATCTCAAACAGATGATCTACCTAGGCACGCTTAAGTCCTCGCTCCCCGTGCCCATTGGAGCAATATTGATCCACCATCTCTGCCATTCACCAACAACCCAATGTCACCTCAAGAGCCAGGAACCGACATCGCTCACACAAGCAGGAGCCACAACGCCAAAGATCAAAGGCGGATACTTGACAATTTGATACTCTACCAAACTTGTTTGCGCTATCTCGCTCTGACCGTCGGCTGCCATGTGCCTCTCTGTGTTCACATACAGAAGTTTCCCATTCAATTTAGCTCTCAAAAGCGAATTGCATATATTTCGAACGAACGGCTGCTCGCGGTCCTAGTGACCAAGACCTGCTTGGCATAACCAAAAACCAACGAGCCTGTCCTTCATCGTCTAGATCTCATAACTCTCTGCCGCATCAATGAGCGAATCTGAAATCCAGCCTCTTATTACCCTCGTCAGTCGTAGTCTCAAGGTACACATGCTTCTCCTCCTGGCTCATGGCACTCCACTTCTTCTCCCTAGCCTTATTACGCAGAACGTAATAGACCTTTGCAAAGACAAACAGCACAAGGGCGAGAATACAAATGCCGATCAGGACGCTATTTCCGCGGAAGTAACGCGGCTTGTCGTCTTCGCGGTAGACGTTGGCTGCGATCACGCCGCCCAGCTGCACACACATATTGTAGCAGGCGGCAGAGATGGAGCGCGTGCGCACGCCGCCAGAGTTGCGTGACGACAGGCCGACGAGGATTGCGTGGCAGTACGGGTAGCTGAGCAGGACTGTCAGGAGCGCGTATGTGCCCCAGGAGTCGATTGAGGCTCCGGACCAGAAGCGGAGGGCGATGATGCAGGGCAGTACCCTGAGGTGAGGTTAGTGCTTCTGTTCAGAAAATATGTGATGGCGGGTGTGACGTACCAAACGTTTTGCAACAAAGCGAACAGCAGTCGCGTGCCGAAACGCTCGATCAGCCAAGTCAAGAGCAATAGGTTGCAAATTGCAACGGATGTTGATGGGATGACGAGAAGGTTGGTTTGGAACTATGATGAAACGATCGTCAGTGAGGCGTGGTCTACGCAAATGATTACAGGAATTCATACCGTGCTGAAGCCTAGCTGCTTAAGTGACAGTGTAAGGTATGACTGTGGGGTCGCCATTGGAATGAAACAAACAAGCCCAAGGGCATAAATCTGGACGATCGGTCAGTTGTGATCAATGTAGGGATAGATCGAAGTGTCACTTACGGGCCACATGTCGTAGTCGCAGAGAGATCTGAACAGAGACTTCGGCGTGATGCCTTCGCGGTTGTGCATGTCGCCTTTGGTGGGATCGTCACGAAGAACTCGGTTGACAACAATTCCAACTTCGCGATCAGTGAACCATCCGTTAGGACGGAACCATGTCTTGGTTGCCACTGCAGAGGAGGGCATAAGGAAGATGGCAGACACTCCGACGGTGAGAGTGATGAGACCCTCGATCAGGAAAAGCCTATATCATAGTCAGTATCAATGGACGAATTAAGCGGGTTCGAAGGGCGTCAATTACCATCTCCAGCCAGCCAAATGCACACCTCTCATGTGCAGAAGGCCAAATGCCAAGATCGAAGTGATGATCTGGGTACCGTCCAAAGCAGTCCAGAAGAAGGAAAGACGAATCGGCAGTTCCTTGCTTGTGTAAAAGTACGACAGCCTGACACCGGAATCGTCAATAAGAGCTCTCTAAATACAATGCTAAGAAGGCTTAAAGCTTCGCTGGTGCTTACCATAGTACAAGATCAGGGATGAAGCCACCCTCAAGCATGCCGATTAATGCTCTGCAGGCATAGAACGATCCTTTCCCAGAGAGAGCGGCTTGTGCGGCAGCGACGATAGACCAAGCGATCATTTGCACTAATTCAAGTCAGTCAGTGGCATGTAAGGTCAGGAAGCCGGACAATACTCACTAGGAATCCAACGATCCGGACCAAGTTTCTTGGAAATAAGTTGCGATGGAATCTCCGCCAGAAGGAACGACACCTTGAAGATGGTGTTGCCTGAATCGTGTCAGCGATGATTTCTACACGAGCAATATCGATACTCACCAGTATTGTAATCGTTGGTCGTCAGATTGAGATCGTTAAGCAGGTTGTCCGCCACAGCTTGAGCCAGATTGCCACGGTCGACTTGCAATGCGAAGAACGCGAAGCAGGCGAAGGCGCAGACGCGATAGTCGAGCTTCCTGACAATCCGTTTCTCTTCGGCGGGCGTCCATGAGTTCCGGATCGAACGCAGATCGACACTCATACTGACAGCTCTCGTAGACGTCCCTGTAGAACTCGGCGACCTTGGGGTCAGAGAAGGGGTTGTTCTCGTCTAGACTGTGCTCAGAAGACGCCGTTTCATGGGCCTGAGCTCCCTTTAACGTCTCTGGGTGGACATCTTCCTTGGGATGGTCGGCAGCGACTGTTGGCTCCAGTGCCTGTGCGACGGTGGTCGTAGTCGACGGCTTGTCCGCGGAGAAGCCTTTGAGAAACGCCATGGTATTGAATTGAGCGTGCTTGGTCGTGAACTCTTAGGCCTCCAAGAAGTGCTTGTACGCGTAGTATTCATAGCATAATCGTCTGGCATTTTTGTGGTTCTTCGCGGCGATGGTGCAATTAGAGCTAGTTCTCGAGGCGTCGGTACTGTGCGATAAGGGCTCGCTAACCTCGTGGCTTTTTGCATGGCAATAGACTAGAGCGCACGCCATCTGCATGTTACTATCGTTATGCGAGCCTGGAGACGCTCTGATCGAGCAAAGACGGCTCGCCAAGCGAAGGGCTCTAGCACGACAGACATGGTGCCATGTTCGAGAGCCTATTACCAAGACCAGATCGGGTTCTCTGCCCGCGGTGGCGGACATACATAGCTTTGAAGCACGGACTTAGCGACTGGTGTGATCAGCATGGCAGATTGCGAATATTCGGCAAGCCCTCGAGTTGTAGTATGTGAGGAGAAGCTGCTTGCTGCGTAAGCACGCAATCGAGAGCTTCCAACTCGTCAACATCAACGGGAAGCATGCGATTATGCGACGTGGGATATAAAGTGGTTGCGAATGCTTCGCTGGGCATTGAATATAGCAACTCATCTCAGAAACGTCCCATTGTTTCACTAACTCACCTAAGAAAGTCTTCATCGACACTGTCACCTTCATCCTTTGGGGAAATCGAGATCGTTACAACCGGATCCTCAATGGCGACTACTACAATCCAGACTCCCGGGTCATCTACCGAGAGCCCAAAGGCCAGCCCTGCCTGGGTCCACAAAGAGCCACTGCAGCCACAGGGTGTCCTCAATGAGTATGATTCTTTCGATGTGACGCCGATCATCGGCCGAGAGTTCCCAAACGCGAACTTGAAGGAGTGGCTCGAGGCTCCCAACTCCGATGAGCTCTTACGTGAGCTTGCAATCACAAGTCAGTACTTGCACTTCTCGCATCGTGAACCTAGCCATCACAACGCAGAATCCCTCTTCATGGGCATCTCGCGTTCCAGACGAGGATCTTGGTGATGGCTAATTGCGGACGGAGACTGATCTGAAGCAGTCTCTCAACGCGGCGTGGTCTTCTTCCGCAAGCAGGATGGCCTCGACAACGATCTCCAGAAGAAGCTGGCTCAGCGCTTGGGCGAGCTTTCGGGCAAGCCTGCTACTTCCAAATTGCACATCCACCCGGTCTCCAACAGCGGCCGAACCCTCGGCGGCAAGGACGATGAGATCTCTGTCATTAGTTCTGAGCAAGCGAAGAAGCTGTACGCCGAGCGTTTCGGCAGCGACAAGCGCCAGAGCAACAAAGAGGGATGGCACAGCGACATCACCTTCGAACCTGTGCCGAGTGATTACGCGATCCTACGCTTGACAGAGCTCCCCAAAACTGGCGGAGATACTCTGTGGGCGTCTGGATACGAGGTCTACGACCGCCTTTCGCCAGCGTACCAGAAGTTCCTCGAAGGTCTGACTGCCACTTATGCACAGCCGATCTTCAACGAGAGTGCCGAGAAGAACAACTTCCAGCTCTACAGTGCCGAGCGCGGTGCACCAGAGAATGTTGGAACCGACCTGACTGCTGTTCACCCAGTTATCAGGACCAACCCGGTCACCGGCTGGAAGAGCGTTTATGCCGTAGGCCACCACGCGAAGCGCATCAATGAGGTGACGAAAGCCGAGAGCGACCATCTCCTCAACTGGTTCACGCAATTAATCGTCGAGAGTAAGCTGCACTCTGCATATCGTGATGAACCAAAGCTGACCAGTTCCAGACCACGATCTGCAGGTTCGCAACAGATGGGCCAACCCCAACGATCTCGCGATCTGGGACAACCGCTCAGTCTACCATACCGCAACTTACGACTATGATGGTCCGCGTACTGGGCAGAGAGCTGTCAGCTTGGGAGAGAGGCCATACCTCGATCCACAGAGCGTTTCGAGGAGGGAGGCGCTGGCACAGCAGGCTCCTTCGACGGCCTAGATTGACGATATCCTGCAGACGCGCAGCGCTTCTAGCTGCATAGCTTATCTTTGAGCTCCGAATGATGAGAACAGGATGCATGCGTTTGATTTTGTACTCCCCGAGGTTGTCGTAGGCGAGGTTAAGGAAATGAAATTCGTCAGCTGCAAGTTGAAAGACGTGATCGATGCCACGCCCCACATCTGGCCAGCGTCACTTCTCCCATCTCCTCAACGACCAACCAGATCACAAACATTATCTATCACCAAATTGCCGCCATGTGACATGAAATCTTGCGAGTAGCTTGTGAAAGTATATCTGCATCGGTTTGAGCATTTGCCTAGGCACCATCGAGGCTTGGCCAATACGTCGAAGTATGCGTGCTCAGGCGTTATCGACCTGCCTCGAGCCTATCACTAACGACCCATGTTCGGCACGACATCTAGTAGCTATGGACCCGGAATCCTTTGCCGGCTGAAGGTCTTCAAGTGGAGTATCCAATAAAAATGAGCCCTACCTACCATTGGGATGCATACATAGCGCCCTACAGTAAAAGTTTTCTCGTTGTCTGTCTGATGACCATTATCACCTTCCTCATTCAGCAAGAACATTAAACAACACATCGAGGACTCTCGTGCAAACCGCACCCATGACTCTCGATACTGCTGAAGACGAATATGGGCAAGCACCGAATCAGCAACATGTACGGGCGACCGAGCACACAAAACTTCTAGGCCAACGGGAACACGATTCTCTCTACCGGACTCTTAGCGTACGTTTTGCACTTTTGCACAAAAGCCACTTGATTCAGGCCACCGTACTGCCTATAAGCACCAACAGCGAGTTCTCACAGGCGGTCTGACTGACATCTTCCAGCGCCGCAGTGATGCAGACTTCCTCCCACAGGATGACAGCGATGCGAAGATCTCACGACGTGAGTCAATAAGCGGCAACAAAAGAAGTCCTTGGGCGACACTGTCAGTTCTGCTGCTGGGATGCTTCATCGGGAACGCTGATGCGTCTCTCGTTCTTGCCACTTATGGCAAAGTTGCATCCGAGTTCAACGATCTCGACTCAGGCTCATGGCTGTTGTCGTCTTACATCTTGGCCATGAGCGCCGTTCAACCACTGTATGGCAAACTGGAGTGACATCTATGGCCGCAAGCCAATGTTGCTTGTCGCGTATACAATGTTCGCTATCGGCAATCTCGGCGCCGGCTTGGGTAGATCTTTAGGTGAAGTCATTGCATGGCGTGCTGTACAGGGTATTGGTGGAGCCGGCATGGGTTCGCTGGTTGCATTATTATCGTAGACATCGTGCCCATGCATGATGTCGCGAGTACTAGAAGCTACGTCAATATCATGCAGACTACTGGCAGGACTTGCGGAGGTGTGATCGGTGGCTGGCTTACCCAAACTCTGGGTTGGCGATGGTAAGTTCTGACGAGACCAGTCCAACGATGCGTTTGATGGCTGACAATTTGCAGGGCATTCCTGGTCCAGGTACCACCAACACTCGCAGCTCTTGCAATGGTGGCGATAGCTCTCAACCTGCCACCAGGCAAATCCGCCGACAAGTCGCAGTCGAACTGGGATAAACTGAAGCGAATCGATTTCACCGGCGCGCTGTTCCTTGGAGCAACCGTCCTTTCGCTTTGCCTGATACTGGATCTCGGCGGCACCCGCATACCATGGACCTCCCACTGGATTTTCATTCTCCTGGGTATCACTATCGCCTGTGCGATCGTCTTTGTCATCTCAGCCAGATACGCCGCCGAGCCCATCTTCCCGCTCGAGCTCGCCACGCACTATGTGGTTGTAACCAACTACCTCATCATTCTTTTCCAGACCACGGCTCAGAATGCTCTTATGGTGACCGTGCCCATGTATTTCCAAGCGACCGCAGCGGCGACAACAGCACAAGCTGGCGCCTACCTCATACCCGCCTTTGCAGGCAACACACTTGGTGGCCTGATCGCCGGCTTCTCGATCAAGAAAAGTGGCCTCTACAAGCCACTGACCGTACTGTCGCCGGTCATGGGAGTGCTGTTACCTCGCTGCTGTGGCTCGTCTGGAATGGGCATACAAGCCCATGGCTGTCATTGCTGATCTTCCCTGGCGGTTCTCGCATGGGCATGCTTTCTAGCTCTGCGTTTGTCGGTCTTGCAGCTGGGATGAACGAAGAAGGCATTGCACTCACTTCTGGCATGTTCTTAGCATTCAACATTGGAAGTATCGCAGGTGTCAGTGGCGGCAGCGCCGTGCTTCAGAATGTGCTAAGGAGCAGTTTGACGAGTGCGTTGGAAGCGGTTTTGCGAAGAAGTACGTTCTCCTGTCGCGATTGCCGCTCCAGTATCGTGCTGACGTTATTTCGCAGATCATGAGAAGAGCTCTCGAAGACATCGGGTTTGTTCAAACTGCTACAGAAAAGATCAGAGAGCTGTTGGTACCGGCCTACGTGACTGCCTTCCACTCTGTAAATGGTAAGCATACTCTCAATGATGAGACGTATTGCGCTGACAAGTCAATAGTTTTCAGTATCACCTCGCTGCTTGCTCTTTGCGTAGCAGTCATCAGCAGAGGTGGTAAGATCGAGCGTGAGAAGCATTGAGATCTTGATCATCTCACAATCGGTACCCAAAATTGATGTGGCCGCTTGGCTGACGAGACAGCTACCGTGTACAAATCCGCGATAGCCAACAAATCCTTGAACAGATAGAGATACAGCATGTATGAGAGATCTAAGTATGATTGCTCTGCGGACGTAGCTGCGCGGCAGTGTTGATGGAGTGTAGGGTCTGTATTTGTTCAACCCAGACAGGTATCGCAGCTGTGTCTCGCCATACTGGGCGCGTCAGGTATTGAGAATTCCTTGGACTCGGTGATTGTATATTGATCACGTACCTATGATAATGTGATTTAGCGTTTTACATGCATGACAAGCACTAGGAGCACACAAAGCGTAATGCTGGAGCCCGTAGGTAATTACACGGACCAAGGCTCATATTTTCTAGCACTGACACAAGGGATCCTATTTCTATGCATACTTACAATTGAACCGCTCAAACGGCATTTGATCAATTTAGCTTGCACCATGTCTGTTTATTCGCGGAAGATGTGCATGGTGCCCTCGCAGCCATTCCAGCCTCACGGGACGGCTGAACGCCTACAGGGCCTCCACGGCACGTGCGGCAAACCGCTAAAGCACGAGGTACTGCAACTCCTCAGCTGACCACACATGTGCCGTGTCGATACATTAGTGCCTGCAAGGCTGCAAGTCATCACGTCCGATCTCGCTTGTATATCGACACAAGGCGGCGCGCCGCTATTGGCGATAGAATGCGAACGGCTCACGCCACATGTACCTACCACATGCGGCGCAATAACGGTGCTTTTGCTATTGATTAGATCGCCACTATGAAGTAGATCCGAAGGTCAAGCGACAAGTCTAGCCTTGATGTGGTAGGAGAGCGCCGATGGTGTGTGGATCAGAGGCGGCAAGGCATGGATGGATGAGAAATGATATGTATATTCTGTTGCCTGCAGTGGCGAGTAGCAGGCTTGACATTTTCGATGTGCTTCTATCATCTCTTTGAACAAGTTAAAAACCCAGTGTGCTTTTCTCATCAGCTTCGGACATCTACAAGTCGTCCACCTACAGTCATCATACGCTGTATCGATCATCGTCATCATCATCAACAAGAAAGAGAACGCGGCAAACCCAGGCAAGGAAATACCAGACAAAAGAGACGTGGTGTTGCAGAGTACTCGAGCCCAAAGTCGACTAAAACCCGGTTACATAGCGATCAGAGAGGCGATACGAGACGCCAGAAAGAGCCGAACACGAAGAGTTGTGGAGCTTGCATGCCGTTAAATGAGATGGATATCTCACTATGGCAAAGGCGACCCGGGCGCTGAAAAGTAGAAGGATTCCGATGGAGAAGGGGAAGGGAAGTACTGTGAGTCTGACCAGCCAGTGAAAGAAGTCATGCCAGTGTATGGCGTCGGCATCAGCGAGTTGTTATCAAAACCTGGTGTAGAGTTCCCATGGGTATAATCGATCGATGCTACAGCCGAGGACGATCCGACTGACATCCTAGATGGGCGAACCGGGGTCTGAGGAACCTGCTGTATCATGCGGCGGTCATTCGTCGAAGATCCGCCATTATGGCGCGAAGTCGTCGTTGAGCTCACACTTCCTGCTCTCTGTCTGCGCGCATTCGGGACAGTCAAATGCTTCGGACGTGGATCGCGCTTTTTGTTCGATCTGGCAACGTCCGCGGCGCTGGCAATCCGGTGTGCCGAACGACAGTGTCGTAGGAGAAAGTCGTTCCGGTGGAACTTACGATCACAGCCTGGCTCATAACAGACAAACTTAGGATCCTTAGGTTTCTTGTGGACGAGCTGGTGTCGACGCACGTCCTTGGGATATCTCGAGGCGTAATCGCAACCATCATGTTCACATTTGTTCCGGCGGACCTTCACTGGATCGTGAATATCGAGGTGGTGCCTGGAGGCTCTGTCAGCTTCGATCTCAATCTTGACGGTAAACCGAATGCCATACCTGAGACCCGGTGCGTCTTTCAGTTGATGCCGACAAACAGGACAGACGGCAGATTTCGGGGGTGCATCCTCCGGAAGGGCTTCCATACCAATCGTGACGCGTTGAAGCGACTGGGCTCGTTGCAAGACAGCGTCTAGCTCAGGATCGTCGAAAGATGCAGATGGTGCGGCATCCGCAGCCTCCAGGTGACTTGGTTGCTGTGCTAGGTACGACTCTTGGACAGGCCAACTTCTCTCGTCGGACTGATGCTGCAAGGTCCCTTGTGGTCGGAAGGCTGGTGCTCGCTCTTGCTCGAAGAAAGCTTCCTCCGCCGGGCTAGGTTGGTAGTATACATGTGGATAGTACGGATGCAATTGTCTGGGCTCGACGAAATTGTTCTGGTTCCATGCTTGGACCCTCAGCTCAACCTGATCGGCAGACGGGCGAAAGTCATGCTGTGCGCCATACGCGCCAGGAACGGTACCGATGGTGGACGCATTTTGACGTTCCGGCAAGCCTATCTGTGGGCCTAGGAGGTGGGCGAAGTCTAGAGAGTCGCCCTGGGCAAGCTCTCTCGGGTAAACTGTAGGGTAGTAAGGCATTTGGTCTCTTGGCTGAAGCGAATCTGGCAGTTGGGATTCGTGCGCCAGAGGTCCCTCGACGGCGTTTGCATCGAATGTGTCGCCTCCATTGTGCTCTTCATCGATGTTGCCCTGTGTGAAGTCAGTATGTGGCTTGCACGCTACCAAGTCTCATTCCTGACCTGTGGGTTTCCGGCCAGGTAGCTGAGGTCGAACACGCCGACTTCTCGAAGCAGGTCCTCCTGATCGATCTGAGGCATTTCACTCATTCTCAAACACTGTGTCTCTCCGTAATCTTACAGGGAACTCGTGTACTGCAAGGATGGGTGGCTGTGGCTCTGGAGGGCACGTCCTTGTGTAGCAGGGAATCCGCTTCGAGTTGCCCTGACGGCGGTGTCGAACTCTTAGATTGTTGCAGTGTTAAAACCCTCGTTTCAAATGCATCAAGGAGAGTATGAATGATGAATTACAAACGATGGTGACAGAAATGGCGAGTTCGTTGTGTATGCGTCTGTAGACGGAAAGGAGATGGAGCTGTGCTCCGTCGGCGGAAGATGGTATAGACCTGACTGCGGCCGCCCGACCCAAAGCCAAGGCCCTCGCCTCGGAAACAGCATCATGGTCTGGTTGGTTGAAACGATGACGTCGCAGCCAGATTCGATATAATAAGAAGGCCTCTGCAATGCTCTTGTAAACATCATTGTCGTAAGTGCTTAGAAGTACAGTGCACGAGCAAAGGTGGGACCCCTCGCCTTATGAGCAAAGAACGGCGCGGCTGGCGACTATCAGCTGAGCGCTTCCTCACATCCCGTTCTGCATGTGCATGCTCGATTATGCAGTGCGGGATTTGCACGAGATTAGTAACTTCTGTCGGTTAGCAACGTCGGCGCTTAACAATAGGCGATGGCCTTTCCTTTGCTCATACGGTCTCTCAATTAGCTTTGCCAGCCACTTACTTGCCAAAAGAAGTACCAACATAGGTTCCATTCAACGGTATAGCTCCGCAATGAGAACATACTCGATCCAGGATTTTGAACGGAAAGCATTCCCACTAGCGATAGTATTTTCCACCGTCAACACAACGGCTTACAGTCCATCTTTCTGGCAATTGGCCTGCAGTCACCCCGGCTTGGTCTACCAATGTCTTCAAGGTTGTATGGACGTCCATGGCGCCTGGGGAATCCGGATCTGAGGCCATTTGTGGGCGATTGTCCTACGGAGATCATAACGTTGTTGGAATACATACTGTAGTTACAGCAGTTGTCCAACCCTTGGGTGTACTCATTGCTAGCGAGGCATTTGCGGCGTTATAGCAAACTGGAACTCTAGTTCTGAGAATCAGTCCCATGGCTGGCCCATGTTAGCTTATGGCGACAGGCGCGGAAATGTCACTAGGCTCAAGATCCGTTGATGACAGCAAGCGAGAAGTTGATGGCTTGACTGATGCTGTTTTGATGGATTCGAGGGACGATCAATGGCTCCGATGTTGATAGAAGCAAGGTTTACGGAGCCGGGGGCGGGATCGGCTTTTAATAAAGCGGTTTCACATCAAGACCATCTTGGCGGGTTCGGGATGAGATGCCGTTGTCGCAAGAAAAGCTCTTGGGCAGAAGTCGGTATATCTCAATTGGTGGTTTGATCTGGAATGGATCCGAACGGGCTGTTGTGGCATCAAGGCTGATGAGTTCGCTGGCAAGGTTCCCCATTCGTTTTGTGGCTGCAACGGCGACACGCTGTTTTGGCCGAATCCGCAACAGAGCAATGACTCGTATCACTCTATGGCAACTGGTTCGTAACCAGGCCAGAAGAAACAGGCGATCCTGCTGTAGCGTTTGCTCGTGAACAAATCGAAGCACCGCAAACGTGACCAGAATCTTGTGGAGCGAGCGAAGCAATGTTATATACGGCGTCCAAGCTGCAACTGCAACCAGTCACAACACTAGGACAACATCACATCATGCCATTGGGCAACAAAATCTCAGCTTAGGACCGCAAAGTCATCGAAGGATCACGGCATGCATGCTGTCACGCATCTGAGATAAGACTCACGAATTTCCGTCGTCGCTACAGCTTAAGGCTTAGCACCTGATACTTGAGGCGCACAACTCGCCTCATTTTTTCGAATTTATATACTGGGCGTCAACGTCACAAGCATACGGGAACACAAGCTGTTCGCTTGAGCCAATAGGCACCCCTGGCGGCGCTGTGCTAAGGCAGCGCCAATCGGATGCAGCATGTCACAGCATAGGAGTCACACTTAATCACTTTCAAGAGAAAGACACCAAGTCATGTTCTGCACAAGGCTTGAGATCGTCCACAATACATCTGACAGACTCAGTAATGACAAGCTTGCGAGTGCAATATCAGATGTAGAATGATACAGTTCGATTTCTCCACATGACTCTGATTTACCCGACATCCACAAGCTTTGTGAAATCTCATGTCAAGTCCTTAATCGTCTTCTCGCGGGACACAAGGACAGCTGATGATCGACTAATGACACTGCAGTTGCTGGCTTGGGCTTCGATGCTGACAATCAGTAGGCTTGCATCCCTGCGCGATTATGGGCAGGTTGGCCTGTAAAGTTCTGGAGACATTCGAGCTCGTTTCGTGGTGATAAGTTCGAGTGCATACTCAGTTCCTTGAGGGTTGTTGATCATTTGCTTTCATCCAGAATTGCAGAAGATGACGACGTTGGCATTCGAGACTGGATTCCCTGGCATGCTCCATTCGTTGCTTCTTTCCACTGCGTCAAGAATCTTGGGCAGAACTCAGTGCGGACCATTAGGTTTGCTCTTCCGATTCATTTTGGTGTTCCAATCGTGTTCCAGGCAAGTTCGTAGTGCTCGTCGTTTTGTGTAGGCAGAACGAAGCTCCGATCGCATGCATGCTCAGCAGTACAACATTGAAGCAGTATATGAAAGATATCCTCGAGGCATTGAACTTTTCTTCCTCTCGACAGATGCATCTGCATCCTAAGCACCATATGTTCCCACTGATTCTTAATTCCAATGTCCATCATTCACTTGTCCTTTCTGTCCACCACGAGCACTTTCGGGAGATCTTCCTTCAGACGCTTGCGATCCTCGTCCGTCGCGGTCCATCCAAGTAGTTGTTCGGCCTGGTCTGATGCCAGTAGTCCGAAAGCTGCATAGGCCATTACGCCGCCGCCAATGATCAGGCGCGTGCGCGGTGCGAGATTGCGATAGGATTGCCAGAGAGACATGGTCGCGGTTGCTGGCGCTAGTATGTACGTGACGATTGACGTGTCGGTGTGTCGCAGTATTTGTATGTTCTTACATGCGATTGGGTTCATGTTTCGAGAAAGAGGAGATTCAATGCTTGCCTTAGGGTTTGGAGCTATGGGACTTGGTATCTTAGGGCTTGGGGTTATCGATCTACTCGTCAGTCTCCCAAAATATACATATGTAGTATTTTTCGGTAAATACGAGAGCTCACGGTGTCATTTCATCGGCATTGGGAACTACAACCATTCTTCGCGTGAATGTGTATTGGAATGTATCACGGGAAGCTGTTGTGTTGTGTTGTGCCATTGTTTTCCTCCTCATGAGAAAGCGACACTCCAGCAACTGAGGATGACTGCGCACTTTCACACGCATTCAGATACAGGTATACCAAAACGTGACAATATCATGCATTTTGTTTCCACCACACCCGCACACGCTTCGAAGGCATCATCGATGTCCGATGCTACTATGACACCACCGGAAACTCACCCGCGGAAGGTGAGACACATGCTCAGCCTCGATCACGAAAATGCCCAACAGCAAGTTTATGTCGTGTAACCACGATCCGAACAAGGTAGCCCTGCTTGCTGTACAATGACGAGCCACGGATCAAATCCCACGGCTGCGTGCTACCGGGCTGTCGGAGCATGCTGTCTCACCCAATTGTACGGGTGACACAACCAAAGGAGGTCTGGAAGGGCGTAGAGGCTCAAAACTGCAATTGCAATCAAAAGGGCGTGGGCATGCAGTTTCACTGCATGAGATCCAAGGGACTTGTTCATGCGAGCTGTGGTTCTGTCTTCAGCTGGGATTCTTTGCACGTGGCCTTGTCCGTTGCGAAGTCATGGCTGTCAACATCACTGTAATAAGCTTGTACCTGACCGAAGGAGCAACTGGCCAGATGTGCACTCCATATACGCGACCGCGGCCACAAGGATGCTATACAAGCAAGCTAAGCTTCGGTATAAAGCTTAGATTTTGCCTGAACATGCAATGTATTCTACCACAGTCAGGTACCAAATAGCCCCTTTCTCAAGTTCAGGCGCGCAGAGTGGTCAAGCTGCGAATTACTCCACCTGTAATCAATCACCCCTCGAACCAATACCATCACCACCACAAAAAGAACGACAGGGCTTACACAACACTCAATATAAATTATTCCGTGAGACTTCTGTATCTGCTTATACCAAACGTGCTCCAGGTACCCCAACAAGGCAAGCACCCGGAAGGCTCACTCCGCCAGCGGCTCAGAGCTTGAACGAACTAGTCGACGTGCGCTTGCGACGATTGTTTCAAGAGTAGTCGTCGTTTACAAGCTTTGTAGCACGCTCCGCCCTGAGCAAAGTAATGATGCCTGTTCACCCGGAAAAGACCTACTTTATAATCAAGAGTCGATGAGGGCTCGATTTGGAACGTCGAATAAAAGGACACCTTCAAACCTTTCTATAGTTCTGGGACAGCAAGTACATCATCCACCAACAGTCACTCTTTTCGTACAAGCTACATTCCCTTTACACTCTTTCAAACTCTAAACCATCAGGAATACCAGCAACAATGAAGTTCTCTTCCACCCTCGTCGCCAGCACTATGGCCCTCTTGGCCACCGCCTCTCCCACCCCAGCGGCCCTCACCCGCCGCGCCGACATGTGCGGCGACTGGGACAACGTCGTTGTCAACGACTACACCCTCTACAACAACCTCTGGGGCAAGGGCGCCGCAACCTCCGGCAGCCAGTGCACCACTCTCGACGGCACCAGCGGCTCGACCATCAAGTGGCACTCCGCCTGGTCGTGGGCTGGCGGCAAGAACAGCATCAAGTCTTTCCCCAATGTCGTTGTGAAGACGAACGCGGTGCCGATTTCGAAGATCAAGTCTATCCCTTCGACCTGGAACTGGGGCTACACCGGCAGCAACCTCGTCGCCGATGTGGCATATGATCTTTTCACAAGCGACACCGCTGGCGGTGCTGAGAAGTACGAGATGATGATTTGGCTGGCCAACATCAACGCTGGGCCAATTTCCAGGTACGTTGTCTCGCTGCACACACATTGCTATCCCATTAAATACTAACCTTCAACACCAGCAACTACAACGCCCAGGGCAACGCCGTTCCTGTCGCCAGCACGACCATCGCCGGCCAGAAGTGGAACGTGTACAAGGGCCCCAACGGCGCCATGACCGTCTTCTCCTTCCTGCCCGCCGACGGCAAGCAGATCAAGAGCTTCAACGGCGACGTCAATCAGTTCTTCGCCTACTTGACCAAGAGCCAGGGTCTGCCTTCTAGCCAGTACTTGAAGAGCGTCGGTGCTGGCACTGAGCCTACGCTTGGTAGCAGCGCTGTGTTCACTACTACTGGATACTCTGTTAAGGTCAACTATGCTTGAGCGAGTTGTTTGGCGACACTTTATTTGGTATGCTATGGTAGAGGAGGGCATTGTGGGCGAGATTAGCGAGAAAACAATTCGGCATTTGATGCAATGGAATGTGCATGAACATTTCGCTCCAATCACAATGCTTGCCCGACTGACTGTTACTGAGAACTGAACATCTAAGACCTGGTGACTGCAATGATGACATGCTTCCGTACTCAAAAGCTTCACGTTCCAGCTCGCACAATAACGAGTCCTTCAAGCCAAGATATCATTGCCTACCCTCGCAAAGCTTGACCTTCTCCTTGCCCGTAAGCCATGCGGCAACACGTGCGACCAAGGTCACCTGCACGCGGTTCCCCGAAAGAGCGGCACAATATTCACTGGCAAATTTATCCGTAATAATGGAAAGGAAGATCTCAAGCCACAAAACATGCAGCCTGCAGGTGAGCACGCTCCGCCAAGAAACCTTGCCAGGAAAATGCAATAACGGAAAAGGGGAGATGACCGGTGTATAACCGCATAGCAGCAGCTGAAAGAAATTTCCTTCTCAATGCTGACATGGCATCGGAAACTGCCAGCTTGTGAGATACAGTCATTGATGTCAATAATAAATGTGAAATGGCACTGTGGACCATCCTCCATCATTGACGATCGGGTCGAGACCGATGATACACGTTGCCATGTGGAGAGACGTGTAAGAGATCGCCGTGATCATCTCAACGGTAGCCCACCACGCAGACTTTCCACATGTTGGGTCAGCGGCGTCCCAGGGCGGCTGCTATACATGAGTACATGTACGATCACCAAGCCGGAGTGCCGCTCGCGTTCACTTTCTGGCACATCTGCAGAATTTCCACCGCCCGGCCCTGCAGCGACAAGCAGAGGCTGACGCGTCGGCGCCGTACGGGTGGGAAGAAGCAGCAGGATCACGAGAAGAACATGCGCATTTTTGCAGCAGAGTGCAGATTAGCGCACACAAGAGAACAAAGACATTACTCAAGTGCCGAAGGAGGGTGCGAGCGGGCGTGTGGTGCTGCTGCTCCTCGCGGAGGTCTGCCGAACAGGTTCGCTTTGTTTCCAATGCTGGCTCCCGGGCGAAGATCCGGTCTCGAACTGCGTCCATTTGCGCGATCGGGTGCGCAGGGCTTGCACTGGGAGTGAATAATTATGAAAAGGCGAATGTTGAGCCGGGCTGCTCAGCGCAGAGAGGGCAGCTGGGCCATCCTTCAAATTAAAGTTGCTACATAGCCCTCGAGCTAGCAGTGCCTAGCGGGCGACGGATCGTATCACGATGATTGGGGAAAGAGGGCTAAGGACGGCGATGGTGGAGCCGTGCAGAGCTGGTCTTACGCTGGCGCCAGGCACGAGAGCGACCCTGGTCGAGCATGGGCGAGCATGTGGCCCTGGCAGCGCAGTTCACTCTGTGACGGCGAAGCGAGGACAAGGCGCACGCTCGCCTGTCGCACGCTGAAGCCGCGCAACGGCTGGACGAGGGACGGGATGGCATATGTGTCTGTATATATGTATGTGTGTATGCAGCGCACGACGCTACACACGTGCGCTGCGGCGCGTGGGCATGGGCGATGTGATGACAGCGCAGAACACGGACACAGTCACCTCGCTGAAGAAAGCGGCTGCATGCATGGCGCTGCCGCCTCCGTGGCCGTATTGGGGCGGGGCCCGTATAGCAGGTGGCCGTAGTAGGCGCACTCGCGCTGGATTAGATTAAGGTGGGATTGATGTATGCGGGCCTTGCTATTTGCGACCCTGGCGTTATGAATGTGGCGCGGTGCCTCTGTGCAAGGATGCGACGACTATCGACCGCCCACGCATGAAACAGCCAATTGCCCGTGATGCCATCCGCCGCCCTGCATGCCCGCGAAATTGCACTCGCCAGATCTCGTCTGCAAGAGAGCGGCCGGCCCTCTGCACCACCTTGACCTTGACCGTAGTGACCAGCGAGCCGCCTGCCTGCCTGCCTGCTGCTGCTGCTTCTTGCGTGTGCGTGCACCCTTGTTCAGCCTGCCCTGCCCTCCACCCGCGCCCGTTGCTGCTAGCCCGCACCACGACGCCGCACCCCAGTAGTGGCCTGCCTCAGACGACGGCGCGCTGCTTCTGTGTCTCTTTCGCTGTGCTCGCGACCACACCCTCCGCAACACCCCCACCACCGCCGCCGCCTTCGACCAGTCTCTCCCCGGCCGGCCATCGCGACACCTTCAATCCACCCCGTCGACCACCGCCTCCCTTCCCTTTCGCCTCTCCGCCCGCTGCGTGCAACCGACAACCACCCCTTTCGCGCGCCTCGCCCACCGCCTTGCCTGCATTTCCGACCGGTTCGCCCAGATCCGCCCACACTCGTTAAACCACACGTCACCAACACCTCTTTCTCCTCCGCATCCTTTCTCACGGCCTTGTAATATCTGGCATACGAGTGCGGCAGTCGAGCGTAGGAAACACCACGCGCATCCAGTCGCTCATTTCCACACCCGCTGCCACCAAGCACACGCCCGCCTATTGTCTGGACTCAGTCGCGCTGTCTGGCACAATCGGCCTCGCTATTACTCCTCAAAGCAAAACACTGTCTTGCCATTGGCTGGTTCTGGCTTTGCGACCGTCCTGAAAGACCAATATACACCCCATTCGCTCTTTGTTCTCCAGGCCGGACCCACGTGCGTTTCTTTGACTGGATCGAAGAACGCCCTCTGTCTCGAAATTGGACAATCTCAGACCGGCCGAGCCTCTGTTCCTTCTGCACACCTTCTGTACTTTGACATTTGCATTCGCCCAACCACGCGACACGCTTCACGCGATACGCCCACGCTCCTTTAGCACCACCCACCCCGCCTAGGATGTTATAGGCCCTGCGTGGAAAACATCGTACACCGGCTTCCTACCACAAGCAAGCGTTCATTCATTCTTTGGCGAATCGTCAAGTACAATCGTTCACTCCCAACTCAGACGGGTAAGCTGGCACATGATTTTCGCCACTCCTTCATACCGGATCTAATCATATACAGGCCACACACCACATCTGTGACTATAACAACAAACACCACTAATCTTACAATATGAGGACCTCTTCTGCTGCGTGGGCGGCTGCCCTCGCAGTCATGGCTGCTCAAGGTCCTTTCACAACAGCAGAGGCTGCACCCGCTCGCCAATATCAGGAGCGACCGGGATTTCATCCTTTTAGGCAGATGAGACGTCAATACGCCAACACGACTACGCCAGTGGTGTCATCAACATCTTCGGAAACACCTTCTGAGACCTCCGATGGTTTCTTTGGCGACTTGGGTGCCTTGAGTGAAAGCTTCGCTGCTGCATTGTCATCAATGCACCCCGAGGCAGGCGAGCACACAACTGTCATTGAGCCTACTGTACCTGGACTCACTGGAACCGAAACCCTGACGATCACAAACACCGAGACGACATCTTCGCAGCCTAGCACGTCATCAAGTTACTCATCGCAAGCCGTGACGACAAGCTCATCAAGCTCGACTTACAGCGAGGAGACCGACACATTCGAGGACGAGTCTACGTCGTCAACATACTACGAGCCATCTCGTGGCTTCCCCGAGACTACTGTGCAGCCCACTTTCTCAAGCTCTTCTCCCGCCACAACTTCGACTACTTCAAGCAGTGAGGAGGAAGACACCCAGACTGAACAGTTTGGCATTTTCAACGCGCCTTCCACTGGTGGCATGCCTGAGAACCCCGTGCAGCCTACCGGACCTAGTTCAGTACCGACATCGTCGTCAAGCACATACTCGGCCCCGGCAACTACTACTAGCTCGAGTGTCGTCTCGACCTCACCTGAAGCTGATAGTAGCTTAGTGGAACAATTCTCGCAGCAGCCTTCGTCTGGTATGCCGTTCGGCGGAGAATCTGTCAGCCCAACTGGACCCTCCACTGTTCCGTCATCCACTCCCTCGACAACTACCTCTACCCGTAGGACACGTCCCGAAGGTGAGGGCTTCAGGCAGCCATCCAACTTCACATCTCGCGGCGGAACCGGTGTCTCGAGCTCAACCGTAAGCAGCTCGACTGACTCCGCGACTGTCACCACCAGCTCGCAGTTCGTCGCTTCGACTGGTGGCGGAATTCCCGCGGACGAGGCTTCGCCAACTTTCGCTGGAGATGTCAGCTCGACCAGTGAGACTAGCACATCGACTGAATCTGCCACCACTGCGCCAAGCTCCTCTTTCGTCGCTTCGACTGGTCGCGGCATTGCTTCCAGCGACGAGGTGCCACCTACTGCATCCTCGAGCGCTGCTTCATCTGCCGCTACGAGCTCGACGAAAACATACGTTGCCTCGACTGGCCGCGGCATTCCTTCCAGCGACGAGGTACCACCTACTGCATCCTCGAGCGCTGCATCGTCTGCCGCTACGAGCTCGACGAACACTTACGTTGCCTCGACTGGTCGCGGCATTCCTTCCAGCGAAGAGGTGCAACCTACTGCATCCTTGGACGCTGCCTCTTCTGCCGTTACTAGCTCGACAAACACTTACGTTGCTTCGACTGGTGGTCAGAGACCTTCCAGTGAGGTGAACCCCACTGCACCTTCAAGCGTTGCCACCAGCTCGGCAAGCACTTTCGTTGCTTCGACTGGTGGTCAGAGACCTTCCAGTGAGGTGAACCCCACTGCACCCTCGAGCGTTGCCTCGTCAGCTGCTTCCAGCTCCAACTATGTTGCTTCCAGTGGTACCTTGCCTACTACCGAGGAGGTCTCACCGACCTTCTCACCGAGCAGTGCTCTGCGCTCAACAGGAAGTGGCATTCTGGATGGCTTGGCCGGAATCGTAGCTTCCACTGGCTCGGCTCCGAGTAGCGCTGTTCAGCCGACTATCGGAAGCTCGACTGGCACTGGTGCAATCATTGGATCCACCGGCCAAACCGCCAGTGACCTTGCTCAGCCCACAATCGCAAGCAGTCTGATCGAGTCTAACGCAAGCTCTGGAGCGTCTAGCACCGCGTCGTCCAGCCCATACGCTGACCCATCTGGCGGCCGTCGTCCAGTTGACCAGCCGCCTCCCACCGCTGCCTCTTCTGCAGCTCTCACTACCCGCTCAGCAGATGGCTCAGCCAGCGTTGGCACTATCGGTGTCGCACCATTCATCAACCCAGCTCCCACTGCATCTGGCACTTTCGAGAGCAACACCAGCGAGACCGGCGCTGCCACCTCATCTTCTCTCGGCGCAATCACTGTTGGTTTGACTAACATCATTGAAGGCACTGCTTCCGCGACCTCTTCTGCGGCTCTGACCGATGCCACCGGTACTTCTGACAACGCCTCCATTCCACTGGCGTCATCCCAGACGGTGCCACAGACCGGTGCAAGCAACACCTTGACATCTGGCACAAGTGCCGGCACTGGCTCCCCTGGTCTCCTTGGCGGTCTTACATCTGCATTGCTTGGTTCGACCACCGACTCTGCGGACAGTGCTCTTACTGCGAACGGCACCGAATCGCCAACTTCAACTGGCCTTCTCGGAACCGGTGGCCTGCCCATACCTATCTTGACACAGTCTGGACAGACAGATGCGCCCTCAGCTACAGGTGCTACTGCTGCGCTCTCTTCGGCTGCGTCCGAGTTCGGCACCTCTGTCTCTTCCGTTCAGTCATCTGTGCTTTCTCAGGCCAGTGGTAACTCTGCTGCAACAACCACCGCGGCTGCTACCGAAGCCGCATCCTCTGCTCTGTCGAGCTTGGCTTCTTCGTTGAGCTCTGATTTGTCAAGTGTTGCTGCGACCGCTACCGATGCTGCGGTGTCACAGTCGCTCGCATCAGGATTTTCAAGCATCCTCTCCAGCGCCGCTTCATCTTTGGACTCCGGCCTGTCCAGCCAACTGTCCACCGGCAGCGCATTCACAGCCACAGCTACCGGCTCGGCCAGCACCACTTCGGGACCGACCGTTGAGCCCGAGAGCAATGCTACTACAACGTCCCCAATTGAGACTGGCGCTAGCGCTTCCGCTACGTCGACAGGCACAGAGGGAGTCTCGATCACGAGCAGCACAATCACTGGTTCTGACGGCACTACTACTGTCATTCCGGTCCCAGCAAGCACAACTTCTGGCCCTGCCACGACTTCCAGCACTATCACTGGCTCATCTGGAACTACAGTCATTCCCGTGCCGGCGTCTGAGTCTGGAAGCGCATCTCCTATCTACAGCCTCAGCACATCCACAGGAACGGATGGCACGACTGCTATCCCTGTCCCGGTTTCTACTGGCACAACTGATAGTTCTGTCGGAACTGGCAGCTCTGCCAAGCCTACTTCCAGTGACGCATCGTCGACTGCCAACGAGTCTGCAACTGCTATTGAACAGTCTACCGAATTCCCCACGCTGAACCCATCCACTGTTCCTTCAAGCAACTCAAGCGAGACGGCAACCAGCACGGACAGCACTACTCTCATTCCTATCGTACCGATCCCGACCCCGTCAGACGAGAGTGCAACTCCCACCGCTGGATCTGGCAAGCCCACATCAGGTGCTGAGTCTTCGCCTACCAAGGGAGCTTCGGCTTCCACCGAAGACTCTACCGCTACCACGAAATCTGGTGGATCCAGCGTGACGAAGTCTACGGAAGATTCTACTGCTTCGGCCACCTCAGGAGTATCTGAAGCCTCTACTACTACCACAGGTGTCTCATCCGCGTCCGGCTCTTCAGGATCATCAGCCTCTGCGACCGAGTCTGGTACGGCTGAATCTGCGATTACCAGCTCAGTCGAGACTGCATCTTCTACCGAGACCCTCGCATCGTCTTCGGACGAGTCAACGACTGCTGTGGTGCCCATTGCCACTGGATCTGAGACTTCTGTCTTGACAACTCCTTCTACAACCAAAATTGATGGGCCATACACCAATGAACCCATTGGTACCGATGATGCTACCGAACTCACGATCCCTACCAGTATCACCTTCGCCGCAACCGTTACTGCTCCGCCTCCGACTCCGACTGCCACTGGCACGGAAGAGGCAAGCAGCACGTTTGTTTCGGACGGCTCGAGCACCACTGCGCCTTCTGGCTTGCCTACCAACATGCCTCGCATGATTCAGCCACCTGGCGGCGTTCCCACCGCAGCACCCTCCAATGGCTCGCTCATTCAGATCGGTTTTAACTACGGATTAAACTATGGCTTCGTTTCCAACAGCTCAACCGCAATCAGTCAGATCTTCGCTTACCTGCCTCAAGGTCTCGCTTACGGCCTCAGCATTGACCCGAAGGATATCAAGATGCAAATGCTTGCGCCTTACGACACTTCCAACGAACTTGGGTACATTACCACCCTTGCGAAGGCTTACATTCCTTCCGATCTTGTCGACCAGATGCAGCTTGATCTCCACACTCCTGTCAGCAACCTTTATGGCAACCCCAGCGCGTCAATCCGCACTATGATGTCTATGATCAATCCTAGCATCTCTGTGCTACCTGGGTCCAGCACGGACGGCAGCGCCTCCTCGGAGCACAACCCAGCTGCGACCACTTCCGCAGCCGCGGGTGATGGTGCTCCTATCGGTGGCGACTCTGGCTCTTCCCAGCCGGTACGCGGCACCAGCGTTGGCATTGGTGTCGGCGCCTGCGCGGGTGCGGCTCTTTACGCCGCAGCCATGGTCTACGTCGCTCGCCGCTACAAGAAGAAGCGTGCTCGCCACGCGCGTACTCCCTCCGTCCCCGCTTCACAGCCTGAGATGTCCCAGCGTGGCTCCAACCTCACAGGCAGCGGAGGCATGGGTGGCTACTTCATGTCCGGCGCGAACGGTCACCACAGTGGTACTGGTCGCGCCTCCGCAGCCGTGACCGCCTCATCAGTCGGCCACAGCAACGGTAGCGGTAGCGGCGGCGCGAGAGGTAGCCGCAACAGCGGCCACAGCTCCAACGGACGCAGCGTACGAGAGCAGGGCATCTCTGCGCCGGTCATGAGCGAGAACAGCTTGGGCTGGAACTGAGTGATTTCTTTCTCCATTTTCTGATCGAAACTACGACTAACGGAGAAAGCAAGGAAGTAGAAAGCATTTATTTTCTTTTTTTCAAAGCGAGCGATTGGCGGATTCAAAGAGATGTTGCAATATAGACGATCGATGCATGGGCATGGAAACCTTTTTCTTTTCTCTTGTTCCTCTTGTTTCTTCTCTTCACATGTGCACTCTACTTTCGTCAAAAAAGAAATAAGAGTCAACCTTTTCCTTTTAGTTTTCTTCAACTATACCTCTTCTTCGATTCGATGTGTTCAAAAACTTTGGCATGTATGGCAAGCAAGCAAGCAAGCGAGGGAGAGTCGAGTGAGCTTGTCGTTTGTTTGTTTGAGATGAAGAAAATTGATACCAATACCTTGATTCTTGGAGTTTCCTTCTGCATTTGCTTTCTTGTTTTCCAGCTTGTACGCTTCGCAGTGATGATTATATGGATAAGCGGAAGCTTCAATGTTGGGTCTTTTGAGGTCGTGCTTTGGTGGTTTGATGCTTTTAGATATCCCAATCAGAAGACCCATTAATTCCATTTTCTGATCGATGTCTCCCTCGTTTGCTTTCCCAGCGATACATGACGTTCGGCGGAAGTCGGGGAGAATGTTATTGTGCCCCAAAGACTCCACCATTCAAGGAAAGCGGAGCCGATACTGACACGGGACTTAGAAGTACTGCAGCCAATGTTGCCACGCGCGCCAGGACATCTACTCCATGTATACCCAGAGCAAGACCTTCCTCTGCCATCCAATCGCCGGACTCGTCCCAGCCCTGTAGAGGCTGGGCAGCTCGGCTGACGAGGTCCGCACGAGGCGGCACGCATAACGCCAATTCCGCTTGTCGCGATTCGGCATATTGAATCCTTCGTGCCTTACTACCAAGGAATCAACCGATCTGTTTTCTTTACTTGCCACGCTTGTGATCCACAGTATTCTTGCGGGGAACATGTGGAGGTACGGAGAGATCAGTGAGGGACAAGTCGGAGCGTGGGATTGGCATGCGGTCTGGCAAGGTCGAAGGGAAGATTGGGTGGTGATATAAAATGGAGTCTGCGCGTATGGCTTTCTCATCGTCCGGATATCCTGTTGAGCTGTAGCCGGACCCGAGTTTCGATTATTTGTGTCAAGTGCGACTACCACGATCTAGAAGAGGTCTCGACAACTTCAGGTCAGCCAAACCTAAGTACAGCAGTCATGCCGCCCACCAACGCCGCCGAAGACGCCGCCGTCAACGATAAGGGCACAGTCGAGCACATGGACATCAAAACCGACGGTGAGACGTCTAGAACCGCTCCTATCGCCGAAGTCCACGACGAGAAGTTCACCGGCTTCGCAACAGACATCAACCATGTCGCTCAGCTCGGCCTGGAGAACACTGCCTTGCTTGAGAAGAAAGTAGTCCGGGCACTTGACACCTGGATGATGCCACAGTTGTGGATTCTGTACATGTTCAACTATCTGAATCGTACGAATATCGCTCAGGCCCGTCTTAACACCTTTGATCAAGACCTTAATCTAGGGGAAGGCGATTACCAGGTACGAAGCCCTAGAGACAGAGGATCGTGAAGTCGAGCTTTGGTCAAGCTAATGGTTTGCCAGACGGCCGTCGCAGTCCTCACTGTTGGTTACATGCTAGCCCAGTTGCCATCCAACATGCTCATCACCCGTGTACCTCCCAGCGTATACCTGCCCATCGCCGCATTCCTCTGGTCCGGCATCTCGGCTGCAACCTTCGCGTGCACAAGTGCAGGAGGTCTTTGGGCACTGCAATTCGTTCTGGGAATTGTGGAAGCTCCACTTTTCCCAGGAGCTGTCTTCCTCATGTCTTGCTGGTACACCCGCCGTGAGTTTGCATTGCGCGTAGCTTTGTTGTACTCGGGTCTTGTCCTTGCTCAGGCTTTCTCTGGTCTCATCGCTGCAGGCGTTTTCAGTGGACTTGATGGACCCATGGGATTGGCCGGCTGGCAATGGCTGTTTATATTGGAGGGCGCCATGAGCGCTTTCTTTGCCGTCACAGCCTTCTTCATCCTGCCCAACTATCCAACTTCGACCACTGGTGGTGCTATGCGGTACATGACTGCAGAAATGCGCATGGTCGCCAACGCTCGTATCCTTGACGATCGTGTTGAGAGCTCCGCCAAATCCACAGTCTGGAACGGTCTCTGGCTCGCCCTCAAAGACGTCAAGCTGTACGGCTTTCTCTGCCTCAACGTCTTCATCACGAGCTCGTACGGCTTCAACAACTTCTTCCCGGCCATTGTCAGGGGCTTGGGCTTTGGCAACAGCGTCACATCACTGCTCATGACAGCTCCTCCTTACGTCCTCGGCACGGCGTGTACCTTCTTTGTCGCCTGGGACTCTGACCGTCGCGCCGAGCGCGGTCTCCACATCATCATTCCTCTCTCTTGCTCCGTTCTAGGCTTCATCGTAACGGTCGCTACAGGCAACGCACCGGCGCGCTACGCCATGACGTTCTTATACGCCGCCGGCTGCTTTTCCGCAAACACTCTGCAGTACAGCTGGGCTGTTTCAACTCTCAGCCAAACGCCAGAGAAGCGAGCTGCCAGCGGAGCTCTCGTGAATATCTTCGGGCATCTCGGTAACGTCTGGTCGCCTTATTTCTTCCCTGACAGTGATGAGCCGCGCTACACCATGGCTATGATTCTGCAGATCGTCTTCGCATGCTTGGGGATCACTGTTGCTGCTATTATGAAGTGGCACTTGACGAAGAAGAACAAGAAGCTGAGGTCTGAGGCTGAGGCTATGGGTGTTGAGTTCAACCCTTTCACTACTTGATCGAACAGAGAGCGGGTTTCTATCCTCATATAAGATGCTAAACATGTTTCCACTGCACTAGCAATCAGACTGTCATGCGCAAACGGTCAGCTTCATACGTGCTAAAGATGCGAGTGCAATATAGCTTAAATATCTGCCAGCTCCCTTCAACGTGAGATTGTGGTATCTATACGTATGTTGTACAATGTGAATCAAGCACATACGACCATAGGTCAGTGAAAACTGGGCATCCCGTCCGCTCTGCCATACATAAGCAATGAACCGGGCGGCTAGTACTAGAGTGGGTGACCATCTGGGAATCCCGCCTGTTGTATGTTTTTGCTTTTTTTTTATAGCTCGCACATAACCTCTTACTGATCGATAGCTGTAACGACGAAGATCAGAGCCTTGTGGTGCAGACCCATTCGGGGAAGTCTCAATGTCGGCTTGGAACCCGAGCAGTCTTTGCTCGCAGCCTAGCCCATATCGTGCTTCAATTTTGAGACCTATGTGCCGTGACCACATTGGGTTGATCGTATAGAGCGTATTTATCGTGTCTCTCTTGTTTGCCGTTATTGGGTTTGGGCTCTGCTGCTAGCATTCCGACCGTGGGTTTCCAGGACCTCCCAAGATATTGGATACATCCTTTCCGTCCAGCTCCATCTGCTTCGCGACCCCCATGGCCGTCGAACCATTGTGATCGGTAACATGAGGGTCAGCACCATGCTGCAGCAGTGACCTGACTACACCCTCATGACCATGGCTGACAGCGCCATGGAGGGGTATGCCCCCATAAGTGCGGTACCGTTTGGCTCGATCGTCTGGACCGACTCCACACTCCAAGAGACGGAGGACCGGCCTCTTTTCCCTTCTGGGCAGCACAAGCCAACGCACCTGTGCCATCCAAATGAGCACCATGCTTCACCAGGACGTCGACTGCATCGGGATCCGTGTAAAGAGATGCGACGAGCACTAGCGGATAAGCTGCTGCATCTGGGTCCATGTTTGGATCTGCACCGGCTTCAAGAGGAATCGTAGGTACTCGGTGGTTTGCCGACCCATGCAGGCTACGATAAGAGCTGACCCGCGATGGTCGAAGGGCATGTTGATAATAGCAGGATCCCGGACGAGCAGGGCCTTGGTGACAGGAATTGAGCCTGTGTTGACTGCGCCTCTGAAGATCTCTTCATTTAGAGGAACGGTAGAATACTGATCCAAGAGAAAGTTGATGGCTTCAAGATTCTCGCTTTTTGCTGCGGCCACTAAGAGCTTTTGGATGGTCTCTTCCGATGGCGACTCATGCTCGCCCAGAAGAGCCTTCATTCGGTCAATGTCCCCTCCAGTTGAAGCCATGGTGATAAGCGTTTCCTCGTGGGCGGATGCCATCAGCGCGGGAGATATGTTTTGGTAATTGTAGCGGATGTCATTTAGGAGTAATGTATGCGAGTCTGAAGTTGCCAAGGATGACTTCACTGCTGCCTAAATTGTGATTAAACCTCGGATGCTGCTCTATAGGCTCGTGTGGTGTAACCATAAATGAAAGCAGGCTGGCGGCGTGTATGCGTCAGCGGTAGGGAGGACCAGGACCAGGAGTGACGTTGCGACTGCTGTGCCCCTTGCCCGCATCAACTTTGTGTAATAATAATACACTCCGTAATGCTACCTAGGCTAAGCCCTGCACATTGTTCCTTCGGGCGCTTGAAGCGTGGAGCAAGAGTCGGCGGCTGTGTTGTTTGGCCTTTCGCATATTTATGGCGCCTTCGCACTTTGGTCACTTAAATGACTGTTGCCTCGCTTGATGATGGCTGCGAGGCGAGACTTACATATACAACGCGTTCAATGGCCGTGTACAAATGAGCAGGGCATGCCTCAGACGAAGCCCTACAACGTGCATGTTCTGGAGCGCCCGCGACAAGGATACTCAACCATGCGACAGTTCTGAGCTAATCGTCGCTGTGAGGCACACACGTTAAAGCGAAGATAGACAGACACATGGAAACACTGCACACACTGAACAAAGCTTCTCTCAAAGCGCGAGTGCGGCTGCGAAACAGAGGATCTTGATCTCGCAGAAACACTTATGAGCATGACGTCCAGATAGGAGCAGTCGGCTCACGCGTAGCATCATGACAACCACGCGACGACACGTGCAGACGGGCTCTAGCTCCAGCAAGTCCATGCGAGCCGCGCATGGCGAACATGATGCTTACCATCGCCTCGCCTGTGTTTCCTCGATCCGGATTGTGCGAGCACAACCTAAGCCTGTTCTGATGCTCTGTTCAAACATCATCGCCATATACTCAACATTGAAGCTTCGTTCTCGTCGGAGTCCTGCGTGCTGCTGGTCATGCGGCGTGAGCAAGCACGCTGCGCCGGTCGTTGCTTACCATCGGTTTGCCCGTGTTTCCTCGGCGCAGAAACTGCGATCGTATGAGGAAGGTCTAAGCCTGTTTCAACGCTGTGATCTGGTCACGTTGCGACAAGGGCAAGACTAAAACTCGTTGAGACCCTGTTTTTGTATGATGTTGGTGACGTGAGCAGTCACGCTGTGTCGGCTCTGACAATTCTGTTTCCCTTCACTCGACTTGCGCGGCTGACTCAGCCCCTCATACCAGCCTCCGCCCTGAAGATGAACTTGCCAGCCATACGGGAGCTCCCAAAGGTCGTCTCTGAAATCCGGTTCAGGGACTCGTTGGGATGCCGCCTGTTTTCCCAGGGGTATATAGGGAACCCCCTTCTCCCAGATTTTTTTTCTCTCTTCTTCTCTTTTTCTCTTCTACACACAACCACAACCCAGCAAGCAGAACACCAACCACAACACCAAACCAGCACCAGAACAACCAACACCACGACAGCAATGGCTTTCAAGCGCGTCAAGCAGCTTAAAGCTAAAATCAACAAGAAGATCGGCCGCCACGAGGTCGTACGCCTCGACAAGGACGAGGTCGCGCAGGGCCTATGGGCCAGGTCCTGGCTATGGCTTCACGGCCATCCGGTACTCAAGGGTATCGCGTACGTATGTTATTTCATCCTGATGGAGATCGAAGATTGTTTTGGATTCCGCCTTTCTAACCTGCTCGCGCTGTGAAAGCTGCTTGAGCCTCGCGCTGAACAAGCTGCTTGAGCCCGTTTCCTTTGTCCTTTTCCTTCTGTCTTTCTAACCGCTCGCGCTGCACAAGCTGCTGAGCATCGCGCTGAACAAGCTGCTGATCGGTCGCGCTGAAGAAGCTGCTGACCCTCTTTTCCTTGCCCGTTTGTTTTTCCTTTTAACCCGCTCGCGCTGGAAAAGCTGCTGATCGGTCGCGCTGAACAAGCTGCCGACCCTCCTTCCTTTCCTTTTGTTCTTGTTTTTCTTTCTAACCCACTCGCGCTGAAGAAGCTGCTGAGCATCGCGCTGAACAAGCTGCTGATCGGGCGCGCTGAACAAGCTGCGACCTGCCGCGCTAAGACTCCCACCTTCACGTGGTGCGCGGTGTGAGTACCTCGAAAGAGGGAAACCAAGAGGAGTCACACCAAGTAGCCAGTATGAATTGTATCGTTGTTTATTTCCTGCGATCTCTGTGCCAGCGAGCCGTTTCGTTGTAGCCAGAACATGAGTAGCAAGCACGACGCGACGCGACGAGACGCGTCAGCACGTGACGTAAAGCAAGCAATGAAAGGATCGTTGTCCATGTAGTCTCGACATGGCCTGTGTGAGTTCCACTCTATCCACTGAGCGTGAAGGTACAAGTGCAAGCGTGTAGGCGCAAATTGAATGGTCGGTCGAAGAATGCGAGCAGACCAAAGCTCGATTCAGGTTGGGAACTCGCCGAACAGTCGTGTTTCGCCTGGAATCTCCGATGGTAACTCATCCATCACCCACGGTAGAACTTCCTCATCAGCGGAAAGCAGTCTTGCCAGAGAACTGTCGCTGCTCTCGTTTGTGATGTCAATAATCCTCGGGATTGCGGGAAGGGAGAGTCCCAACTCTACAAACCGTGCGCGCAATAATGGCATTAACGCCTCATTGCCACCCCTGAACCCTCCGAGGACCTTTCCAAGATGCGTCAAATAGTCTCGTGGTCCGATGCGACGGTCTGGAATCCAGCGATCAGGCATGCACAGCATGACATCGGCGATGGTGTTGGCAAATTCGAACAACTTCAGTTCCATACCCGAGCCGTGAGCCTCTAGACTGTCGACGGACAGCTTTGAGACTTCCGAGAGTAAGTCTCCAACCACTTGGAGGGGGAAAAGTACACTGGTGATGTCGTCTCCTGGTTCAGTGGTCATTGTGATACGTGACACCGCTAGCTTCCAGAGGTGAAGCTTCATCCAGTGTTGCGTGACTCCGACGTCAGCCTTCTGCAGCTGGTTGTAGGGTTGAACCGGGCCAGGAAGGTGTAATAGTTGGTTGTAGGAAAGGTGCAATGCGGCGTGTGAGGTGTCTTGAGACGCTTCGGCAAGAGCTTTGAACATATCGCAAAGTGATATGAAAGCCGATAGCGTGAAAGGCTCATTGCTGGCGTTCGGCGTTGGCAGATCGGAAGGTATTGTCAACGTACACGGTAAATCGTACTGTAGCGCGTGTGCTCTGTATTAGGCGCACGTCAGTCATCGCAAACCGGAGCGCAAGCGTCGTGGTCAGCTTACCGTTCTGTGATGAAGAGAAGCCATAGCACGCGCAAATCATTATTGGCCTCCTCAATGGGCAACGACTCATAGTGTGAAGGCTTATGTAAGTCTAGCATATGAGCCATAGAAATTGCCTCTCTAAGGGTCAGAGTGCTCGTCCTTTGCTTCTTGATGTGAAGGTAGGTGACATGGAGGAAGAAGCTGGACCGCAGTGAATCAAGCGAAGGATGCTCTCGATAGTCCTGGTTTCGACGCAGCGCCTCTATTTCTTCCATGATGAGGATCGGCTCGAGGATTTTTCCATCGGCATCAGTGGCAGTCAATTGTAATTGTAGCACCGTTGCAATGCATACGCTCGATGCAAGGATATATGTTTCAACGTCAGGCGTTCCATCGAACAGCCTTGCCGTGAGCAATTCCTTGTTCACGATTGGCCAGACAGGATATAGTTTATGGTGATATATATCCAGATACAGTAGCAGATGATCTACAGTGACTCTGTAAGGATATGTCCATTGTCCTTGAGCGTTGGATGGCAAGACTTCGGTCGGCAAGATCTGGAACTGTGACCCAGACACGGCTGCGTCTATTTGTGGTGTATAGTCCCTGCAAGAATTATCCGTGATTGCGTGTAGAGGAGAAGACGGTTCATTGACAGCATGATCACTTGCGTTTAATGGCCGTATATCTTCCGGCCGTAAAAGGTTCCGGGATGGCTGTGTTTGCTTCAACTTGGCCAGCTTCTCGAGGGTGTTCTTTTGACGCCTTTGGGACCAGACTTGATACGCGGTCTCATTCTTGTGCAGTCCAATTGTGCGTTTGTGCATCCTGCACAAGGGGCGAATCCATCGCATCGAATTCTGCGAACAGCGCATGCATCACAGACTCGTCGTTGGCTCATGGTGCAAATGCCGCCGTGGGAGCCACAAACAGTTGACCATTTCAGGGAAGAAGTGTTGTAAGATGGTCGCTGGCGGCATCGATGCGATCTGAAGAATATGGAACAGGTGAAGTGAGGGAGAACGGTGCCAAGGAAGCGGGGCAAACGTGCACGGAAGACCAAGACCAACGTGACCAAGGGGACCTCAATTCGAACTTAGATAACTACCATGAACACGACAGTCTTGATCTACAATTTGTGAACTAGCAGATTCCAGACATCAATCACATTACTCTGAAGACTGCAGATCGGCTCGAGTGATCAACAATTGGAGTTTATGGCCCACTTTCAATGATGGGTACGCGTCTATCTCATCGCTATGAAGCGATGCTCTATCTGGATACTGTATCGAAGAAGCTCATCACAATGATCATGCTCCATGCCAGGAGGGGAGTACGCTCGACTTTGAAAAGCTATACTACTTGGAAGCGACTCGCGAAGCCCTAGAGACGACTGTTGAGGCGAGTCTGGGCGCAGGCGAATGCTTCAAACGGCCTTAGCAACACAATTTCAGCGTCCAGCAACACATGCTCATAGGTGCCTATTAGTACCTGCTCCTGCTTTGCGCCACGCAAGCTCAAAGGTAGCTGCCACTTGACCGGACGTTCGCGAAAGTTGCATACGACGAGCACAGACTCGCCGTTGTAACTCCTTGTGTATGCAAACACGTCGTCATGCTCAGCATCTACCATCTCGAAATTTCCATACACAAAAATGTCGGCCATCTCTTTGCGCAGTCGGAGGACAGCAGACCAATGTTCGAACGGACTGCCCTGAACACCGACCTGCGCCGCGGCATTGCACTCGGTGTATGTGTCATTGACACGGATCCAAGGTTGACCGTTTGTGAATCCCGCATGTGGACCTTCTGACCACTGCATTGGTGTCCTGGCATTATCTCTGGACTTTGTGTGATATTGCGACTTCGCCAGAGCCTTTGCGGCTTCATTGTCGGGTTGCATTTCACATAGCTCGTGCCAGTGATTGAGCGTCTCCAAATCGCGGAATTCCTCAATATCCCATTCGGAAGGTATGTTTGACATTCCCAGCTCTTGCCCCTGGTAAATGAAGAGTGTTCCACTCTGCAGTCCCAGGAAAGTCGCAAACATCTTTGCGGCTAGTTGCCTGAACTCTGGCTTGTCTGAACCCCAGCGGGAGATGGTGCGAGCTTGATCGTGGTTTTCGAGATACAACGCATTCCAGCCTCCGTTGTCGTACATGAACTGCTGCCACTTCTTGACGATCCCTTTCAGCTCCGACATCTGCCACTCTTGCGGTGTGAACTTTCCTCCCTTGCCATGATCAATACCCTCCACAATCTCAAAGTTGAAGATCATGTTGAGCTCGTTACGATGCGAGCCAACACATCTCAAGATCTCATCTGGATCTTCAACCCAAGGCATCTCGCCGACATTGAAGGCGTCGTACTCATTCATGATGCTACCCATGACCTGCAAGAATTCATGGATTCGAGGCCCGTTGGCGTAATGCTCGGCACCGTGATGGTACTCCCGGTCTTGGTGTACAATCTTAGCATCTGGTAGGGCCGGGTCTTTGCTGATGAGATTGATGACATCCATGCGGAAGCCATCAGCGCCCTTGTCTAACCAGTAGCGCATGGTGTCGTAGATGGCTTCCCTCATCGCGTCGCACTCCCAGTTGAGATCAGGCTGCTCACTTGCGAAAAGATGCAGGTAGTACTCCTCCGTATGCTCATCATACGTCCATGCACCTCCGCTAAAGTATGAGCTCCAGTTGTTCGGCGGATGGCGGTTGCCATCGGCGTCATAACGTGGCTTGCGCCAAATGTACCAGTTGCGATAAGGGTTGTCTTTAGATGATCGTGACTGACGGAACCACTCGTGCTGGTCCGAGGTGTGGTTGACAACCAGATCCATTACCAGCTTCAGCCCTCTTTGGTGTAGACCGGCGATCAGGTTGTCAACATCTTGCATGGTGCCGTATCGCGGGTCGATTGCTCTGTAATCGGCGATATCGTAGCCCATATCTACCAACGGGCTTTTGTAAATCGGGCAAACCCAGACAACGTCAACGCCCAATGCCTTGATGTAATCGAGTTTGTTGATAATGCCAGGTATATCGCCAATGCCATCGCCATTTGGAGTCGTTGAAAGAGCTGGGGTAGATCTGGTAGACAGTAGCTTCTTTCCACCAGGCCCGCTGGATATCCTTTGTAGATATGATTTATTGCTCAAAGACATGATGATTGTGAGAATGGGAAGAAGGGAGGAAGAGGGACAACAAACTGAAGGTCTAAAGCAAAGGCGGCATTTAAGGTCATATCCTCACATATCCTGCATACTCTCGCATCCTCGGCTGATCTCTTGACATTGAATGCCATGTCATCCTTGATGGTCCGGCATTCACCGTCAGCCGTAGTCAAGCATGACCCAATGATAGATCTCGTTGAGATTCACGGAAGGAGTGTCGGGGAGACCTTGTCGCCCAAGACAAGCTCTATCAAAATCAAGCATAATTTGAGGGGCTAAATTTCGTGTATTATGCGCAAGGCAATGTACCAGTTTTGAGATTCTCGGAAAGATTCTCGCGGAGATTCTCGCTATCATGCTCGCGCTCCTCTTCGTCAAGTCTGTGCTTCAGAACCTTCTCCATCTTACCTCCGCCTCCCCAGGTGACATCTCCACATTCTCCAACCATGGCTGGAAACAGGCGGAATCCGGCATGGTCCATCGCGGCCAGATCCTGGTATGTGAAGGGAAGATGTAGCGGAAGTCTCTGACACGACCTACTCTTCTCTCTACCACGCGATTATAAGTAGTACGCTCAACCCCAGAAAGATCACACCCATCGCCATCAGAACCATCAGCTTCGCACACCAACAACAACCATCGACTAGCTCGGACTGTCTGAGTCCTTCCTCGCGCCGAACACGAATCACTATCTGCCTCATCTATCACTGCTCTCGCGACTTGCAACATGGGCGGACCTTCCGGCGTTGTAGCCTCTAGTGGCAACGAGTTCTACAAGACGTTGTCAAACAATGTGAATTCATCCTGGATCAAAGACAAGGGCCTTCGACGATTGAACTTCGCCATCGGTGCAATGTTTGCATCTGCAGCTGCCAATGGATATGACGGCTCATTGATCAACGGTCTGCTCGCGATGCCATACTTCAATCAGAATCTTGGCGACCCAGCCTCAACCCTCCTCGGCATCACCCTTGCTGGTATCAGCCTTGGTGGTTTGCCGTCTTTCATTCCGGCTTCGTATGTCTCCGACTACTTTGGTCGTCGTATTACCGTGGCGATTGGATCTACCCTCATGTTGGGCGCAGCGATCATCCAATGCGCCACCTCTGGCGTGTATGCCTTTCTGGGAACCCGTATCATGTTGGGTGTTGGTCTCGGATTTGCTCAGACGGCAGCTCCGCCATTGACAGCTGAGATCGCGCACCCCAAGCACCGCGCCAACATCACCAACCTCTTCCAAGCTATCTGGTTTTGGGGCGCAATTGTATCTGCTGTCATGTCCCTTGGATTTCTCTTCGTCGACAACCACTGGAGCTGGCGCATCCCTTGCCTCTTCCAAGGCCTATTCCCGGGTATTCAGTTGCTCGGCTTGTGGTGGGTACCTGAGTCTCCGAGATGGTATGTCTCAAAAAACAGGCATCACGAAGCTCTCCAGACCCTAGCAAAGTATCATGCGAATGGAGACGTCAACGATCAACTCGTGCAGTATGAATACCAAGAGATCTGCCAAGCTCTCGAGTTGGAGAGAGAAGTTGCAAGATCTACTGGGTGGTCTACTTTCTTCGCTACGTCTGGAAATCGCCGCCGCTTGCTGATTTGCGTTCTTGTTGGCTTCATGATCCAGTGGGCTGGAAATGGCATTGTGAGCTGTAAGTATTGGTAACATTCTTTTAGTCAACGGCATTCGCTGATCATCCTCACTTCTAGACTATCTCGCACCTATCTTGAAAAGTGTTGGCATCACCAGCCATGTCACTCAAGCTGGTATCAACCTCGCGCTTCAAGTTTGGAACGCCATATTCGCGTTCGGCGGTGCCATGAGTGCAGAACGCTTCGGACGCCGCCCGCTTTGGCTCATTTCAGCTTGTGGCATGCTTGCCTCGTTCATCGTCGTTACAGCACTGAGCGCTACCTTCGCGGAACATGCCATCAAAGCTGCTGGCAGTGCAACTGTCGCCTTCCTCTTCATCTTCTTCGCCTTCTACGACATTGCATTCACTCCACTGTCCATCGCTTACCCCGTTGAGATCCTGCCGTTCTCATTGAGAGCGAAGGGTCTTGCCGTCAATCTGACTACCGTCTTCGGTGCTGGCTGTAAGTAATACCCACATCCAACCAACTAATGGCATTGTTGCTAACACGCACGATCAGTCTTCAACCAATTCTGTAATCCAATCGCACTTGACGCCATCGCCTGGAAGTTCTACTTCGTCTACATCGGCACATTGGCAGCAATGATCCCCACCATATACTTCCTTTTTCCGGAGACAAAAGGCCGTACCCTCGAGGAAATCGCCAAAGTCTTTGATGGAGACGCGGCGGAGACGGAGGTCTTCAGACAGGCATCGTTGGATTTGACCGCGAAAGAAGCGGCGATGGAGAAAGACGTGATCAATGTGGAGGTAGACCACACTGAGAAGGTCTGATAAGTCTTGCCTGCCACGATTTGATGGTTTATAGGGGAGTCGCGAAGGCAGTGAACCCTGGTTCGAGACTCTTCATATGTCTTTGTGCGGGAACCGATATACAGTATTTTTGACTCATAGAAAGGAACACCATCCTATCGCCAGCCGAGCAATTAATATTGACGCATTGAGCATTTACCGCATGGAGGCATTAGAACGATCGACATATAGCTTCGGGGTGTCGGAATCGAGCTCCGATTCCGATACAATGGTCTTGCCGAGATATTGGCTCCGGATATCGGCCACTAGGGTGGGAAGCCACGAATGCTAAGGAAA
This sequence comes from Cladosporium cladosporioides, assembly GCA_002901145.1. Classification (NCBI taxonomy): domain Eukaryota; kingdom Fungi; phylum Ascomycota; class Dothideomycetes; order Cladosporiales; family Cladosporiaceae; genus Cladosporium; species Cladosporium cladosporioides. The sequence continues at coordinate 1,261,993 of NOXB01000011.1, forward strand.
GCATCTCGAGCTCTGCGAACAACTCCTTCATGCGCCGGAGTTCTGAGGAGGGACCTTACACGTGATCGATAATTGTTATGTGAGCTTGACTGTCCAGCAGACTTCCGGGTCTGTCAGATTCCGAGCTCAAGGCATCCTGACGATCGGCAGTGTTGATCGGCAGACAGTCGATAACTTGCAAGTTGGAGATCGAGAACAGTGAGAGTATTGGAGGTACATCATCGAAAATCCCCAATACATCAAATACTTGGAAACCTGTTAATACAAGGAACACACTGGCGAGACTGGCTGCTTCGAATGACAAATTGTACTGGTTCCAGATGTATTCAAAGCCCACCACAACGGGATTCTCAGTTGATCATAGCTTCGTAAATGAGCACACAGACGCGCGTAATCTCGTACAATCCCAGTCCTATCCTCCGGGAGGTTCGCAACGCTATAGACTGTTGTAAAATTCCAAGCCACCCAAAAACCATCTATGTCGCGCCTTCTCCGGGTCAGAGTGCGCCTCGGGGATGTCCGGGCGTGATAGTTGAGGCACAAGATCCGGGTATCGAGCGCATAGCATGTCCCATACAACGCCAATCTGGACGGGGTGCCAGTTGCCTAGCCAGGGCCAGCGTTTCAGATGGACTTCGAAGTCGTCGCAGGAGTTGATGCGTGCTTTGCGAAGGGCTTGGTAGAGGAGTTTGACCGTAGTGGCAGTCTGTGGTAGTTCGTGCGCTCGTAAGCTTGCCACCAGGGTAAATAAGACCCATAGTAGTGATTCGAGGCCAGCTGCAATGTACCATTGTGTAATCATGTCCTCGAAGCTATCGATAGTTTCGGATGCCACCTGAATAAGCCCGAGATGTGTTTCGCGAGCTTGTGGTGTGTAAAACCGGGCTGCCATCCAGACGTGTAGCTGTATTGCAGAAGTAATCAGCAGGATTGGTGAAGTGAGGAAATCGCCATCGCTGCGTTTAGCACGAGCTTGTACCACGCGGAGTCCGTATTCCAAGGCGTAGACTTGTCCAAAAGGCGGTGTTTCGGACGGAGCGAGAACGTCTGAACAATAGCAGAGAGCATGGAGCTTTCCGAATAGGTCAGAGGCCATGTCCAGAGTGAAGACTGGAGATCTTGGACATTGCGACGCATTGATCGCACCCATCCGGAATGCTTCGCGCTGCTGGAATCGGAGTCCTTCGTGTACTTCGCGAAAGATGATAGGGACGTAGAAGGGTAGCGATGGTTCCGAGTTGGTGAAGAGAGCTTGGCGAAAGTCGATCCAAGCCAGGTACAACCACCCTTGTGGCGGCATCGAAGGCATGTCAATGAAACTTTGTACGGCGCGAAGATGTGTTCCTGATGCCTCGTAATTGTGGTCGCGGATGTCCAAGTACGCCAGTAAGCCCATGGCAAGCACTGTTACAGGGTCTGGTCCTTCGGGTGACTTTTGGATATCTTTGACGACATTCTGGATGATTTGGCCTTTCTGCTCGTAATACCCGGACCTCGCGTTAGGTACTCCAAGGATAGATTTCTTGTGCAATGCAAAGGCACCAAGTGCTGCAAAAATGGCGTCGCTTCCTCGACCCATGTCCCAGATATCTTTGACCCAGTTGTTCTGCACGGCACTGAAATAGCGGGCATCTCTCTCGGGTAGCTGACATGCGAAATACCACTGCCCAATCTCCTGGACATCTGCGCCGTTGTTACCGATCAACAGATTCTTAGATGGCCCAGTGGAGTTAGAAAGGAAGGGCATGGCTGCATCAGATACATGCATCCTATATGGCTGCTGATCATGGCCGTACGCCATTACGCCACTGGAGATGATTTCCTCGTCGCAGCTGTCATCCTCGTCGTCGGCCGCTGGCGCTGGCACTGAAGGGAGGAGCTCGCTGTGCGGTGTATCCATAGGTGGAGCATGTGGCGCCAAAGACTGACTGGATTGGAACATGGTCCCATGAGCCCGACTTGGACGATGTATGTAAGGCGGGTAGGTCGTTTCTGAACCCGGTTTCGCGGCCCCGGCATGCCCAGGCGACCAGGGCGTTTGTGTGAGTCCCAACGCGAGATAGGGTTCGGCATCTCATGGACCATGCCTTCTAGTTGCCACACGGTCTCATCTGGAGCGTGGGCAGCCATGCTGGGAGGAGTCACGCATGCTTCGGTATTGATGTTGGAGAAAGGGATCCACAAGGCGTTGTGCTAACTTGCATGTATAATCTACTTGCACACTCCGTCGCCATCGCATCACGTTGCAGCTGAGCCATGAATTGCCACGTAGCCCCGCACGGGGTGACGGGCGCGTCAATTAAGGTTGTCATGTACCGACTACGCCCGTGTGCGATAGAGTTTGGCAACTGTCGTCGAGCGCACGCGAGTGGTGTTTGGTTGTGATGAGCAGCAGACCCTGTCGGAAGCGCAATCCGACAGCCACGCGCTTGGCTGCATCTTGCATGTTGTGATCTGCGTACATCCTAGGAGTGCTCGATCCGTCATACCTCCTTAAGGTAACCGCACGACGTAGGATCACAGGTCGAGGTGCAGGCTCGAGGCAGGCGCTCGTGTCTTGAAAATTGCTTTTCCCATAATTTCGTTCAGCCTCATATCCCTGCAATGACGATGAGCACGTGTGTAAGCACGTTTGTGGGAATGTCTCGCTAGTCCACTCGTAGCTTAGAGACGGTCCTATCTCTACGACCGTGCATCAACTCTGGTATTAGTAGCCGATGGGCCAGTCAGTGCTGCAAATGGAGCTGCTAGGTCGAGCCGCTCGAACTACTTGATCAATCAACAATGCTGACATGGAGTAGTGCAGCTTGACTGGAACACCTGATGGACGCTAGAGTCTGGACTAAATCAATGAACGCATTAGACTCGGCTACCTGACGGCACATACGATCCACAATTGTCGGTGGTAGTCTTTTGAGTTACGACGGACGGAGGCACCTCCTGGCCTCAAGACTCAGCCGCACTCCGCTTACTCATCTTCCTGGAGACCGGATCCACTGACAACGTCCTTTGACGGGAAAGTAAGAATGCGAGGAGATTCGCTGCTGTGAGTGCAGACTCGCTCTTCTTCGTCGACCTACAGACATCCGCGCACGATATCCCGTAGAAACTTTCGAAGGATCCGCTTATCGACAAGTGTTGCGGTCGCCATGCGACAAAGTGGAGAAAGCATAGCCGAAAGAGCAGGGACGTCGTTAGCGTAGTTGTCGAAAGCAAGCGATGGAACGGTCTGTCAACTGTTCGAATGTCGAAGGAGTCAGGTTGAGATCAATACGTTGTTCGCTCAGTGCACTGGACTTGTCATGAAAAACACATGCAGTGGTTTTGGTGGATTATTGAACTCTGTCAGGCATGTGTAGCAGGAAAACAGCAGAAAAGATCGTCAAATTATATGCGTTCGCCCTCAAGAATGCTCCTCGCCTCCTCCGACTTCCACCAGCTGACACCGTCCTTACCAGGGTACTCGAATTTGTCCATGCTTTCAGGCTTCATCTCGACACTGTACCCAGCCTCCGTAGGAGTGGTGTAGTAGCCGTCCTTGATCACACTTGGGTGGAAGAAGTGCTCGTGGAGGTGGTCCACGTACTCCAGCACAGAGAGCTTGCCTGAGACGACCACGTAGTCGATTGTTGACAGATGCTGAGTGTACTCGGGCAGGCCGACGCCGCCTGAATGAGGCACGATAGGGATGTTGTACTTTTTTGCAATGAGGAGGATGGCGAGGACCTCGTTAACACCACCCATGCGGCACGCATCGATCTGGCAAACGTCGATGGCGCCTTGGACGATCAGTTGCTTGAAGATGACGCGGTTCTGGCACATCTCTCCCGTTGCGACGCCGATGCCATAGGGCTTCAGTGCCTCGCGGATTGCTTTGTGGCCGAAGACGTCGTCTGGAGAAGTAGGCTCTTCGATGAACCAGGGCTTGAACTCCGCCAGTTGCTTCATGTACTCGATGGCCTCAGGTACTGACCAGACCTGGTTGGCATCGACCATGAGGATGTTGCCCTTGTCGTAGCCGATCACCTCTCTGGCAATCGACAGGCGACGACGGTCTGCTTCTATTGAAGTGCCGACCTTGAGCTTGAAGTGTCTGTATCCTTTGGCAAGAGTCTCCTCCAGAAGACCCTTCATCTTCTCCTCGCCGTATCCCAGCCAGCCAGCGCTGGTTGTGTAAGCCGGGACTGCACGGTTCTGCTCAGCCTCCTTCATCCTTTGTGCCTTGCCGCCCTCCTCTTTCTTGAGCATCTCGACAGCCTCTTCGGGAGTAATGGCGTCGGTGATGTAACGGAAGTCAATGCACTTGACGAACTCCTCAGGGCTCATCTCAGCCACAATCCTCCAGACAGGCTTGCCCAGCTTCTTTGCCCACAAGTCCCAGATGGCGTTGACAACAGCACCGAGTGCCAGGTGAATGACACCCTTCTCAGGGCCGATCCAGCGCAACTGGGAGTCAGAGACGAGGTAGCGCCATGTCTTGCCCCAGTCGGCAACTAGATCCTCGAGCTTCTTGCCCTTTATCCTGTCGGCGAGGAGTGAGATGGCCTGGCAGACGATCTCGTTGCCGCGTCCAATTGTGAAAGTCATGCCATGGCCAGAGTGCTCGCTGTCTGTGTGCAGGATGCAGTAGGCGGAGGAATAATCGCCAGCAGCGTTCATGGCATCGCTGCCGGTCTTGTCAAGAGAAGTCTACCTAGTGTTAGCTCATTTCCGCGAAGCCGCGCTCTTGACAAGGTCATTATACTTACTGGGAATCGCACATCCCTTGTGCTAGCATCTGTAATTGTGACCATTCTGGCAATGTTTCAAAAGTATTTTGTATGTTTACGAAATGTCGATTGTTTCCTTAGTAGACTGGCTTTACAAGACCAAGAGCAGCAGATCTATAAGAAGACTCAAGCGAAACAGACACGGAGAATAAATCACCATCACATCCGGCTAACGGGCACACTGGTACACTTTATTCCTGTAGACTCTCAGTGGCATGATGCGCTCTGATGGGCAACAAGGCCGAGCACGGCCTTCTGCCCCACGGAGACCCATTGTGGGATGGCCCACCTGCCCATATTTTGGAGGGGTTGCAAGCCGCACAAGCCAATAGAAACACTTTTGAGTGAGGTCGGCGAATTGTTTACAGCAGGTATACCGAAGACCACGTGTGTGACGATCCCAAGAGGAGCAGCAATTGGCGGATAAATGATTATGCGCGCGCTGTAAGGCTTGACTGACCATCAGGGTTCCAGACCGGCGGCTTTTGGTGGCAGATGCCGATGGATTCAAATATCGCATTATGCCGCGCGAAGGTGAGAAACGATATGTCCCTGGAAACGGAACGTATTGCGACGACGAATGGACGGCCCGTTACGCAAAAGCCTGAGTATCTGAATTCGCGGACGCCGGCACCATATCCACATGAAGTCGGTAAAACCAACACCCTTGCCTTGAGAAAGAACCATAACTAGCAAAATTCCCATCGCCCTTACGAAGCAAAACAGAATCAAAATGTCGAGACGAGAAGAACGATATTGGCACAACTCATGCTGCTGTCACAGCTTGACGCGCTGAGTGCCAGAGTTGCAATCGAGAGCCCGCATATCGCTTCCCTGGGACCAGTGCTACAACATCATGGCTTGTGAAGCAACAATGGCCGACTTCTTCGCTCCCCATTTCTGGAACCTCGCCCACATGACAGGTAGAACAGATGCGTCAATATCTTCCTTGGGTCGATGAGCCGCGGCTGCCAAAGCGGATGAGCAGCTCGCCGCAACTGGCATGTTACTCTCGAACTTACGGTAGCCTATGCCGACGACTGTGAGCAACATAAATGTTGCGAATAAGATAGCGCTACAACAGGCCCGGGGCTGAATCCTATCTGCGAGCCCGCTGATTCCGCGCCCAAGCGCGTGTTCTCGAACTGCCCACCGCTGCCCTGTTCGTCCACGAATGTCACGATTCGTGCAAGGAAGATCGACTGGGAGACAAGCCAATGGAGGATCGCGGAAACGACAATCAAAGGAATGCCGTAAGTGTATGGTAGCTGAAGCCAGTAAGTGCTACGCTGCGATCCTTTCGGTGTCGTCACTCGTAAGGGCTTTCGCTGTTTAGCGTAGCCACTGTACTCATGTGCGAGATGCATGGAGGTGAATAGTCCGTTGTAAAGGAGGTAGCAAGATGATACAATCAGTTGTGGACTGTTGACCACCAGAAGCACAGAAATCAGGCCGGCAGATCCTCCTGTGAGCAAGTGTGTGCGGAGAACGGAGCTTGGTCTCACAGCGCCAAAGTTTCTCACATCTTCCAAGTGCCATGTATCGTCATTTCCGGGGGCGGCGCAGATCAGTAAAACGGTAGCACTGAGTATGACAGCGGAGCAAAGACATATTGTCGTGCGCCACCTACTAGTACTGACAGCAGCGCGCCATCGCTGCAAGCCTGGCATCTGAGAAACTCGATCCACCTCCTCCTCTCCGCGAGCATACCAGAAGTCTCTGATATCCGGGCTTCGATATGGTAACTTCCAAGTGAAATTGCCTGCATCTGCAAGACATTGGCCCTTTGTCAATTCATCAGGCTGATCCAACCAGCTGGCTATGGCGTCACCGAAAGTAAGGAACGTCTCTTCACGATGTCGCCATAGGGTGAGCAGCATGAGCGCAGCTTTTGCCGTGTTGCAGAACACGACTACAATAAGAATCTGTATCGACAATTGCAACTTGCAATTTGCCTTTACTCTTTTCGCGAGGCAATAGTCAATTTTTACGTCTCCAATGTAACCGGTGGCGTTCAGCCAGCAGTAATCTCTACATTCCCTATATGTCCGTTAGCGTACTTCTATATAATAACATTTCCTGGGTACTATGAATAACACATATGTACAAGGCAAACGTCTCGACCGACCCCAAATAGGGTTGACTCACCAGAATAAGGGCATGGTCTGCATATCAGTACCAGGAAGAAAATAATTAGTCCAGTTAGGCCAAATGTTACCCGTACCCGCAGTCAAGCCGTCAAAATCCACCAAGCCGTTCAAGACGAAGAATGAGTGAGAGTGGCCCGAAAGAAGACTGGCATCGTACATCTCGAAGCAGGCCTTTGGATCGACTTTGTCGAAGGCTGAATGGCTGGAGGAGTAGATGTCACGCATTTGCGATGCAATCGGCTTGTGGTACCAATCAAGTTCTGATTTATACCGGTCATACTGGTAGTCAGATTCGTTTCCCCAGAAGTCTTGTGCATCACGAGAGATATTCTTGCCGTCGATGGTCCAAGTGAGGGTCCCATTGTCATATGTGGGAAATGGGCCGAGTTTGATATCTGCATTGTCAACGAATTGCGGCGAGACTAACAAGGTGTTGTGTGTTTGAGCATTGTCGTCCAACTGCTTGAATACGGCAGAATTGTACAATAAATGTATGGGTATGCCACTCAAGGCTAGCAAGCCCCAGGCGATGCGGCGTGACCACCGGATGCGGCCCAAGTTTCGGACACTAGGAATTCCTATGTCAAGCCAGTCTTGATGAGCATGGGCGATATCGCACTCCTTCCGTGTCGGGGCCGTGAGGCATTGCATAGTGTAATTCGAAGCACCCAACAGAGCGGAGCTGAGACCGTTGATGAAGACGTGCAGTATCGTCGACCAAGTATTGACAACGCTGCAGTCACCGATATACGCGTTTCCAATTCCATCGTTGACCTCGAATTGTAAGCTCGCCCAGACAGTAATTACCACATTGATCACCAATATGACCGTGGTCATGATGGCCGAAGCCGCGAACACCTGCTCGCCAGCCTGTTAGAAAACTTTGTCGTCGACGGTTTGACTTGTCCTGGGGTTCTTGATCGAGTGCTCTAGCTCGAAGACCGTCATCTTCGCGTGCTTCAGGGTCCTGATTCGGTTCATGTGGTTTGAGATTCTCTTGCGAAACCTGCACGCCATTGTGGGGAAGTACGCTTGACGAGCGGTCATACATCATGCTGGGTGCCCGCATTTGCGGAACAAGGGGGACGTCGAAGCCTCTCTCGTCGTTGGCGTCCCAGGAAAATCTTGAACCAGGTAACATAAGACCTCGATTCGCATCGTCGTCGTCGTCGTTGTCAGCCTGAGACTGCATATTGAGTCTTGACAGACGGCTTGAAGCCCTTTGGGGACAATCAGTCGCAAGACATCGACATGTAGGGTACATGTATGCTGCTGAGCAATTGGTACCAACCTTGAACGATCCATCTGCTTCAGCTCCACATCGGAAGACCCAGTTCCGATTTCTCTTCGCGTAACGATCATTGCGTCTCCTCGAAGTGGTTCCAAGCTCGTATCGTAAAGACGCTTCAGGGCTCTCGCTGCCATACCGATGTACTGCTATTTGGAGGAAAAGGGCATGTGCTTGGGCACGATCTAGACTTTACCTTTACCGCGAGGGTGCGGAACCACACAACCTCTCACAGCCTTTAGACCCAGCACAGCCGACTTTGTGGCTTGCATGATGCAGAACGATTGTCATGATGTCCAGCCTGATTTGCGGACACAGGTCAGGCAATTGACGGCTGGCCTCGGTGGCTTCGCGCAAGCTATATACTGCAACATTTGCGGCCGACGAGCATGGATCTGTCATATTCGATCGAGTCGAGGCAGCATCTGCGCCACTGATAATAGCCTTACGTCCGGATACATGTGCATGAGTAGAGCGCAGATGACTTTTGCCGGGACGACTTCTCGGATAGAAGCATACAGATCATCCATCAGAGTACTTTTTTTGTCTCGAGCGGGAGCGCCTGAGCATATAAGTTGCCCAGCCTATTTGTTGATCATCTGCGTGGTAGTGGTGGTGTTCGAGATGGTAGGAGGTCGGAGGTCGTGGAGGCGGCGATCTGCATTGACTAGCGCGACACGGGGAAGCACAGTTGCACCTCCAGCTTTCGCGACGAGACTGCCGCCGCTTCTGCCATCATCGACTTACACTCGCCAGCGGCCTGCCAATTTTTCTCCGCGCAGTGTTCACCATCTCCGGTAACCTTTGTCACGGCATTATTCATATTTGTAAAACACAGGCGCTCATTCTTTGTACCAACAACCATTTCCCGCTTTGCTCAGCTTCATCGCGCCGGACTTGCGCCTTTGCGCAACAACTAATCGCAAAGAACATCGACAGCCCATTCCAGTCGCAAATCATCGAAGATGGGTGTTCCAGCATTGTTCCGTTGGTTGAGCACCAAATACCCCAAGATCATTTCTCCTGTCATCGAAGAGCTCCCGGTCGAGGTCGAGAACGGAGATGGCACCACCAGCGCAATCCCTGTGGATGCGACCACGCCCAACCCGAATGGCGAAGAGATGGACAATCTATACTTGGATATGAACGGTATCGTTCATCCCTGTTCTCACCCTGAGGACAGGCCTCCGCCTGCGAACGAGGAGGAGATGATGATTGCTGTCTTCGAATACACTGAGCGCGTTGTCAACATGGTGCGCCCGCGCAAGTTGCTCATGATCGCTGTCGATGGTGTCGCGCCTCGTGCAAAGATGAACCAGCAACGTTCGCGCCGTTTCCGTTCGGCGCAGGAAGCCGCTGAGAAAGATCAGGCTGTTGCTGAGTATCACGCGATGATGAAGGCCAAGGGCGCCTCTGTTGAGGGTGAAGGCGAGGAGAAGCCCAAGAAGACCTGGGATTCCAACGCTATCACTCCCGGCACACCGTTCATGGATATCCTTGCAGCCAGTCTGCGCTACTGGGTACAGTACAAGCTCAACACTGATCCTGCTTGGGCGAAGTTGAAGATCATCATTTCCGACGCTACAGTACCAGGTGAGGGAGAGCACAAGATCATGAACTTTGTGCGCTCGCAACGTAGTTCGCCCACACACGACCCGAACACGAGGTAAGTTTGAGACCATTCCTGTTCTGATTTCCGTTGTTTTCTTGCTGCGTTCAGCCAATGGCAAGCTATCTATTTATCACATATCGCTAACATGTACAGACATGTCATGTACGGCCTCGCCGATCTCATCATGTTGGGTCTTGCGACTCACGAGCCACATTTCCGCATCCTCAGAGAGGATGTGTTTGCCAACGACACAAAGCCTGGCCACTGCCGAAAGTGCGGCCAGCCAGGACACATGGCAGACAGCTGCCGCGGCACTGCACCGAAGCCAGACGAAACCGCAAAGAAGCCGCTGAAGCCCTTCATCTGGCTCCATGTCAGTATTCTTCGCGAATATCTTGCTATCGAGCTCAGTGTACCGAACCAAGGGTTCACCTTCGATCTTGAGCGTGCGCTCGACGATTGGGTGTTCATGTGTTTCTTCGTTGGTAACGATTTCTTGCCGCATTTGCCATCTCTTGATATTCGTGAGAACGGTATCGACACCCTGATTGCAATTTGGCGCGACAATCTACCTTTAATGGGCGGCTACGTGACCAAAGACGGCCATGTTGACCTGCCACGTGCGCAGTACATTCTGGAGGGACTCGCAAAACAGGAGGACGGCATCTTTAAGAGGAGACGCCAGACCGAACTGCAAAGGGAAGAAGCACAGAAGCGTCGCGCACAAGCCAAGGAGCGCAGGGATGCTAGCAAACGTCAAAGATTCTCAGGTGGAGGCGACAATGGTCTCACTGGTTACGACGAAACAATGATCACACGTGGTCCTCGTGGCGGTATCAAGCGCGGTGAGCAGGCGCCTGACATCAACGCACTGCCCACATTCGCTCCCGGACAAGCGCAGACGATGAATGACCCTCGTTATGCCAATCGCATGACACACGCCGATGTTGTTGGCCAGCGAACGTTGATAATTAAGTCAGCGGCAGCGGCCATGAAGGAGAGACTGGCCAACAGCAAGAAGCCAGCTGACAACCAGAAAGCTGAACTTGAAGCTTTGTTTGCACAGAATGGTGCTTCTGACGGTCAACAAGTGCTCGGTAAACGCGCCCGCGACATGGTCGACGAAGCCAAGGACGAGTTGAGCACAGCACCCACGACACCCGGCCGTAGCACGCCGGACAACGAGATTGCTGACCCAATGAACAAGGGCACATCCGGCGCTCTTGGTGGAAACTCCGCAGACGTCGACGCAATGCCCGAGGACACCGTCAAGCTTTGGGAAGATGGTTACGAGGGTCGTTACTACGAGCAGAAGTTCCACTGTGCTCCGGATGATGAGGAGTTCAGGCACAAGGTGGCCAACGCCTATGTTGAAGGTCTCTGCTGGGTGTTGCTATACTACTTCCAGGGCTGCCCGAGTTGGACATGGTACTACCCCTACCACTACGCACCGTTCGGTGCCGACTTCAAGGATATCGGCAAGCTGCAGATGGACTTCCACAAGGGCAAGCCTTTCAGGCCGTATGAGCAGCTGATGGGTGTCATGCCTGCGCGCTCAAACCACACCATTCCCCCGGTCTTCCATCCCTTGATGACGGATGCCGACAGCCCTATTATCGAATTCTATCCTGAAGATTTTGAGATCGATTTGAACGGCAAGAAGTTCAGTTGGCAAGGTGTCGCACTTCTTCCCTTCATCGACGAGAAGCGTCTTCTGGACGCCATGGGAACCAAGTACCCTCTGCTGACCGAGGATGAGGTGCGTCGTAACGAGTTCGGTAACGAAGCCCTCATCTTCAGCACTCACCATCCACTTTACAATGAGATCGCCCAGAACTTCTATTCCAAGAAGGCAGGCGTCCCTAAACTTAAGATCGACAGCAAGATCTCCGAGGGCCTTGCTGGCAAGGCGACCAAGGCGGAATCTTACGACCCGACCGGAAGCTTGGAATTCCCACTCCCTACAACACAAGACAAATTCACCCGCCTTGACCAAGACGAAAGTGTAACAGTCAACTACCACATGCCCGAGCTCCGCGGCGTGCACAAGAGCATGCTTCTCCCCGGCATCGTCTTCAACCCCAGCGCCCTCGACTACGACGATGTGCAAGCCACCCGCAACCGCGCCAATAAGACTGGCCGCGCGCACGGTGGTGTTGCACTCACGCAGAATGGCGGCCGCTCCGATGGCCAAAGAATCAACTATGGCGCTCGTGACAACGGACCTCCGCAGAAGGGCGGTGGCTACAACGCTCAAAACAACGGCTACGGCGCAAACGGTGGCTACGGCGGCCCTCCGCCTCAACGTGACAACTTCGCCGCTTTGCCTCCGGGTCTAGCAGCGCAAGCTGCCGCACACGGCGTGCAGGCAGGCCCTCCGCCGGGCTTCCATCATGGCCCGCCCAGAGGTGGCTACGGAGGATATGAGCGCGGTGGCCGCGGAGGTGGTTATGACTCAAGACCAAGACAAGATCAGCGCGGCGGCTATGGTCAAGGTGGTTACGGTCGTGGCGGCTATGGTGGCTATGGCCAGCAGGGTGGCAATGGCTACGGAGGTGGCTATGGAGGCAATGGTGGAGGATACGGTGGCAATGGAGGTGGGTACTCCGGCGGTGGATATGGTGGTGGCGGACGTGGTGGAAGGAGATATAGGCCTGCGTGAAAAGCGAAATGTTCATGTCCTCGCGATATGCTTTGAGGTTTTCTGAAGATACCTGAACGCGAATACTAAAATCGAATACTAGCGAGATGGTACGATGCTCCCCCATTCACGAACGACTACTTCTCAATAACAGTTTCGTGTTGCGTGCAAGGTTAGACTCTCTTCCCCATGTCAATCACAAGGTCTCTCTCAACAACCAATGCAAGAGTATCGAGGCAGATGTCAGACGTTAAGTCTTCCATATAACACAAACGAAAGACAAAAGAAACTCTGCTTCCCCGAACGGTAAGATAGCACACAAAAGAAAGACTGACGGACTCATTCCAAAACACTCATCGCTTTGTCTCAACTTCGCGGTCAACGATTCAAGGCAACGATCTGTGTGTTGTGTGCAAGATCAGCATTCAGCGCCTGAAGCAATAGCGCAGCAACAACACCAGCACGAGACTGAAGGCGCAGCCAGCGAAGTAGAGCGACGACCCGTCGACGAGAGTCAGGAAGAGAAGAGTCAACGGAAGTTGAGTGATCGTCATGAACAGGAAGAAGGCGTTGAGGTTGGCGATTTGGGTTGGCGCAGTAGGTGTGGGCACAGTAGCCTTGGTGTCGTGGTGTGACGATGCTATCGCGTCGGCCACGGGTTCAACGTCTTCTGATTCACGAACAGTATCTCTTTCTCCGCTAGAGTCTCTGGGGTCGGGGTTTGCATCGATCAGCAGCTGCCTTCGAATCCCTTGATCGGCGTGTGAGTCCTTCCAGGACCTGACGGTTCGATCCGCCTCGTCCAGCTCAGAGAACTGTCCAACACAAGAGTCCGCACGCCACTCGATGCACAACAGGGTGCTCCCGCTGAACTGCGGCAGCATGTCTATCTTGTCTTCGGAGCGCACGCTGACTCGGTAGTCCTTGTCCAGAACGAGAAATCGGTCGTACTCAACATGCGCCCATGCTCGTCTATGGCCGTGCTGGCAAGGAATCTGCGGATGAATTGTTGTAGACCGGGATGTGTCTGATGGGTCTGAGTCAGTAGATTTGTTGAATTGATAGGGCCTTAGTAAGACAAGAAGTGCTCCGTTTGTTGATGAACCTGAGCAGCAGACGACTTACCGGGAACTCCGGAGTAGACATGGTTGTTGAAGACAGATGTGCCCTGCACGATGCTGTAAGATTCGAAGAAGAAGGAAGCGCCGCAATGGAGAGCGTGAAGATTGACTATTCGCAATGCTGCGATGACCGATGGTCTGGAAAGCTGAAGTTGCACGGTTGGTGCTTCAAAGAGCGAGCAAGGAAGATATTTGCCTCTTATGTGCTTTTCAGAGCAGTGGACTGATCGTTAACACCTGAAAGATTTGATTTTGTTTGCCTTGGTCCTGCATGGCGAGCCCATCTCCCACTTACAAGTTACGAGCTGCGTCTGCGTTTAGCCGTCGATAGCGTGTTTTGAAGCAGAAACAGAACAGGCGCAGCTAGCGAAACTGGCAAATGCCATGTAAACGATGTCACGAATAGCGGTCAAGAACGAGACTACGAGAGGCAGAAATATGGAACAATAGCAAATGAAGTAGATCTCCTGATCCGTATCATTCGTTTGCTTGAAGATAGGCAGCAACGTTTCAGTTCAAGCGCAAGGTCAACAGCTGTTTCTGCGATTATCCGTCGATAGCGTCGTGCCCTGCAGGAACAGGACAAAGGCCATGTAAGGTGGCTGACAAACGGGATGCAAAGCAAGGCCTGAAGTGTGGTCAATAGCATTGGCCTGTGATGCAGGAATAGAGATGTGACTGACAAACGGAAATGCAAGCTATTGATTTGGTTGCGGTCAAGAACAGAGCCGCAGGGGTTGGAGATCCACACAGAATGCAATGGAAGCGTATTCTTTCTGCGATACTGACGAATGTCGGGACTTTGCATACACATACATGGCAAACGACTTTCTCTCCTCTAATGACCAAGTGGTCAAGCACTCACGCGCTTCTCATAGTCAATCTTGCGTTGTCCAGAGCTCCGTCTGGTCTTTCCGCTCGATGATCTGCCAACATGTACAAGTGCGTAGCCGATACAGCTCGGCATGATGGTATGCTCACCGATCAAGATACAAGCAACTTCCAATCCACCTCCTTCCACGGCACTGACCAGCCACAGAGATATGCATGCATCATCAATTCAAAGACGACGAACGCAGCAACATCTACCCTCGTCACGATCCTGACCGGAGAAAACCAGTCCACGTCAAGAATATGATTCAAAGCGAGCAGGCCAACGCAGTACCACAGGTTAAGCATGCGAAACACGGACGTCCCTTGACGGAAGATTCTGTCAGCCGTGCATAAGTGAGACACGAATCCCTGCACGAGGCTGCTCGGCTTAAGAGCTGGAGGTGGGATCTTGCAGAGCCCGCGCTGGGCGTCAGTGTTTACTGGTGCCAATTGGTTCATGACGGGGCAGTGGCCTTTGACTTGGACGTGGTTGAGCGGAGGTTTGTGAGATGCGGGGTTGTCGGTAGCGTTGGCATCAGAGCATTTCTCTGGCACGATCGGCGCTTGAGCGGCGCATTGGACATTCAGGTCGCCATTATTGGAATGAGAGCGATTCGGAGACGTGGATGAAAGCTGGGCGCCGTTGTAGCCATCAGTGACAGCGTAGTGGGATGCTGTGGCCTTTTGACCACGACCGTCTGCGGACTTTGTCGTTGATGTCACTACCTCGGGTGAGTTGTTCTCACGACGGAAAGCCAGGAGAGCTTGCCAGAGCGTCTCCTCTTCTCGATTGATCCCCTTCAACGCCTTTACGGCAGCGCTGTACTCTCTCCAAGCCGGGCTGTCAAATTGCTCGTCACCCGACCAGGCGCGGATCGACCTGGCTTCACGCCAAAGCTGCTCCAAATGTTCTAGCGCATCAACCTTCTTCACCATGAGCAGGCTGAGTTCAGAGTGGTGTGTCCTGAGATTGCGAACGTAGTTGAGCTGGCTTTGATGTTCGATGTCGCGGCGCGGCGTTGGGAAGGATCGGATCATTTTTATGTCTTGGTGTAGGTCGGCGTCGTCCTGATTGGGAGGTGTTGGTTTCTCATATGCAAACGATTAATTGCGAAGTACTCACAGGAAGTAACGGGTGGTCTCGCTCAATTCGTGCTACAGATATTGCGAACGCTGCTGAACTTGCTCGGCCGTACTGTTTGTGAATGAGTTAAAGATGTTGTAGTGTCAGATATTTCGTGTGATGAATAGGAATATGCCAACCATTGGAAAGAAGAGCTTATTTAAGTCTTCATACAATGAATACGATCCTGACTTTCAACGCTGAGGAGTAAGACCTTCTCTGCTACAATTCTAAGACAGAGATTGGTTATTATGCAGTTCTGAGTCGGGATGCAATGATTGCGACGAGCCGACATAGCATAGATTGAGATCAGAGACATGACCGGCTGGCTTGAGAATGCACTTTCTTCGAAGCGGACCGGAAAGCTGCGTCAGGAGTTTCGATCTGAGGGAAACAGTCCGGTTGGTGAAGCAAGAAATGCGAGAACATGTTGCCATTCGTTCGAGAATGGTACATGGCTTGTCTCTGCCGAATTGGATGGAGACATGTCATTGTCTGGGCAGTGACCAACCAGACAAGCCGCGGCGGACATTACATCCTTTGTCGCCTCGATAGATGGGAACATGCTGCATTGCGCAGCGGGCTGGGAATCTCCTTCGCGTGTCGCAATCTGGGCGCCACTCTGAGTCGACGCAAAACGACGCTATGCACGGGGCGGCGACGAGCTTTCCCTAACGGCATTTGCTGGCCGGTGGCGTGGTGTATTCCCATGATGTTGATCAAGCTTTGGCTCTGGGCTTTAGCCGGCGTTCATGTCCGGAGCTGCCAGGGCTCGCCATGAAGCCATCAAGTGATGGCCAGGCAGTTCTGAGTTGTTCAGCCGGCATGCCGAGATGACCGTGTAAGCTAGATGATCGTGCAAAAACAAGTGGCACTTCACCCACCCCACCCCTGCCTCCCAACCCACCCCTTCCACCCCTCAGCACTAACTCTCTTCCCCGTGTCCTTCTGCAGCGCAAGACGACAGCAGTCAACGAACGACTGACAAGCCTGCATCCTTTTCTTCGCTGGCGGATCCATGGCAGCAAAACCCAGCGGGTCTCCAGCCTTGATGCCTTCTCTCAACCTGAACATATTGTCGCCACAAGCAGCTGCGTAAGGCGAGCCGAGAACGATGAGAGAGAGGAAGGTCAGACCAAGGCTCCAAACATCTGATGCTGGCGTTGGCTCGTTCTCTGCTTTGGAGAGGCGGAGTTGCTCTGGGGCTAGGAAAGTCCAGGTGCCACCGCCGGCTGGTGTGGAGGGAGTGGTGGATTCCGAGGTGGTTGTGATAAAAGAGGCCGAGAAGTCTGCGTAGCGGGCTCGTAGCTTCTTAGGGTGGCGAGGTGAGGGAGAGAGGAGGATGTTGGCTGGTTTGATGTCGGCGTGCACGACGCCTGCCACGTTGTGCAAGAAGTCTAGACCGGAGACTAAATCGCAAGCGAGGCTTGGAAAAAGTGTAACGAGTTCTTGGTGTCTACAGAGCTCGGTCATCTGGGCCATGCGGCAGGTGATGTCGTGCAATGAGCCAGATTGGAGGGCCGTGAAGATGAGGGCGGAGTTACGTGGGTCCGATCCATGGAATGGTACGACATAGGTTTCTGAAGACGAGTGGCGGTGGATGTGAGTGAGGACCTTGGCTTCTTGTCGAAAGACTTCATGAGCATCCGGACGAGTGGGCAATTTGACTGCGTACAAGGACGGACGTAAACTCGTAGGGAGTTTCTGGGGCGTGGCGGGCGGCGTGAGTAATGTGGTAGGGCTGTCCTGGGTAGCATTGGGAGTTGTTGGCTCAGCGAGGTAGACATCGCTCCAGAGTCCAGAACCAAGAAGTTTCGCGCGGTCGAGTTCGTAGTCGATCTTAGAAAAATCGTACTCGAGAATCTCCGGCTTAGAATCCGACGAATGATCGTCCAAGAACTCAGCTTTACCAGGCGTCGCAGGAGGCGTAAAGACACTTGTCGAAACTCTCAGAGTCGAATTGTCATGCTGTGGTGCAGGAGCTTGACTAGAGACGTCAAAGACGGGAGGTCCTGAAACAACCTCGCGGTGATGCTCAGTCGGCAGCACCAGTTTCGAAAGATTGACAGTCATCGATTGATGTCGCGAATGCGGTCGGGCCCTGTGTTGTTCGAAGCCAGGCATGGCCGCAGTTTCAGACTCGCTATAAGTCCGCAAAGGCAGAGGCCTCGACGTGGTAGCAGCAGGATCCCTGAGAGCCAGAATGGCAGGGTTCGCCATGTCGTTATAGGGTGGCTCTGCGGCCTTATCGCGTGGGAGATGTGCCGCGAAATCTGGAGAGAGGGATCTTTAGATTGCGGTTCGGCGTCTAGGAATCGCGTTGAGGAGCGTCTCTCGCGTGTGGTTGAACGCGTTATCTCGTTATCGCAGACATGTTTCCTTTTCGAGAGGCGAGAGGCTGCAGACGACTGGGGAGCCAGATGTATGGCTTGCAGAGCTGCAGTTGCCAGTCTTTAGTCTTTTGCAAAGCCCGGGATCCTTCAGGAGAATGAGGTCACAGAGGCACCCAAGCTCTTCTTGTCTGTCGAGCTAGAGAACTGAGGATGTACCAGGGTAGCCGGTACAAATCAGTCAGCCGGTGCCACACCCGCGATGCACTATTACTTTCTGTCTGCGTGAACGACCTCGGGGACCGTTCGCGTGGAGCAGACTAGTATTTCGGCAGGCTGTTTCCGGATTGGTATACAGCACAAGCGAAGTGAGAAGAGACATGGCGAGCGCGCAGAATCACATACAACAGGCAACATGCACAATATACATCGCAAATGCGCACCGCTCTTGATGATGCGCACCGCAAGCAGATGTTTCAGATGTACTGATCTTGCCATCGGAATGCGATCGCGAGTCGACCTCTTGTTGCGCAACGTGCGGCGCCGGCTGGGGAGGATTGGCTGTGGTGGTCTGTGGCTGGCAATCATTGCGATCCCTACGCGGATCGTTGCTTTATTGAAACGCCTCCGCGCTATCTGGTATGACATAGGACTGACAGGTCGATCAAAGACTAAATGTAGAAGTTGATCTATCAGATTGTGACAGCCTGTCCAGATCTTGCAAGTCATCCATCTAGTCCAGAACAAACTCATCAGTCTATGCAGTTGCCATGTGCCAATCCAGCCGCACTTGATTCATCACACCCATCAGTCCCGAGCGCACGGGTGCGCAGCAATCTAGAAGTTTTATTAGGCTTTGCCGCCAGGCGCGTGAGAACACCGGGCTAAGGTACTTTCCACCACCACGCGGAACGCCAAAACTTACACTTTCAAGTCACCTGAGCCGACGAGTCTGCAAGCGCTTCACGGCTACCGGGAATAGATAGGAGGTAGGGCGCAAGCATTGATAATCACGTGGCATATGCGAACGATCTAGAAATACCTCCTATCACAGCACAAGGGTTTGTGCACAGGAGGCTAACGAGCATGGTCCGCGAAAGGCCTGGACCAGCAGTTCTTGTAAGGGAGGCGTGACGAGGTGCCGTGTTCTCAGACTAGATGGGTAGCTCATGACTGTCTAATAAATACGAATGCTTTTGGACGAGGCGCGCTGAAATAGAGAGCGTCCTGCAACACATTGCCCACTGCCAGCGATGTAATATGCGCCAAGAATTCAAGGTACACCTCGTCTGAGCGAAACAGCACGAAGACAATTTGGACGGTGAGATGACATTTGTAAAAATGAAAATGAGAACCAGTTGTATCAAAACAGGCAGCCATTGACCGTACAATCCCGATATATGCTACATAAAAGCGCGTCGCAAGGTATACTCGTCTACACGCCGTCGTAAAAAAAAGCAAAACAATCCTTTTTTGGCCAAGTACTCGACCAAGCCAAGCGATTGTGGTATTTCAGGACTTTTTCTTTCATGCGGCCAGCGCTCATTAACGCGGACAATGGCTCCAGGTCTTGCGCTGTACCGTTGTCACCCTTGTCTGTGTTGTAATTGCCAACTCTTCTCATGTCGCCACTCCTCCAAGGGTATAAAGGTCTTCGAGGTATATTGCTAAGAAATCCAGACACCTGAGATCAGATTTACTGGTTCTCCGGGCGGAGGGAGCGGACGGCCTTGCCGGCGCGCCAGATCTCCATCTCGCGGATCTCCTGGGTCTCCCTCTCGAAGGCCTCGCGGTAGTCGGGGCGGCCGGCGTAGTCGAGGGTGCGCTGGGTCTCGGTACCGTTGCGGGTAGACTCGTAGAGCTCCTCGAAGAGGGGCTTGAGGTTGGCCTTGAAGCGCTTGGACCAGTCAAGGGCACCGCGGCGGGCGGTGGTGGAGCAGGCCTCGTACATGTAGTCCATGCCGTTGGCACCGATCAGAGGGTAGAGGGACTGGGTAGCCTCCTCAACGGTCTCGTTGAAGGCCTCGCTGGGGGTGTGGCCGTTCTCACGAAGAACCTCGTACTGGGCGAGGAACATACCGTGGATACCGCCCATGAGGCAGCCACGCTCACCGTAAAGGTCAGACCAGACCTCCTTCTCGAAGGTGGTCTTGTAGAGGTAGCCGGAACCGACGGCAACACCCATGGCAACGGCCTTCTCGAGGGCCTTGCCGGTGACGTCCTGGTAGACGGCAACGGAGCTGTTGATACCACGGCCCTCCTTGAAGAGGGTGCGGACAGTGCGGCCAGAGCCCTTGGGGGCAACGAGGATGACGTCAACGTCGGTGGGAACCTCGACGCCGGTGCGGTCCTTGAAGACGGGGGAGAAACCGTGGGCGAAGTAGAGGGTCTGTGGCGCATGTTAGCTTGCGTAAATTGAGGAATTTCGCGGAATTCCGCGAAAGTGGATTTTTTTGACTCACCTTGCCCTTGGTGATCATGGGCTTGAGGTGGGACCAGGTCTCCTTCTGAGCGGCGTCGGAAAGGAGGTTCATGATGATGGTACCCCTCTGGACAGCCTCGTCGATCTCGAAGAGGTTGACGCCGGGTTGCCAGCCGTCCTGGACGGCCTCCTTCCAGCTAGCACCATCCTTGCGGACACCAACGATGACGTTGAGGCCGTTGTCACGGAGGTTGAGGCCCTGGCCGTGGCCCTGGGAGCCGTAGCCGATCAGGCCCTGTGTCGTCCTTGAAGTACTCCTGTAAGATTGTTAGTCGCGAGTTTCAATGGAGCCATTGATGGGTTTATACGTACAAGGAGCTTCTCACGGGGCCAGTCAGAGCGCTCTGTTGCAAGCTGTCAGCCATTGGGTCTCCACTTTGCGCTTACTGTGTTTCTTCATACCGTAGACATCCTCCTTGTGGCCGGCGAAGTCGACGGTCTTGAGACCGCGCTGCTGGACGAAAGAAGAGGCAGCCTTGGGCGCCTGGGCGAGGGCGGGCCTGGAGGCAGCGTTGACGGCGGACACGAAGGTCCTCTGCTGGACGGCCGGGGCCTTAGCGGCCTGCCTCAGGGAGCTGCGGAGAGCTCTGGTAGCGGTACGGGAAGCCATATCTGCTGTGTATGTGTGGAGTGGAGTGTGGTGGATGGGAGGAAGAAGGTGTTTCGTGAGCGAGCAATGGCAGGAGAGGTAATAAGGTCATCCAGATTTCTCCAGACTCGAGCTCCCGGTCTCGGCGGCACGGGCTTTTGCGCGCGGTCAGTGATCGGCACTGGTTACCACCGAAACCGGTCGCGCTAGGCAGGCTAACGGCGCGGATGACTGGCTGCGATGACTGGCCAGCTGCAGATATGCCCTTCTGGTTGGAAGAAACATGTGCGCATTGTGAGTGTCGCCATGAGGGACGTGTCAATGCTGAGCAGCGAAGTCGCACTGCCATTAATGTGACTCTACAATTGCAATGGTATAGCTGCGTGTTCGGAGTATCACCTCAATTGAAGCCGCGGCAATGCGAGTAGGAGACACGTCACATCGTCTGGCCACAAAAATGCTGGAAGACGAAAATCATAGCATGCGGTCACGATCTACCGAAAAGCCACGGTGGGCCAACGAGACCCTGCGAATCGAGAGAATAGGCCACTCCAGGAAGGGCACAAGTATTCGTCTTGCGTCAGAGCTACCTCCTACATTCGCTTATACACGTTCTCAGTGCCATTGGCAGCAACAACAGCTATACTAAGCTTCATCAGACTCCAGTATCTAGCTATAAGCATGCAGGGACTGGTGAGCAGCGGCTAGTCGCGGTTCGTTCGACCAAAACAGCATTTCACACACATTTCAACCGTCTAGAAATGTTACACACGGCACATCTTATCTCTAGGAACACCTCCGTCCCTCCGCAACAGCTAATTCTGGCTAGCACTGCCTAGCCAGCTCCCTGTTACGCGGTTGTGAGTGGAGAAGCGGAGAGAAGATGCGGTGTGACTTCGGATTGGTCTTGGGATGACGGCAGTGCCAACAAACCCTCCCTGCTGATAGATAAATTCACTGCCTCCTCGGCAAAGGGGGATAGTCAAGACGTGTTCGTCGTTGAGACCATGATAGGTTATGTGCATGCTCACGTAGTAACTTGCTACAAAATCTAACCCAGGGTGAGAAGGATTGAGCTCAGGGCCTTCCGGGTATCCACTACTCTTGGGTGGCCTTTCGCCTTCGCTCCTTCGGCGACCGGTCCATTATTGAAAGCGAGATGGTCTCCGGCCGGTCACATCCGCTAGAGTGTGTCTCGGGTTAGGCGACAACAGGAAGAAGCGTTATTAATATTCTCTCATGCAACAATGAATGCATCAACCTTGAAGCCACATTTAAAGTCTCTGAGACGAGTCGAAGTCCTTCACTGGCACTTGTTGAGCCTTGTCACGACCGCACATCGAATCACAAGATGAACGAATTTACTTCCTTCGCCAGCAATGAGAATCGCCTTGACGCCAATAGTACCGATGCCGAACTCCCCGAGTACACAGGCTCGACAGGATCTTCTCGCCCATACAGTGATCCAAATCAGCAAGCGATGTCACATGCTTTTCCTCCGCAGTCGCCGAAGCAGCGTCTTCCTCAGAGCCCACAACCCATCACTTCGTCCGCCGCAAGCGCTGGAGTTCCAAAGTCTACGTGCAATCCGCTGGTAGACCGTTACTGCTTCGCTCCTGGCAAAGATGCACGTGTGTGGATTATGCAGGTCATCTACAGATAACACACCACTCGGCTACTTGACTTTTCCTGCAACTCACAACGCTGTTCGCCTCTATTTGGTGCTGGTGAGGAAGGTAAAGCTGGACCCTCTGGAATGGATGATAATGGATTTGCTTTCAGCGACGTCAAAGCTAGAGTCGGCTATCCACACCCCAGCAGTTTCTCGTTCAAAGGCACAACGTCAGATCACGTGCGAGAATATGAATGGGTGAATCGAGATCCATCTCACGATGTTGCACCGGTGCACTACGATCTATCCGCTTCTGGACCTGTAGGAACCGAGGCTCTCGCCACTCTCACTGTCAGTCGAAAAGGCAAGAGCCAGACGTCTCTACAGTGGCGAAAAGCACCAGAGAATGAAGTGGAGCAGGCGTTCCTAATTCTCTCCGCGGTCAGTGTTATCACTAGATTGTCGAAGAAAGGCTCATATCGAGACAATGGTATTCCCCAGGGACGGACGTGGTTCGCGTTCTGGTGGATGAATGCTTTCCCGAACATGTAGGAGATCTTCCTCGATTTCTCACGCATTGAGGGACAGCCATGGTCGCCAGGTCCACCGTCACATGCATAATAAGTGCATAGCTTGTAACGGTGCGAGTGAAAGCTGCGCTATCGATCACGATGTTCACGTGCGAATAACAAGTGAGCCGACCACCGAGCTACTTTGACGTCAGGTTCAGCACATTCACATGCGAATAGATTTTAAAGTGCATCTGAACACTTCATCCACCAGTCTTTATAATCCCCCTTCGCTAGCTCCTCCACAACTTCCACCACAAACATTACAACCTCGAAGACCATTCACCACAACTCGAGACCTGGAAACATGCAGGGCCACGGCAACCACAGCGAAGACCTCATCTCAACCTTACTGGAGCGCATGGAAGACCCGAACGACCCAACTGATTATCGCCTAATCCTCGAGGCCCTATCGAAATCAATCATGCGTACCGCAAAAGAGGTCGAAACCACTCTCATGATCACTAAAGATGCTCCGCAAGTTAACGACAACGAACGCACAGCCCAAGTCATCGACAAGCTACACAGCCGCCTCGACGTCGTTCAAGACTTCCTCGAAACCACTATGCCAAGCCAGTCTGAATCCAACCTCGGGAGCGAGCGCAACATCAACAACGACTTGTCTACTTTGAGATTCTGGGCCAGATGCGTGACGGCCATCGGCATCCTCCTCATCCTCTGCTTTCCAGTTCTCGTCATGTTCCAGCTGCAGCGGATCCAGCTGGAATACTGCCCAGTGCAGGACTCGGATTGGATGCTGCAGGTCGGTGTGCTGATTCTCATGAGCTTTGCCACTGGTGCTTGCGCTGCGGTTATTCTTCTGCTAGGAAAGATATGAGAAACGGCAAGTATTTGCAGATGATGGCAAGGCACGAAGATAATAGCAAATACGAGCGCATGCCATGGACGTCCAGAGACAAAGTATGAAAATCTCGATAGGCAGGCAAGCAGGGGAGTGAGGTCAGGGTGGTCAGGTATCTCACTCCGTCAGGTTGCCACATCGAAGTAGTATCGACATAGGAAGTTTGATGTGCGTGTACCACTCCTATCAAGTTCCAGCCTAGTAAACAGTTTGTATTTTCTCGCGAAAAATTCTATACCACCATGCGCACAAGTCACTGTTTCGAAGCCACGCAAAGACAAAGAAGTGCAGTCTGTTGCAGACACTTGATTCCCCTCGAGTCACTTACGCATATAAGTGAATTGATTGAGCTGCTTTGACGTCAGGACAAAAACTTCCATCAGCAAACTGGCACCCTCCAACACCAGACACATACCACTGCGTACGTTTTCTCCCACTGGATCTCCATACTGATCGACGTCTCCAAAAACACCACTACTCCAAAACTATGGACCACACCGAACCGACAGTCATGCAAGACCAAGGTAGTCGCGTCGACGAGCTGTCCGACAACCGACAGAACCCACACATCGTCCAAGCCCTGCAGAAGCACATAGACGACCCAAAGGACTGGTCCAACTACCAGACAATCTTCGAAGATCTGGCGCAAGCGTCAATCGACGGTCAAGCTACCAAGAACAAGCGCGACTCTCACAGCCGCTACAAGCTCCCTGCTGCTCCTCTTGTCATCAACCACAAATCCGTCAAAATCACACTGGAGAAAGAGCAAACACAGTTTTCAGCCGCTGCCCAGAATCACCCGGCTCATTCGCGTGACGGCAATTCAGCTGCTTTCAAGGTCTTGTTAGGAATTGTCTTTGTGAGTGGAATGATTCTTGTTTTCGGCCTTACTTTCCTATTCGATCTTGAGATCCGCCGTGTGAACTCACAGCGCCTTGCCACCTTGGTTTGCCTGATCATGGTGTTTTCTGTTCTGGGCTACTTTCATCCATGAGAGGAATGAACGGCATTGGTGGTAAAGTAAGGCGAGAAGTGTGAGTGAGTAGCTCCTCTCTGGGCATGGATCCTAAGATTGTGTGTATGAATGTCGAAGCAGATACCTTCACGATTCAAATTCTTATCACGATTGAAATTGGGAAGTAAGCAAAATGTATACAGGGCCTCATCAACCACGTTGATGCAATGACGATTGGTCTCAGAGGTACGTATATCGCGCGAACGACTCTACATCTGTGCAGTTGACATGTGAAGAGCACGAGTGAAGTGAACGAGCTGTCGTGACGTCAAAATCGGTGCATTCACTACTGAGGTAGCATTCACTAACAAACGGGTTGTAAAACTTGTCTTGACGCTTCACGCACTCTTCAACACCATACGTCTCGCCACACACACACACGCTGACCAAGTCCTCCACGCGCTCTACCAACACCACAAGCACCACATCCCCAAACCATGAGCGACAACAAGAACACCGAAGCCATGGAAGATCACGCAAGCCACGACTGGGACCCCTTCCGCGACCACTCAGAGCTCATCGGCGACTTACAGCGCCGCATCGAAGACCCGACCGACCCGACCAGCAGCCCAGCAGTTCTCGCTTGCCTCGGAGGAGTCTTCGTCGACAAAGCAAAGAACCTCGAGGCCGCTCTCGTGGCCCCTGAGGATCCTTCAAACGAGGACGGCCGCAAGAACGAGCGCGTCATCCAAGCCATGGCGCCCGTAATCGACTGCTTCAAAATCATCCAAGACTTCCTCGAAGCGATGGAATCGTTCCCAGACCAGGCTGCGGCGCAGAGTTGCAAAAGTTGGAGCGAGCGCAACAGCACCAACAGCGACGACGACTCGGGCTTACCGCGTTGTCGTGGTGATCGTGCTCACCCTCACGCTCATCTTTTCGAGCATCGTGCAATCTCACTTCCGCCACTTGGAATAGACGAAGCCGATAAGCGATCTTCCTCGAGAGCTTGATCTTGATTGTTCTGTTAAGTTCTTCTGCCAGGAAGGGGTATGAGAAAGGATTGGCAGGCGATGGCGACGACTGAAGGAAATCATGTGCAACGAGCAAGCTGTGTGCGTTTCTCTCACAAGGGACAGATTGTCAAGAAGAATCTGCAAGTCCACGCGGGCAGGCAGTCAAGCAAGCAAGCAAAGCAAGCAGGGTAGTTGTTGAAGTTGGAGGGCAACGGATTTCTGATGCAAGCAGGCCTAGATGCGAGAGAGAATGAGGAACTCGTTTCGCATCAAGTGCCCATAACCCAAGTAGTCGTTAGTAAAAGAAAAGCGGGCTTTCATTTTCCTTTGCCTTTAATCTTCTCTCTTGAAGGGTGGAGTGTTCTCCCCCAAATCCTAAGTAAAAGGGTCGACTTTGTACATATACATCAATGTACTTCTCACAACTCAATCTCTCGGCACAATCAACACGAATAGTGTAGATAAGAGAACAGAAGAGAAGAGAAAGAAGCATCTGGAATAGATCTTGTCATCGCTGTCGCGCTCGTTCCAGGGAGAGCGAAACGAGCAAGACGCGTTCATTAACTTTCTTTCTACATGAGAATCCAGTCCCGTGCTAGTCTGGTCTGGTCTGTATCGCTCATCATCATGCCAAAAATTTCGTGCTCGAAATAGGATATCCGGCATCAATCGCCATCTTCCAAAATCATCCTTCCCACAGCATCACCTCCCGTCATGTTGGATCTTCAACCATCTCAGCCCTGGAAGAGCAAGCCCGCCGCATACTCGACATTCCCGTCACAAGCGTTCAGAGCATTAATAGCTTCCTTCTCCGAAAAGCCAAGGTTGACAAGCTGGTCTATGTCTTCCTTCTTATGTCCGACAGTCGCAGATGATGCAGATGAGCCAGCAGTGGCGGGAGCCTTTGAGAGCGTCTGGCCCTGGCCTTTGAAGTTCTTGTTGTCGCTTGCTGTTGCCGAGGATGAAGAGGAAGCTTCTTGCTTGACGGTGCCAGTTTCAGCGCCGACAGATGTGCCATTAGGCCCAGGGACTGTGGGCTCGTTTGCTTGTGCTTCTTCGAGGGATTTGGGGATGTCTGCTTCGCCTAAGAAGGGCACCTCGTTCCCTTGGCCGAAGATGAGTTTGTTCTGGGCCAGATCGATGACAGCTTGGAAACGTTTGAGCATATCGAGGCCGAGGAGAAGATCGACGTCTTTGCCTTCCATGACTGTGAAGGAGCAGGGCATGACCGCGGCGCCGATCTTGATATCTGCTGAGTGGACGCGTCCAATGATGTTGGCGGTGCCGACGCCGCGGGCGACACCAGAGTAGCGCTTGTCGATCAGACGCATGATACCGCACTCTTCCGCGCAGGAAGGCGACATGATGGTTGTTTGGGCGCCGGAATCGACGAAAGCTTTGACCGGGTGGCGATTGACTTCGACGTTGATGTAGCATTGTTACGCGGCCGAAGACTGACGAGAAAAAATGTTAGTGGGTGTATGCTTGCATGACAGAAATCAAGACTTACCCTCTGGATTGTGCTCGTACGCATGCTGCAGGTTGTCTTGCACCGACTGCTGCCTGATCATTTCCTCGATCTTCCTTTGCGCGTCGACGTTGAAGGGATCCTCATTCAGCAGTCGCATCTGCTCCATGCGCTCGCCTTCCCTGCGCTCGTCCTCGCGCATCATCTCAATCCAGACCTCGCGGAAGCGATTGCTGTCGTTGATCGCTTCGGCCAAAGCCGGCCGTTGTTCCCTCACCTGGGCCATAGCATTCGCATTTCCAAGTATGCTCAACCTTGTCCTCTCGATGTCAGCTGGTGAGCCTTGCTGTCTTTGTTGTGCTCCCATGTTGTTCTGCTGTTGCTGCTGTTGCTGTGGCCGTTGTTGCTGTTGCTGTTGTTGAGGAGATCGTGTCAAGAGCACCAGCATATCATCGTCCTTGACTCCCGCCTCTTCCAGTGTTTTTGAATCGGGTTGTAAGACGGCGTTATTAAGGTAGAATTGTTGCTGCTCTTGAGGGAAATCGGTCTCGGCGTTGACAAAAGCTTTGAGGTCGAGGATGGTAAGACCGGGCGGGAGGTCAAGGTTGAGGAGCTCTTGGTCGAGAGCATGGTTGGGCGCAATGATAGATATGGTAACTCGCGGCCTGGGCAGAACAAACAAAGATGGTCAGTTCTTCTGATGCGGTGGTACAGAGCGGGTTTGACGGTGAGACGACGGGCCGGTGAGGCCGCTGGGAACGGATGAAGGTCGAGGCGATTGTACTCACATTTTCGCGGTGTTGAAAGGGTTGGTAGGGCGTTGGTGCGCGGGAGGTGCGGTGTGTGCCTTGCGTGGTGATCGGTCGTATGCAGGTCGCTCGAAGCGTGAGTGTTTGCAGCGAAGTGAGCGGTCGACGCCTGGCTGCCGACGTTGGCGAGAGTCACACCCGAGCAGCGAGTTGATAGATGCGGTCGGGAGTGTGGAGTCGTGTGTACGGGAGAGTTTGGCTAGAAGCAGCGGGCGGGTGCTCTGTTTGCAGCTTGTGAGAGGGTGGATGGATGGAGGATGGTCAGTGTATGGGAGACAGGTCTGCGGGCAGTGGCGGCGATGGCGACAGCGGATGGATGGTTCAAGCTACGCCTTGCACATGACTAATGTATATTGGGAAGTGAAGCAGCGGCAGAAGGCAGTCGAAGAACAGAGACGGTAGTGGACTGCGAAGGATGCAGGCGCTCAGCGAGGTGCTCGACGGTGTTTGACTACGATGACGATGATGCCGCCGGCGAGCAGCAGCGTGGGAAACGGGAACAGGCGGTCAATATGGCGGGCGCTGGTGGTGGCTCATGGTATGCGTTTGCATGCGTCGCATCCCGGCGGCCGGGTTCTGCTGGTGTTGCTCGCGCTCTGCACGCAGCCTGGCCTGCCATGCATATCATCGGCCAGCATGGCAGCATCGTCGCTGTTCTTCCGCGCGCCCTGAATGATCGGCGCTGCCATCCTCCACCAGCGCCGTTTGGCAGCTCGCCCTCACCCCAAGCAGCGGCGAGAAGCACGACTGCCCCGCCACTCGCCGGCAACAGCGTCATTGTTTGCACAGCTGCTGCTGGAGAGCACCGGCGAGCGGGCGTGTCTCCATCTGCCTCCAGCACGAGAATGAAAGACGAACCGCCCGAGCCAGACCCTCTCGCTAGCCAGATCCATGTCCACCGGCTGCCACTGTTCCAGTAAAATAATGCGGGCGGTGACGCCATCTCTCCTCTGTCTGCACGCGCTTAGACTGTCTGCTACTTGAGACTACATGAGCATTGCATCTCGTGCCGTGCCCTCCTGCGTCTGCCAGCACTTCAAGCACTACCAAGACACCCCACTACACGCCCACTGCAAAGCCTCATTGCACTCTTGCAAAACACCAACATCCCCATTCGTGCAACCTTGGGCCTCGATTGGATCTTCGCTTGCCGCTCGTCCTCAGCTGTATCCATCACTTAGATTACAGCCTCCTTCCATCTGGTCCCAGCTCCGTCCCCGCGTTTGCATACCATCGCAGTGCCATTCCGGCATACTGATAGAACATGCCTCGTGACCTCACCGAGCTTGCCAAAGACGCCGTCGCATCCAACATGAGTCCGCTGGACCGCACCGATGCACACAGCGATTCCGTGCAGCAACCTGCAGTCGGCGACAAACCCATCCAGGGCACCATGTTCGCCGACCAAGCCAAGACCAACTCGAAGCGCGATGACTACCATCCTTACACGCAAACGCTCACTCTGAACGACGTCGAGAGCTGTGTGATACTGGAGGAGGCCGCTTTCCCGCCTCAGGAACGCGCCACCAGAGAAAAGGTAAGCCAACCGTTTCTCTTCCTTTCATCTGATACATCCCGCTTGCAGATAGCTGCCACATCCACTCTCTGGTGACATTCTGCGTGTCACGTATTCCTGTATGCGTTGGCTTCATCCCTCTTAGCGCTGTGCTGGCTTTCCCAACCTACCCGACCAGCCTGAAGTGGCATTCGTGCTTGTTTGGGAAAGCACACGTGACGCACCTTCCCATGCTGCCCATATGTACTCGCTTCAAAGCATGCAAACGCATACCTTGCTTGCTTGCATATCTTCCACACATCCTGCATACATGTAATCCAGCTGCTCTCGCCCCCGATCAGTGCAACGTCACGTTTCAGCTTGCGCATGCACAACACCACGCCCCAGACGCCACCAGCATCTCCATTGAAACAAGCCCGATCCAGAAGGAAAACGGAAACCTGACCAGATCCCTCCCAGTTCCAATACCGCCTCAGCAAATGCTCCGAACTCTCCCTCGGCATCTTCACCTCCCACGAAGGCGATGACATCCCCACAGCGGCCACCGCATCGCCGGTCTACAGCGGCGCTCCCCAACGCAAACTCGTCTTACTAGGCCACATCGTTGCCACCAAAACCTCCGGCCTCACCGTTACCGACAAAGACATGGGAATCCCCAGCGACGACCCTTCCGACTCCTCCCTAGGAAACAAGCCCGAAGGCCGCACCGTAGCCATCCACTCGCTAGCCGTCCTGCCCGACTTCCAGCACAAAGGACTCGGCACGACGCTGATGAAAGCTTACCTTGATAGGCTGGCGAAGCAGGATGTGGCAGATAAGGCTGCGTTGATTGCTCACGAGGCGATGATTCCTTATTATGAGAAGTTTGGGTTCAAGAACCGCGGAAAGAGTGCGGCGCAATTTGGCGGCGGAGGCTGGTTTGATATGGTGAAAGATATCAGTGATGGAGAGGAGGAAGAGGACTACTAGAAAAAAACGCTTTTCTTGTCTCTTTTTTTCTTCGGGCAAAGCATGATTTGCTGGGTTTGGGAATTGTCAAGAGTACGCTGAGCTTACTACTTTACACATTTTAGCAAATAAGCGGGTTTTGCCACTTTTACTTGTTGAAGGTGTACTTGATCTTAACTTTTTTCCCCTTCTCTCAATGGTTTAACCACAACTGCCAATGTTGTGGACCTCACTCTTCACCAAGCGCCGTGCCTGACGTGTACACCTTTCGTACTCTACGTCGCGTTCGGTCTCGTCTCAAAACACAACGGCATGCCTCTCACTCCATCAAGTCAACCCCAACTCCCTTTAGAGCATCCACCGCCCAGCCCGGATACTTCCCCTTGTCACCCTGATACATCTTCTCAAAGTACCCCTTCAAAAACTGCGGGTACCTATCCTCCATGATCGCTTCCCTCACTCGTTTCATCAGATTCAGCAAAAAGTGCACATTGTGAATACTCAACAGATGCGCGCCTGCCGTCTCTTTCGCAGCTGTATGGTAAATGAAAGCTCTCGTGATGCCCAGCCCGCCCTCGCTGGTCGGGCGACAGCACGTGCATTTGCACCCTTCTTCCACCGGCCGGAAGTCTTCGGCGAAAATCTGGTTGCGCAGGTTCAGCTGCCCGGAGCCGGTGACGGCGTTGCCGAAGCGTGCTGTGCGCGTCGGCCACACGCAGTCGAACATGTCTGCTCCAAGGGCGACGGAGACAACCAGATCGTCAGGGAAGCCCACGCCCATCACGTAGCGCGGCTTGCCTTCGGGGAGCATGGACGTGCAAGTCTTTACAACTTTGCAATACTCTTCCTTCGCTTCGCCGCCGCTCAGGCCGCCGATGGCGATGCCAGGCGTGTCGCGCTCGAGCATTGCCGTGGTGCATTCGCGGCGTAAAGAGAGGTCGAGGCCGCCTTGGATGATGCAGAAGAGATTTTGAGTTTCTGGTTTGGCGTGCGCAGCGATGCAGCGGTCGAGCCAGCGAACGGAGCGGTGGGTTGCTTCGAGGATGCGAGCGTGGTCGGGGAGGTGGTGGCGATTACGTCGTCGAGTTGCATGATTATGTCGCTGCCGATGGAGTTTTGAAGGGAGATGGAGTGTTCGGGTGTGAGGAGCCTGGGGTTGGAGTGTTGTTAATGGGTGTTTCGTGCATGGTTGTACCTTGTGGTCAGGTGTGGTAGACGTACATGGGTGATTTATCGTGAGGGCTTAGGAAGCGTACGCCTTCTTCTGTGACTTGGGCGAGCTGTAGGAGGGAGACCATTTGGAAGCTGGAGGCATGATATCAGCTGCTTGCTCTGGTCTTCTGTGCTCGGCGAGGAAATCAGGCGGACTTACCCTCCACTGTCTACTCACAAGTCAGTTCTTCCGTTGCCCATAACCAGAGGTAAAGACAGCAATGACACTTCATTTACCTGTCAAGATGTTGTGCGGCCATGACTGCAACTTGTGCGCTCCACCGACGGCATCGAGTGTCTTCTGTCCAGGCTTCAAGCCTCTTTGCAAGATATCAGCCGTTGTTCGTCTTTCTTCCTGCCAGCTTGCGATTGGTAGTAGATCCGTACAAGTGGTATGTATTGTTCAAGCACAGCCGACAGCTCGTCTCTTCAAGTTGCTTCGGTGTAAGGCCCTTGAGTGAGGCTTGTGTAGCCACTGGCATGAATATGGGCAGCTGAACGGGGCCATGAGGAAGGTGCAGCGTTGCTGCTCTCGCGCCGGTTGTCTGTGAAGTTTGTTAGCCAATTGGTGCTTGTGTCGCGTGACATTCATGTCTCCTTCGTCAGCCCTCGCGGCGAATACTTACAGAGCATTTAGCTAGTAGCTCATACCTCAACGCTGAGGTGCCGGCGGGCGCAACCATGTCTTCTGCGAGCAAAGGCATTGCTGTGAATCTTCGTGGTGCTTGAGTTGACGAGGGGCCGTATTGGTTTAGGCTTATCGATAAGGCGAAAGCTAAAGTGCAGTGGCAGCTTCACTTTCGTGGACATGTACTTACCTTAAGAAGTATAATTCATATCAGCCACATTACACTCATATCATCACGACGATCGTACACATCTGCCGAAGCGCGACTTGCTTACGTGTACGAAAGGCAGAGTACTACAGGATATACAATTTCGAACCCTAGTAACCCCAAATCTTGCACACTTACATGTACATGTATCATTCGAGTTTGTTTGAATGCCACACACCGCGACGGCAGCCGACCGGATTTGCAAGATGATGCATAGCAGCCGTGTGAGAAAAGTCAAGAACATAGTCGCGAGTCGGAGATCTGATGATGGGGGTTGAAAGTTGTTATTTGATCAGTGAGTTGATTAAAAGTACACTGATGCCTTGTAAAGTGTTGAGCAACTGTTTTCCGGAACTCCTTCTGCTCGATCGATTTGAAGTACTCTGTGTGGCGAAGTGACCTTTTTCCCATGTGCTCAAGCTAGGACCCTTTACCCATTCGAATCTCGATGACCTCTGATCCGAGGAGCGAACCAAAGTCGCACTTGTCTTCTTCATTTCTTCATCATCCCTCGACGCGGCGTCCGCGAGTAACGCCTACATCGAACTTCACGTAGCGTGCCAAAATGACATAGACCAGCGTCCCAACTCCCGCGCTTGCGCCCACCAGCGCGCCAAGTCGCTCCTGGCAGCCGAGATGCTGCATCTGAACCTCGACAACAAGCGCAAGCAGAAGCACGACAAGCATGCCGCCGAGAACACCCAATCCCACGAAGGTGGAGATCACCTCACTCGGACATCTCTGGCGAGCCTTCGCAGTAGCAGCTGCTCGAGCCTGGCGTGCGGCAGGCGTGGCCATGCCCCTCAGCTCTTTTGTGGCTTCTTGAAACATCAGCTGTGTGAGGCCGTCGAGGACTGTGGTTCTGTCGATCGGGTCGTGAGGGTCTTCGAGGCGGGTCTGGAAGGAGTCGATGAGGGTGCGGTGGCGCTCGACCAGGTCCTCGGCTTGGCTGCGACTGTCAGGCTCATATGTGGCCTCGCGAGTGGAGTGGTTGCTCATGGTTGATGGTTTTCGGGGTGGGAAGGTGTAAGTGGAGGATGAGGCTCGATTTGTCCGATCGAGCTGCTGCGAGGAAACACAGCAGTCTGGTTGGTAGATGTGGTTGTTGTTGTCGGGAAGTGCTTTGCGATGTTTCTTTTTTTTTTCGGGTGGTTTGTTAGTGTTGGTGGGATTTCTTGCGATGATGTGAAAAAGTAGCTTGTCGGCCACTTGGCTTGGCAGTCATTAAGTGAAGGATGCGACTTTTGCAATCTTCGGCGCTTTCACATGACAGTTTCACGTGGCGCTCACATGCCACTTTCACTTCACTTGCATCCATGCCGACCCCACATCACATGTCATGCCACTGCTGGTAGGACTTCTCGAAAAATGATACGATTGTCGTGCTCAACCTCCTAGACTAATCCAACTCGCCCTCCGGCAAGAAAACAACATAATCCACCGGTGCGGGCTCCATCCCATCAGGATGTCCAACAATCTTCAGCTCTTGTCCTTTCTCAACTTCCACGCCCTCAAACGTGATTCTCGTAGCGGTCTGACCGTCGATATAGAACGTCGGCGCTTTGCCGAGAATGTACTCCAAATCGCCCTTCCAGCTGCCAACCTGCTTCTCGCCCAGCCACAATTCCCACGTCGAGTTTCCGATCGCTTGATCGTAGTAGACCACGCCGACGCTGTATGTGCCGCTTTCGAAGGGGACGGTGGTGGAAGCTGTGCCAGTCGTGGTGTTGGAGGATGTAACGATTGCGTAGCTGTTCGAAGCGGAGTAGAAGGGGTTCACGAGGTAGGTTTCGTAGCCGTCCAGCTCCATGTCCTCGGCTTCGATGCGCCAAGGGTGGTGGTCTGCGCGACCTTGTGAATCAGCAATCTGGCTGCGGTTAAAGTACAGGTCGACGATGCTGTCGCGCCATACGAGAGAGTGGCCGGCTTGGTAGACAAGGCGGAAGAGGACGTGCTCATAGCGCTCCGGGTCGATCTTGTCTTTTAGTGCAGACCAGGACTTGGGGAAGGTTTGGGCAACTTCGGCGCCGGAGTAGTGGGCGTCGTAGAAGTGTTGAATTACTGAGATGCCGGATTTGAGGATGTGGGTGTAGGGGACGTGGTGGAACCAGAGGAGGAGATTATCTTCGACTGTGTCGATGTTGTTGTAGTGCTCGGTTAGCTCTGGTGGGTATTGGCCTGCGTAGCCGGTACCGTTCCAAGTTGTGCGGTCCATGCCGACACCCTCGTTGTCTGTGCGTGTCCATTGGCCCCATGGGTTGCCATCTTGAGATAGAGGGTTTGGTCCGTAGTGACCGTTTAGGATATCGGTGAGGGTCTGGATGCCGAGGTTGCCAGTGTAGTTCTCATACATCGGCCAGGAGATCATGGACATCTCGTTGATGGTATCAATGACCTGCTGGTCGTGGCTGAACGTGAGGCGGGTCCAGGCGTCGAGGATATTGGAAGGCTCGTTGTGAGGGTTCCAGGCCAGCTTTCCAAAGGCGTAAAGGTTACTCATAGCCAGGTGCGACCCTAGCCATGTTGTGTTCATGCCCACATTGGCCACGCCTGCATAGCCTCCTCGGTTAGTGCCAAAGCGTCTACCGCCAACGATATCGTACAGTGGAGAACTCTGGTTGTCGACGCGGAGATCGGTATCGATGATCTCTTTCCAGTAGGGCGCGAGATAGACGAGGTGGGCTTGTTGGCCCAAATACTCCTGGGTGATCTCCAATTCGTTGACAGAGGGTGTCTGTCTGAGGTGGGTGAACAAGGGAGATACTGGCTCGCGAACCTGGAAGTCGATTGGGCCATGCTTGATCTGCACCACCACGTTGTGGTCAAATTTGTCATCGAGACCTTCAAAGAATTCAACGGCAGCATTGGCACGATCGGCGTGCCAATCGCTTTCATTGAGGGTCAAGTGGTCGTAGACGAAGGCACGGAGGAATATGGTGCCGTCATGAGGAGCCAAGGCACGAGCGAACTAGAAGCTATGTGTTAGCATGCCTGTATCCAAACTCCAGCTTTATCCACATTTGTACGTACCATGTTTGCTCCTTCGGCAAGTGTTCTGTTGTATGTAATTGGTCCAGGCTGTCCTTCCGAATTGGCCTTGACCAGGTATCCTGCGAAGTCCGGAATCTTCTCGTAGATGACATCGGTAATGTTGTTCCACCACGATTGCACTGTCGCGTCCAAAGGATCGAAAGTTTCCAAGCCACCAAGAGCTTGCGGCGAGGCAAAGTACATTGACATGGCAAGTTGGACACCATACGGGCGGAAGGCATCGGCAATCCTCGCAACGCCATCCAAGTTTGTGCTGTTAAGGATTGTCTCGTTCGCGTTGACGTTGTTGATGACAACAGCGTTAATGCCAATGGAAGACAAAATGCGAGCGTACTGAGCCGCGCGCGTGAGATCTTCGCGGACAACACCGTCCCAGAAGAAAATGCTGTCACCGCCATAGCCACGCTCGACAGAGCCGTGAGTGCCTCCATCTCGGAGGTTGTCCATTGATTGATCCAACGAATCGGCGCGTCCG
The DNA here is from genome assembly GCA_002901145.1 of Cladosporium cladosporioides. Lineage (NCBI taxonomy): Eukaryota > Fungi > Ascomycota > Dothideomycetes > Cladosporiales > Cladosporiaceae > Cladosporium > Cladosporium cladosporioides. Next base: position 1,298,300 of record NOXB01000011.1, read on the forward strand.
GGTTTGAAGCGAAGGCGACTTCAGTCAGATTTCCTTGTCCCAGCATGCTGAGGTATTCGAAAGCGCCATAAGATTGCACCGCGCTCGTTTTGTCCCAGGATGAGGACCTTCTCGCCGGTCGTGTCTAAGTAGAAGCCGTCCTCGACGAGCTCAGGGACCTTGCTACAGTCGCCACCCATCTTATCGTAGGCGTCGACGGTACCGACAATCAGGTCTGCTGAGCCTTCACCATCGTTGTGCTTGACTTCGCAGCCGCTACCGAAGATGCTGCTGATACCATGGCGTAGCTCCTCACCGGCAGTGTAGACTGGGCTGACCTCTGTGCTGTTCAAGGCGTGGATTGTTGACGGGATCTGTCCATGATATTGCTCGGCGTTGGGGATGGGAGCATAGCGAAGCCAGGCATTCAGGCCGTCCTCTGCGGCGACCAAGGCGAGTGGAAGGAGTAAGAGAGCCGTCAACATGTTGATCGAGAGTTGCTGCTGGCTCAAGTTCTCTGTCCGTACAATCTAGAGGGCCATGCTAACGATTTATACTGTGTCATCAAGCACGAGTCACCGTTAGTTTCTCCGCCAATGCGATGGTGTGGAGTCGTTCCTGATCGATCAATATCTTTTGCCTTCGCTTGCATCGTGGCAATGCTCGTCATGAGCTAGGGCTATGCGACCTTAGAACCATCGCTAACACAGTAAATTGCAACCAAAAGGGTATTCAGGCTATATTGCATGATCGACATGCGGGGTGTCGACTTGGGGTAGTCTTGGAAGGCGGTGTTTTGACTTTTTGCGGGGATTGGACAAACAACCATACGAGCTTTTTGGGTGACCTCGGGTGTTGTCGGCGTTTGACGTGTAAATAATAATGATCCAAGTGAAGACAGAGAGCGGTGTGCCCTGATTTTGAGACGCCTAAAGCGATTGTCATAAGCCTAATCAATACTCGAGCCTCGACGTGTGATGTGTACTTGCAAAGCAGAAAGATCTCTTCAACTGTGAGGCTCAAGTATCCCGGCTCACTACTGAATCCCGGCAGCTTTGGTGTGCATAATGAGTTGTCTTTGCGCACTCTAAAGAATATGCGACAAGTTGAGGCTACCCAGTGCTGTGCCATAACACTGCCACATGGGTAGAGGTCTGTTCGATCAGAATACGCCAATACTACTTACCATTCAATACTCAGTGTCACATGTAGAGTTCCAACGGCCTATCTGACAGCCGATCATGTGTGGCCTGGAAAATCTTGACTGATATGAGCCCAATCTTGCAAGAGCTCATGGAAGCGGGAAAAAGTCTCAGTGTAAGGTGAAATTATTGCAGGACATTCGAGGATGTCTCCTCGCGTTGCGGCTGCTCCATTGGTGTACCCGCTCCATTATTGGAATAACAATGGACTTTGTTGCCGCAAGTCTGCGAGTGACGACGTTGCAGGTGATGATGTCGCCATGCGTAGCATTGAGGATGTGCCATGTGCGCCAATGCTACCAGTATCTGCACGTATGTGTAACGGACACCGTTTAGGTGTCTCATCATTTGATTATGGCACTGGGTTTGCTCATTGCACGAGGCTCTTCGAGTCGCCAAGCATTCTGCACCAGAGCATTCCAGTCTCGTGTATGCTTCTAGAGAGATCCATATTGGATGCAGCATGTCAATCTCTTAGCATGTAGGAGTCTCTGGAGCGATCAACGATGTTCCAGTCATTTCCGACTCGCTTGATCCGACATCTCTGGTCTTCGAGAAGTTGTAACGCGTGGCATCGCTGTGGCTCGGTGCTTCCTTTGATCACTGGGGATGTTACAACCCTTCAGCCCGAGGCCTGGCGGGAGCAGCGGAAATTATATCATATATCCATAATCCTCTCCAGGATGTTTCAAGGCCTAGAACATGCAATACCCCGGGCGGTTGAGCGCGGACAACATCGAACAACACTGCCACGTTCCGAAACGCCGAAGGACTTGCTTAATTATGAGCCAATCTGCTGCGATCAAGCACGCCCCGTCGTCACCAAGGTCATTGCTCGTAAGGCTGATACCCAAGACCGGTCTGTGTGATGGGACAAGCATCAGCGGCGGTGATTTGTCGTCATCTCGAGTTAGGCGAGTCAGACTTAGCGATTTGACATCGCCGGACACAGGATTCTGATTGTGATCGCTGTTGGACCGAAGTCCAGGTCTAGGACACATAGGCCATGTCTTCACTAGCAATCAGGCGCGTAATGGAGAATGGCCAAGTGGCTCTCTGCTCCAGTCTTCCGGGCCTTTCACGCCTCACTCGACACAACAATGGGTCATGATGGGACTGGTGCAGGGGGACTGCATGCACACCGCGGCTGCCCACGCGCCGGGGTATGGGCTGTGAGGCCTGACCACAGTCCAGAAGGCAGCGGTGGAGAGCAAATCTGCGTTGCCGTGTCGGGTTACGAGAAGAATAGGCGCTATCCTGCGCCAAGCTTTACTGGTAAGATTGCGGTGGAGTCATGTCTGAACAGACGATCAGCCTCGGAGACAGGCACAGAGGCAGGCGGTGCGGCTCAGCCAACCACAGTGCACGCGTTCCTGGTTCGACCGTACTTGAGCAAACAAGGTTGGGCGGTCTCAGCGCTTGATGGCTCTGCCAAGTGTTTCACCATCTGCAGCTCACCTCCTAGCCCGCCCGTTTAGACTCCACTCCACCCGCCGCCGCTCCCCTGATTTATTATAACCATTGACTATTGTTCCTGTTCTCTCCAGTGCCTATTGTTCAACCACTGTCCTTTCTCAGCTTTACGCGCCCACTCTCTTTACCACACAGCAATCAGCGTCTATCGCGTCCATTCTTTTCCGCGCACCGCTGAGAAGGCCGTTCATATCAAAATCACCAATTATCAATCAACCAGCGCATCGACATCATGAAGTACACCGCAGCAACTCTGGCCCTGGTGGCCGGCGCCACCGCCCACACCGTCATGTCGGAAATCTACATTGACGGTACCGGACAGGGCTCTGGCACCTGTCTCCGTACTCCCATCAACCCCGTTGGTGCCGTTGACCCCGTGACCGACCTTGGCTCCGACGACATGGCTTGCGGTAAGGATGGCACCAAAGGTGTTGCCCGCACCTGCCCTATCTCTGGTGGCCAGCAGATCACCTTCGAGTACCGCCAGTGGCCCGATGACTACTCTCGTGGTCCTCTCGCCATGGGCCACATGGGTCCTTGCTCCGTCTACCTCAAGAAGGTCTCCGACGCCACCACTGACGGTGCCGCTGGTGACGGATGGTTCAAGCTCTGGGACAAGGGCTACGATGAGGGCTCTGGCAAGTGGTGCACCCAGGAGATGATCGGCAACGCCGGCCGCATGTCCGTCACCATCCCCGACTCTCTTGCCGGTGGTGACTACCTCGTCAGGCCTGAGCTTGAGGCTCTCCACAACATTGCCGTCAAGAACCAGCCCGAGTACTACATCGGCTGCGCCCAGGTCTTCCCTCAAGTCCTCCGGCTCTGGCGGACCCAAGGAGACTGTCTCCATCCCCGGCTACACCAGCATGTCCGACCCTGGCAACCAGTACAACGCCTTCGACAAGCCCCTCAAGCCCTTCACCATCGTTGGCCCTAAGGTCTACGAGAACGTCAACAGCAACTCTGTCCAGAAGTCCAGCGGCAAGCAGACCACCGGCCTCAAGCCCGATGACTGCGTCCTGACCAACGGCAACTGGTGCGCCAAGGAGATCCCCGACTTCAGCGACGAGGAGGGCTGCTGGAAGTCCGACAAGGACTGCTGGAACCAGCTCGACGCTTGCTACGACGAGGCTACCTCCACCGGCTCTGCTAACTGCAAGATCTGGGAGCAGCGCTGCAAGAACAACCAGGGCACTTGCAAGTCTGGTGGCAGCGGTCCCGCCGACAAGGGCAAGAACCTCCAGCCTGACGCCGAGACCATCCAGTCCCCCGCCTCTGAGAACAGCAACATCAACTACGGCGAGGCTGTCGGTGGCTCCTCTGACTCTTCCAACGACGAGCAGTCCTCTTCCGCCGCTCCCAGCTCCTCCGCCGCCCCCAGCTCTTCCGCCGCTGCCGCTCCTTCCCCTGACTCCTACAAGCAGAAGCAGCAGGCTCCCGCCTACGGCCAGAACAACGACGAGTCCGCTCCCCAGCAGACCTCTGCCGCTGACTACAAGCCCGCCCGCTCCTCCCAGCAGGCTCAGCCCACCACCATGGTGACCAAGGCCGCCGCCCAGCAGGGTGGTGACAACGTCGACGTCGTCTACGAGACCGTCTTCGAGACCGTCAACGCCTACACCACCGTCTACGACCAGGCCACCGAGACCGCACCCGCCCACTACCGTCGCCACGCCCACAAGCGTCACGGCCTCAACTAAATGGGCAGTGCGTGCAAGAAACAGAAAAGCACCAGTCAAACAAACCCGCCACGATGGCACGAATCTTTTCTCTTTTTTTCTCTCTTCACACAAAGTCTGGGTTGCATGGCGCTTGGGGCAGGGCTCCGCGTGCAGAAACCGATCTATCCACTGCACAGATAAAATTTCGTGACGGATCCTGAATTTCGTACTTTGTCTTTTTATGTTCTCGGGTTTGGCGGATCGACGGCGAGCCGTCTCTGCCAGTTGCTGGTTCTACTGACGCCATATACCACACCACGTTTATGTAACAACACAATTTTGAAAGTTGGTTGAAAGCAAATTCTCTCTTAATTGTCTCATCGTTCGTTGGTCTCATCGTCTTGGTCGTGTCGTGTAAGCTCCCGATTCACCACGCAGTGTTCTGGTAAACTCCTGAAGCCAAAATGTCGAGCGTGAATTGTTTGTGCGATTGTCGAGCAAAAGGGCATTCAATATACAAATGCCAATTCAGCTGCCAATACGAGTGAGAATCGATGGTTGAAAAGGGAAGGGATGTATCTCATGCCAGCCCTCAGATGAGATTGGAAACGGTGTATCATAAGTAAAAGTCCGCATGGAATATCTTCTTGACGAGAGCATTGCTTGGATATATATACGCAAAAGCTCTGAGGCTGTTTGAGCAAGTTTCGGGGAAGCAGCGAGTGTATATGAGACAGTTTTGTGTTTTGAGCTAATATATTGTTTGAGAAAGGCTCTGCAGACTGAATTTTCGTAACTATCTACGTGTACGATTATGGTGATTCAACAGCTGATGTTGCGTTCGTGATCATAACATTCCGATATGTTCATGGGCGTGGCAGAAGGCAAACTCGTGAAATTGAGAGTGTCAAATTATGTGTTTGTCCTTCTATCTTTCTTAAGTATCTCGCATGATGCTCGTGGCTGTGTCATGATTTAATTCAACCGTTGAACAGCTATGCCATCGTCTGATGCTCCAACCTCTACCTCCAAGCGGAGACCATGCCCGCGCGTCTATGCTTGCCTATCGGCTTGCGTTCCAAAGCACCTTTCGCCAATTCGAGTCAAATGTGTCCTCCTAGAAAATTCAATGTTCAATCCTTGCCATCCGGAGTCTCCCTCGACTTCACAATCGACTCAAGCATATCCGTAACATCCTTCGGCCTAACAGGCTTCGACATGAAGAAATCGAACCCATGCTGATAAGCTTCGCTCTCGCAACATCGTCCCAGTCCCGTGATCGCGATTATCACAGCAGGAGACGCCAAAGCGGTCTGTTTTTCGTACTGACGGATTGGCGGGCGGCTTCGAAGCCGTTCATGATGGGCATGTTGAGGTCGAGCAGGACGACGTCAGGCCTTTTGCGTGGTATTGCAGTGTTTTGATTGGAGGCTGGTCGGGTGCTGTTCTGGTGATCTGTATCGACAGCTTCTTGGCCGTTTCTTGCCAGGATGTGGGGGTAGTGGTTGCGGTCAGCGACCATTGTTAGTAGTTTTAGGTTGATGGGCTGTGAGATCGTTAGAGAGTAGAAGTGTTGGGAGTCTGGTAACGTACGTTATCATCAACGAGGAGCAGAAAGAGTGGACCAGGGCGTTGCGAAGATTCATCCATGCTGCTTAATTGATCGGATGGCGTCGTTGCCACATCTGGAATTCTCGCGCCGACGTTCGTGACCCACGAGACGGGTTTGTGGGTTGGCTTCTGAGCGCCGACATGCTCTGATTGCGGAACAGCGGCCTCCATTGTCGATGTATTTTGGTCGAGAGAGTGAGGTAGTCCAGAGTGACATCAAGCGGAGGCGACAGCAATGTTGACATTGCACGATCTCTCGGTCGTACCGACGAGGCATTTGGCTTATCGATAGCACCGGCAACTGTCGGATCGAAATCCACACTGCTCGCTTGCTCTGGTAGGCTTTTGCATAAAGTCTGGAGCGCTGTGGAAAGCCTCTCAGGGCCATACGGTTGAGGAACGAATTCGGCCGTTTTACCTTGATACTGTTCGCGGAGCCGTGCTGCTGAGGCGAAAGAGTCACACAGGACCAGCCATCGTTGCTTTCGTTCCTTTTGCTCTCGTTGCGATTGCGCGAATTGCTCTTCGTAAATCGCAATGACATCAGTATCGCTCTTAGCACTGAATGTGACGCCAATGTCACGAAGCGTGCGCTTGGTGGATTCGGTCAGGACCTGGCGATTTGAGCTCGTGTCAGTCTGAGCTTCGTTCGATTCGAAGCATCGAACACAGAGTCCAGAGCAGTCGAAGCCACTATCAACCTCAAACGCGGTGGACGTCTTGGGCACGTCCAGTGGGATAGTGACAGTCATTGTAGTCCCTTCTCCCTTCTTACTAGTGACTTCGATTTGTCCGCCGAACTCCTTGATCCAGGCTCATTCCCAGGCCTGTACCCGTGGCCAATGGGTTTTCCTGTGAAAAAGACTTGAACAGACTTTCTTGAAGGAATCTTTGCGACATGCCAACTCCAGTGTCAGACACCGTTAAGACTGCCGATTTCTCTTCCCTTTCTCTCTCAGGAACATCAAGAGATACTTTGACATGGCCACTGGGAGTGTACTTGAGTGCATTGTTGACGATATTGGTACAGAGACGCTTCCAGGCGCCCACGGATATTATGCACTGAGTGGCCGATCGAGGTGTGAGATCCATTACAAGGTCAACGTGGGGCTGTGTCTGATCGTGCTTGGTAAAGTAGTGAGAATAGAATACGGCATCGACAATGGCCTCGGTTGTCCGTGACAACGAGACGCACTGCGAAGATGCCTTGTCATGCTGCTGTACTTTGCCGACTTTTCTGCCGTGTCCGTTATCTGAGGGTCCTCGAGGCGTCGCTTTGTTATTGATTTGCGCAAATTCAAGTAGGTGGTCTATCACGTCGACGAGATTGAGACTGCATTTCTGGACTTGCTCGACGAGAGACCAGTCAAGTGTACCTGATCCTTTAAGAAGATCGATGCTCCCAAGGATGCCATGGAGCGGGCTGCGCAAATCGTGACTGAAGCTGGACATCAACGCTGCCCTAGATCGAGCTTCCTGCTTAGATTCTATGCGTAAGATGTCCGCCATGGTGACGTCGCAGAAAGCGTTCAGATAAGACAGTTCACTCGTTTTGGAGAAGCCATGCTGTGGAGATTTGGACCAAGTCAAAGCTGCAGCGTACCAGCGCTCTCTTACCGGATCCCACATGGGCGCAAAGCAAAGCGTTCGCAGCCCCAGACTAAAGAGCCTTTGCAACTTCGGCGTCTCTCGAAGCGTCCTTGAAATATTCCTTGAAGTGGCTTCGTCTCCTTGAGGCATACTGCCGGCCAGGTCTTGTAGGAACTTCTCGGAGGATTCTTTCCCGTCGGCATCGAAAGTCCAGGTCTTGCCTTTAGGATATCTTTGCATCAAGCTTTTCAAGAACCGTTCGGTGATCATGTTGTCAAAAGAAGGGACGCCTCCCACGCCTTCCACTTCGGAATGCCCAAGGACATCACACTTTGCTCCAGAAGTGACCACGGATGGAGCCTCGCCTGCGTTTGAGCCGTCCGACTCGCTTGTGGAGTGATCCGATGTTCCAGAAAACCGGCGGCTAGTAACACGCTGGCTGGCGGATTTGGCAGATGTTGCGCCCAGAAAGACAACACCATCGCTCTTCACGGCATCTAGCAGCAAAGAGCTTGCTCGCTGGAAACTTCGCCTTATTCCTTGGCCAAAGTATTGTTGACATCATTGCCATCAGTATGGTAACTTGAGCCAGACTCATCCGAATCTGGGCGAGTGAGGGCAGGCGGCTGCAGACCGGAGTCTTTCGGTGTGTCCGCCCTAGCTGAGTGTAACTTAGCTGCACCCGGATGGCTTGAGGCAGCGAGGTCGGGAGAAGACCGGCTTTGCTGTGCAGATGTTTCTTGCTGATCCTTCCGAACGCTGTCTGTCTCTGCAGCGAAGTCGGACACATACTCGGAGAGCATAGGAGTGTAGCTGCTGTGAGGCGAAGACGACCTTGCTGAATTTACGTTGTCAGCCGTGCTTTTGCCTCTTCAACCCTGTCCACCATCCCCTACTGGTAAGGTGGTTTGGTCGTGGCGGGAATGACGCCTAGCCCTTGAAGCATCTTGGCTCCTCTGCCGTATTCTGCGCTTTCTCGCAGAATACTCAGATGGCGCATCACAAGGGAGGCCATATGTTTTAGAAAGTCAACATCCTCATCGTTGACGCCATATCGTGGGGAGTCGTCCAGAACGCAGAAGGCGCCTATACGGGCTCCACTTGGGGTCGCTATGGGTACTCCGGCGTAGAAGCGCGCATAAGGAGCGTCTCTCACGTATGGGCGATCACAGAATCGCTGATCCTCAAGGAAGTTGTTGATCACATGAACGTCACCGGCGTTCTTTTCGTGCTGGTTGCTGCCGCGATTTCCCTCCGGAATGTTGATCGTATGCTCGCAGACCGAGAGGCCTCTGTAAAGAAGGATCAGTTTCCTGTCCGGTTGTAGGTTTTCATGATATATGAGACTACTCAGTACTCACCTGGGGATGATGGTATTGCCTAGCCAAAGCTCATGGGTATGGCCGCTATGATGGGACTGGGTCGATTCAGCAAGAACATAACCATTGGTTTGGTCGAAGAAGAATATCATGCATCGCTTCGTGTTTAACCGAACAGCCCCAAGCTGACAGAAAGCTGTGAGTGTAGGGTCTGGAGCCAATTTCGGTTGATGCTTTGCTGCAGCTTCGGCATCGTAGAGGTTTGTGTATGGGGGATCAGAGCTGGATAATGCACGATAAGCGTCGTAATAACTGCATGACAACGCAAGTCTCTAGTCAGCATGATCATTCTATCGGTCTCAGACTTAGTGTGCTCTCACGTATTGAACTCTCGTTCACGGCCACTGTCAAAGTAGTCCGTCATCACTCTTCAGCGTGGCAGATCGCTACATGTGTTGTTCCTCGACGCCAGCGTCGGACGTTCACGGACATGTGGTAATCGTGAACCAACCAATGCTGATCTTTTGTGTAGCAGAGCGGACTGTATAATCAGCACAGAGATCGTCCACTAGCGAAGTTGGACATGCGGGTGGTATAATCCAGGGAGGCGGCGGAAAGTGGGAGGCGTCCACGGCACGCGGACGACATAAGTTCTGCTACTCAGTAGCGGCAACCACGATGTGAATGCTGCACAATCGTCGCACGTGATACGGAAGTACCAGACAATGGCAAGCATTTATCATGAGCTAACTCCATTGTTTCGCTACTGGAGAAGGGACTCGCGAAGATCGGCGCGATGCGTGCATACGATGTACCAAATCTTACCCGGCTCCCTTACAACGAGCATTACACCTGCGCAAATAATCGCGGAGATCAGAATGGTCGCAGTCGTAGCCTCCCATTTACATTTCGAAGGCGAAAGCATGACTTCGCACTTCGATCCGATGATGCCGGAAATGTAACAGCACAACTGCCGTGTTCATCTGGCTGGCTGTCAAATTTACTCTCTTACGTGGCCGACCATCGGGTACCCGAAATTCGGTCCTGCTCGGACACCCATCACGAGCATATCGTCAACAAAACGTCACTGTACTACACGTGTTGCCGCGTTACAGACTGATCGTTGATCGAAAATTGATTCGAGGAGTGCGGCGAAGCATTGTTGGGACGAACGGGGTGGGCTGACCGCGCGGTGAACATTTGAACAAAACACCTTCATTAATCCTATGGATCACTCGTCCTAACCCACAGCCTCGTACAGTCATACTATCATAGCAAGTCGTGAAACCGCTTAGAAAGGCCAAGTCCAGTTGGTCAACTCCTCGACATCCAGACCAGTCTCATAAGCGTGGTTCTTGGCCTTGACCCTCTCATCAAGGAGCTTCTCACGAGCACCCGCAGCGCGGTTACCGAAAGTATCCTTCATGTTGTCAATAGCCAGGATGGCGAGCGAGAAGCGATCAGTCTCATTCCTAATAGCGAGCTCCAAGGGCGTGTTGATGTTGCCCTTCTCCTTGTAGCCACGGACGTGGAGGAGCTGCTGACCGGGGCGGTTGTAGGTCAGGCGGTGCACCAGCCAAGGGTAGGAGTGGAATGCAAAGACGATGGGCCTATTGTCTGTGAAGAGCGAGGTGTACTCTCGGTCTGTCAGGCCGTGAGGATGGTATCCGTTGGGGATGAGTTTGAACAGGTCGACCACGTTGACAAAGCGAACCTTGATGTCGGGGAAGTGTTGGCGCAGCAGCGCAGTTGCGGCAAGCGCTTCCTGGGTCATCACATCGCCGCAAGAGGCCATGACCACGTCGGGCTCAGCGCCGTTGTCGTTGGAGGCCCAGTCCCAGATACCAATGCCCTTAGTGCAGTGTGCGACGGCATCTGCCCAGGAACTGAAGGTGGTTTTGCTTGTCAGCTACTACGACGTTGACGTAGTTTGTCGAGCGGAAGCAGTGGTCCATGGTGCTCAGCAAGCAGTTGGCATCAGGCGGCAAGTAAATGCGGACAACCTCGGGAGACTTGTCCACAACGACGGAGAGGAAGCCAGGATCCTGGTGAGTGAAACCATTGTGATCTGAGATACACCAAATTAGCAATATTCCTTGTCAACAGCCATACCAAAACGTACCTTGACGCCAGACTGTGCTGGTAAGCAAAATGTTGAGAGAAGACACGGCTTGACGCCATGAAACTTCAAGACTCTTCTCGATCCACTTGGCGTGCTGGTTGACCATGGAGTCGATGATGTGAACGAACGGCTCGTAGGAGTTAAGAAGGCCATGGCGACCACTCAAGATGTAACTTCCAGCCAGCCTTCAACGGTGTGCTCAGAGAGCATCTCCATCACTCTGCCGTTAGGGCTCAAGTTGCCGCCATCCTCATCTTCGGGCAGGTAACCATTGACCCAGACCTTCTTACCTGCGTCGTAGATCCTGCCGAGCTTGTTGCTCTCAGTCTCATCTGGTCCCATGACACGGAACGTCTCCTGGTTGTCGCGGACGATTGTGTACAAGAACTCGGCAAAAGTGCCCATGCTTGGGCCCATGGTAACACCAGGCTTGTCGACCTTCATGGCAAAGTCACGGAAGTTCTTGAGCTGGAGCGGGCGGCGAAGGAGGCCACCGTTGGCAATTGGGTTTTCGGACATACGCTTTCCCTTTGCAGGCGCGAGCTCTCTCAGTTCAGGGATGACTTGCCCTCCTTGCCGAAGAGCTTGTCTGGCTGGTATGAACGCATCCAGTCCTCGAGCATTTTCAGCTGCTCTTCATCTTTAAGAACCTTAGTGAGCGGGACCTGGTGAGCACGCCAGAAGCCTTCGAGGTATTGACCGGCATCATTCTTACGTGGCGCAGTCCAGCCCTTGGCAGATCTGAGGATTATCATCGGCCACCTTGGTCGATAGGCCTTGCCAGACTCACGAGCGGTCTTCTGGTGCTTCAAGATCTCCTTGACACAAGTCTCCATTGTGGTAGCCATAGCCTGGTGCATGCTCTCGAGGTCATGGCCAGCAACAACATAGGGTGTCCAGCCGTATCCTCTCATGAGTGACAGAAGTTCTTCCTCCTCGATTCTTGCGAGTACTGTAGGGTTGTTGATCTTGTAGCCGTTGAGGTGAAGGACGGGTAGGACAGCGCCATCCTTGATAGGGTTCAGGAACTTGTTACTGTGCCAGCTGGTGGCCAATGGACCCGTCTCGCTCTCGCCATCTCCGACGATTGTGACCGCGATGGTCTTGGGATGATCGAAGACGGCGCCGAATGCATGTGAGAGAGAGTACCCGAGCTCGCCACCCTCGTGAATGCTTCCAACCACCTGTTTTATTATCGTCAGCTTGCTGAAACTTGTTTAACCTAGACCTCGAGTCCATGGTTGTTGATAGACAGTTGCGCCATTGTAAGTTGCACAGAGCCATGTCCCTATCCGAACTTACCTCTGGTGTCATGTGGCTTCCGTGCCCACCAGGGAAGGAGAACTGCTTGAAGAAGTGCTGCATTCCCTGTTTGTTCTCAGGAGAGTCGGAGTACGTTTCACTCCAGACGCCCTCAAGGTAGAAGTTTGAGATGAGACCTGGAGCACCATGACCAGGACCTGAAATGACGAATGCGTCGAGGTCGTACTTTTTGATCATGCGATTAAAGTGGATGTATCTACAGTCGGTCAGAAGCCGTCTAAAAATATTAAGGATGGCAACATACGTGAAAGACTGGCCAGCATCACTTCCCCAGTGACCGAGCAACCTTGGCTTGATATGCTCTTTCTTCAATGGCTCCTCAAGAAGTGGATTCTCCTTCAGATAGAGCATACCAAGACAGAGGTACATGGTGGCATGAAAATATCGAGTGAGCTTGTCGAGCTCATCTTTGCTCAACGGCTCTCCAGTAACAGTCGAGCGTGTCTTGTTGTAGACAGACCATTGATCCTGGCCGTCAGTGAGAGTGCTCTGGGCCACTTCGGACGCCATTGCACTGGTATTGAGAGATCGCCTGCGCTTAGTTGATGGTGATGAGATTGGCAGAACAAGTGGGAGAAATTGAGTAGACGGTGTGCTGAGGTAGCAACTTGGTGAACAGAGGGTCTTACGTCGAGTTGACTAGCAGTTTTGTTTACCACTGGTACAGCGGACATCGCCTGATGACGGTTTGCCTCAAGGTACCGCGGAAGCGTCGGATGCGATGCACAGGTTGAGGTTGTGGGAAGCTTCGGAGAGCTTGACATCACAGCCAACCAGCCCAACCGTGTCTGCTGCTGCAAGCTCCGAGCTCATTGACAAGGAACGTGAAGTGGATCGCGTCACTAGGAGGTAGCACGTGGAGTGAAGCACCTTGTCGCATGTTGGTTTGGAGGCGATGTGCCTCAGATCTTTATTACCTACTCACTGTATCATATACCTACAAGCTGCTGCGTGTAGGCACAGTAGCAATTCAATAATAAGGCTATGGGCATCTGCCCCTCGATACCCAAAAACAAATGCCATCATTGTGGAACCTTATTTTCAGACATCGAATTCATGACGTGGTTCTAGCCGCCGAGTTGCGTTCTGTTCCCATAGCCCCACCAGAACTTCGCCGATGATTTGCACAAGCGAGTCTGAGCACTGGACTACACGTGTGGTGGAGGTATGTAGCTGGTCTAGATGCATGAAATCGTAAAAGTGCCTGCGATTAATCAGACGATTGCATGCATGGTGCCTCGCGGAAGCATCGGTTGCAGATCCGAGAACGCAAGGGCTTGGGCCAAGCCGCTCGGGATCGCCAGCCCGTTGTGAACCTTGTCAATTGTGGGAGCCCGAGCTTAGATCTATCAGAATGCGAAAATCCTCTTCAAAGAGGGCAATGGAAATGTTGAGCATTCCGAGGAATCATCTATCAGGGGCATGCTACGGCAGTGCTTCGCTGCAGTGGTAGCCACACAACTTTGGACATACAGTGTGCTGGGAATCTGATTTTTGCGCTTGGGTCTTGAGCGACGGCCAAATCGCTTTCCGTCGGGCATCGCCTACCTCCTGCAACGAGAGCATGCGCATACGAGCCAGGAAGAAAACTGGGTCGAATCCGCCGACACAGCTCGCCACCATATGTTTCACGAGGTCTGGACTCACGATATTCATGCTCCGACCTTCGATTCAGACTTCCACTTTCTGTCATTTTCGTTGACTTGGTTCGGTGATAATCGCAAATTGCCAGAAAATTGCCAAACAAACTTGAGCCCGGCACTCGGATACTACGTACACCTGCGGATTCTCTATTCACATGCAAATGGCATGAGCAGCTGAGATCAACTTGAATGTTACCGGCGACATGCATGTGGACATTTGGGTAAGCAGGGTTCGGGCTGCTGTACAGCAGTCGATCTAGGATACATGTATATTGTGCACGTACATGGATATGCATCCCATTTTTATGATTGCTAACTTGTACGATCCATGAACATCACCTATCGCAGTGATGAATCATGAGTTGGAGATGATAGCGGCGTTTTTAGGCGATCGTGGTGTTGATATTCCAAATCATGTGAAGTTCAATCATCAAGGACTGGACTTTCACTCGATTCGTACAACATGATACGTTTTGAGCATCGAAAAGCTGTCCACTTCAGCAGTGACCAAATCCTCTAGACGAATGCAACCCAATCCTCCAAGACATTAATTCGCTCAAAGCGCTACCAGAAGCCATCCACCAGCGAGTATTAATGACCCTGCCATCGGACCGGAAGTTATCATGGCAGCACTAGAATCGCTAGATGTTGTACCACTTGCCGAGCTTGGGATCCAGACGATAAACCCGTAGTCAAAGCCGACGTTGAAGTAGTCATGTCGCTCGTTGCATCGCCGGAGACAGTGCTACATCCGATCACACTGATTGTGGTTCCTCCGCCGCCAGGGCATCGATGAGTTCAACATATCAGCTTCAAATAATCTCAATCCACCGGTCCACGCCGTCAGCCAAAATGATCCCAGCACTAATTCTCTACATGACAGTAAGTGCTGCAAGTCCCATTCGAGCACTACGACTCCACAGTATTTGGCATATCCAAACAAGAGACAGTTACACTAACACAAGACAGGCACTCGCCGCAGCCACCCCAGCACCAACACCCGCCCCATCCACCACAGACAAAGACGCCTGCACCATCCCCGAATTCCAATGGCACTTCAACGATCGTGGCACCTTCTGCTGCCCCGGCGTACTCGACCAGCAGCAGGGCGACGAAAGCAAGGCCTATTGCTGCGTAGGCGCCCATATTCCCGTTGACGCAGGCGTCACGACGACTCAGACTACTTGCGCTACCACGGTCAGCCTTTTTCCGATTTCGGACTACACGGGTAAGGTCCGAGAGGCGGCGACGAAGTATGGTGTGACGTACACTACGGACGTCGGCGTTGGGAATCAGACTGTTATCTCGACAGCTACGGTGGGTGTATCGCCGACTGAGACTTCGAGTGGGAGCTCTACGGTCGGTACTGGTGGTGTAGGTGCGAGAAAGATAGCTGCTGCGGCTCTCTGCGTCGCGGGAGGTCTTTTGCTTGGTATTTGAGCCTGACGTTTGATGTGACGTGCTTGCGATTGTGGCTATTGTCAAGATGTGCGCTTGCGAAGACATGGTAAGAGTCAATGCGGCTTGATCAACAAGCATCTTTTGATTTGGGTATGGAAAACAATCGATCTAGCAGTCTGTCTGGAGCGGGTAGTGGCACTCCCAGAAGACGGATATTACAAGATTTGCAAAACAACAAAGGGAACATGCAAGATGCACTCTGCACTGGGTATACACTGCTCTGTTCTTCCAATCATCTCTGTTCGTCGCTCAAAGTAAGAAAATGCCGAGGGCAAGACCAACAACCGAGCCGGCAGCCATGCCACCTTTGAGCGTTGCGGCGGAGTTCCCAGTCTGCTCAGCAGCAGGGGATCCGCTCTTGGTCGGGCTCTGGTAGCTGGTAGAGTTGCTTTGGCCAGCGGGAGAGCCGGTGGGCGAGGAACCGCCTACGGAAGTCTGCATAGTCGAAGCAGCGATGGCTGAATTTAACGCAGATGCGGACGCGGTGTTGGTGCTGTACATGGAGCCGGTCTGAGTGACGGAGTTGGCTGCCTCAGTATGCTCGCTCAACGCCTGAACGCTGGCTTGCGAAGTATAGGCATTCTCGGAGTCTGCAGAGGAGGTGGTGGTGTCAGGTGCGGTGATGTTGGAGCCAGCTGTGCTAGTAGCAGTGGAGCCAACATCACTAGTAGTGGAGCCGGAACTGCCTGAGCTGGAACCGCTTGCGCCGGTTGAGGAGCCGTCTTTATTGATCTTGATGCTCTGCCAGCTGCCGGTCATATCGCCGTACTCGTAGCTATCGGCAGGGTTGTAGTTCTGGATGCTGACTTTCTGGACGTACATGTCGAAGGGAGACTTGCTGAAGTCGGTCTTGCCACCGGCCCACTGGATGGTGCCTTCGGGCTGACCTTCTCCGCCACCAGCCCAGTTGCCGAGCTTCAGGCGCATGGGAGTTTGAGGGTAGGTCTGGGATAGTCAGTAAAGGGAACTACCACAAAGATTGGAATGCGATGCTTACCTTGCCTCCGAGCGCAACAGAGTCGGTGTACTTGAGCTCACGAACGACGCTACCGTCAATGAGCCACTGCAACCTCTCGGAAGTCCAGTCAAGAGAGTAAGTGTGCCAGGTCTCCTGAGGAGTGTCGACGTTGTACTGGATCATGCGATCGTACGAGGTAGTATTGCCCTTGCCGAAGAAGTTGGTCTGGACACTGCTGTCAACGCCACCCAGGAACTCCCAGTCAACCTCGTCAAGGTCGTCACTCTCAAGAACGATGGAGCTGATGATGCCTTGGCCGGGCGCCGGCTTCATGACGACGTCGACATGGCCGAAGAAGAAGTAGAAGTTGCTCTGGATGGTGGGCGCCTCGCCTTGCTTGGAGATGCGGAACTGAGCACCCTGGTTGTCGTAGTTGATCGTGGTGTAGGCTGCGGTCGACCAGCTGTCTTTCGCCTTTGCATCGCTGGCGAAATCCGATGTGAAGGTCGCGGAGTTAAGGCCAACGTCCTTGGGGCAGGTCTTCTCCATCGGATTGCAGTCCGTGGAGGTCTGGGCATATGCGAGAGGAAGCGCGGCGACGATGGCCGCAGCCTGCGCCTTAGTGAAGCGCATGATGGCGATGGTCGAATGTGTTTGCTGGAGGATGAAATGTGATGGGTATCCGTAAAGCCGCGCAAAGTGCGGAAGGCGCTATGTGGGTGATGCGAGTGAACGCGGGAGATGCTGATGCTGGTGAAAAATGCTCGAGGTACAAACGCTCGCGGTCACTGGTCATATAGCAGAAGGACGGCTTCGCAAACGGAATGCGTTCGTCACTGGGGCAAGCACGGATCACATGCAAACGAGGAAATACGGTCTTGCCCACCGACACGAATAGGTACTTCACGAGCTCGTAGGGCTAGCCACACGTCCGGAGAGTAGCACAAGGGTGCCGTATGGGCTTTTCCCGCAACGATCTAATGCAGGAACGCTGTCTGAGCATGGCGGGAGGCTCCACTTGACGCCGCCACTAGAGTGAGGTTACAATCGAACACATGGCGTGGCCACCTCACTTGCAGCCACTTGGGCTAAATGGCGAGCGACCGGGGCGGCCGTGAGTGAGGCGGAGCTCTTTGATCGTGTTGCACGGTTGCCACGGGAGACCAGTGGAATGCTGTGGTTTGCGTGAGGCCGTAACAACTGCGACCTTGTTCAGTATCAGATTCTGCATGTATTGTCCACTATCACAGGAGTCAAAGACAAAGAAAGTGACTACGCAGTCCTCAATTGGGCGAGTTGAGGTCGAAGTGAGACGTGACGATAGGCAAGGGGCACACTTCCGATGAAACGGTGGAGCGCTGATTTGCCGCTGTCGTTTGCCTAGGACGCCTGACTGCTGACCGTATTGCCGCCTGTCAAAACGGCTTGCTACTGTCTTTCGGTAAAGACATTTCTCGCGATTCGTATGAGTGAGAAAATAGCTCGGCACACGGAAGATAGTGATGTAGTGTAGCACGAAGAGGTGGTTGGTTAGCGGCCAAAAATAGTAACTTTTGCTCGTGTCGGCCACATCCGGTGACGCACTGAGTGGGTACCGAGGCTCAAGATATCCTACTCTTGCTGCGCATCTCTTTTCACCTACGGCTATTCGGACGACTAGCAAAGACCGTAAAGCAGAATACGTGTGGCTGGTATGATCAAGCCATGTCTCCAAGCCGAAGTAGCGACGTTAGAACATCTTTAGGTCTAGATTGCATTACTTGACGCTCGCTACACATACCAGTATCACCAGATGAGGACACAGGTTGAGTCAATCACGCGCCCGAAGCGTAATTCGCTTCAACGAAAACGTTCATGGATCGATTTCGCTTTGCTTCTTTTAGCGCTCGAAATATCATCGTTGCAAAAGACACAAGGCGAGGTTGGGTCAAAGCGACACGAATCACTTACGAATCAGCACAGACACTTCGATCATCCTACTGTAGATGCAATATCTGATGGCGCTCCATGCTCTCTCCATACAGTTCCAAAGCTTCTTAGTCATCATTCGATCGAAATAGCAATCTTCGGCAAAATGGTCATGTTCAGTGTCTTCAGCAGATCTAATGATGCTAGGCCAGCGGGCCTCATAGAAAACAACGATCTAATCGCTTTCCTGCATACAAGTAGGACGTAGACAGACCCAGCAATCCGCTTTCTGTGCGAAAGATCCATAGCTCGGGGCGCGCGTCCATGAAAGTTTGATCGTACGCATCCGAGACGCGTGTCGCACCTAGCCCACCAGGATTGAGCAGTTTTTGACCAAGATCGGAAGCCGAGCGGTATGTCCCTCAGTTTGTAGTGTTCAACGTTAGATGGTCCAGCGACGAGAGCGCAGGCAGACTGCCGCAATACCTTGGGAGTTTCATAATTCGTCGATGCGCAATCAGCGACCTGGGCATTTGCTGTGACAAAGTCATGTGTTGGTGACCAAGATGATCCAGTCTTGAAGACTGGACCTAGAGCTGACGTCTTATCGATCAATAAAGCCCTGACCAACGGCGTGCGCGAAGAGACAGTCGATATGGTCTGTTTCGGTAAAGGTAAGGCGGCTTGAGGTGTTCCCTGAGACGCTCTAGCCTTCTCGTCGTGGTCTGATGTGTTGTGTAAACCCAGGACCCAAGGTGGTAAGTCTTGACCAGTGAGCTGGGATGGTTTCGATGATCAATGAAGCTCAGGCAGTGGCATGCAATCTGTTGCCAAGGCTGCTTTACTAGCATTTGTGACAACTTCTACCACTGATCATCCATAGCCGTGACTTAGCGAGAGCTCCAGCTTGGGCTTGTCGGACGAATGTTCCTTGTGAATCATACTTAGCGTCGCGAGTACACTATAGAGGCACTGAAACCTGGAAGTGGCAAGCGATGAATTACAGCGATGTCCATTTCCAGTACATGTGTGCTTTTTGTAAGCCATCGGAGTGTCCTTGATACATTTGATCGATACAAGATGTCGGCAAGTAGGAAGTCATCCGCAGATCGAGCAAGAAACTTAGGTTTGAATGGTTTCAGTCTTTGACCGCCATTGGTCTGCCAGTGAAGGTTTAAACGAAGCTGGAGTGTATGAGGTAGCTGTGCGCCCTGGTCGTCGACGTTCTAGTAGGTGGTGCCTAACGAAAGGTGTAATAGCTTTGGGAGGAAGGCAGGAGGAACAGAGGGCTACAGTCGAACTGATACATGGTTTTTCTGTCACCAGATCATCATGCAAGCGAGCTGCATCTGGACGAACAGATTCGTGCTGGAAGTACTAAGTACAGAGGCGCGGCACATCTCGCGGAATCCTTTTCACCTTGCCATCATGTATAGACCAATGCTCTCCGCCCTCTGTCGTAGCCACATCCAGCAATACACGTACTGTTCGATAGGTCACCGATGCAGCTGTCGGTATTGGTAAAACAAGTTGTCTGTTCACCATTGATTCCCAAGAGTGAGTGAGTGGTTAGAGGTCAAAGGTGAAGCATTCGGCAGAGGGCATGTTGGCCGAGCTTCCCCCAGAATGTCGACCGGCGACTTCGCTGGTGGCCATGGCTGGCATTGCGACTTGAACTTGACACTCGTGTGGACTCTTTATCTCTGCCTGACACTTGAGGCAATCTCATTTGCTACTATTACTTTTCCTTGAATCATCCGAGCCGGATACACAGGACTCGGCAATCTCCAACATGGATCGCAGCCTTGACGAGATCATATCTGAGCGCCCAGTAAGGCAGAGGTTCATTACATCAATGCATCGCATCCTTACTAACAGCCCTTGCAGCAGCGCGGTGGCGGCGGCGGTGGACGCAGAAATGACAGACGCGGCCCTCCTCCTCCTCGAGGACCTCGCAGAGACCCAGGGCCCGCAGAAGGCGTCAGAAAGGTAAGGACCACAGTAGTGTATTGGCGCATAGCAACTACAACGACTGACCGACCACAGGTGCCGCATCTCCCTCCTCCTTGACCTATACGATCCTCGCTCGCGCGCGACGTCCCTCAGCTCCGGCGCATCACTCCATGCCAATCGAGCCTGCGATATCAATCGGCGGCGGCGGACCCGAACGACAACACGAACACGAATGACTCCGACCTCCGGGCTTACAGAACAGACGCGATGAAAGATCTGACATTGACGGGTAAGCATATCAGTTAGCGCTTGTTACTGAACAACTGCTGATCTTGGACCAGCGACTGGGTACACGATCGCTACGAAGAAGACCGCGGAGGCCGTCGCCGTGGTGGCTACGACGACGACGATGTGTATGACAGAAGAGCGCCGGCCAGGCGCGCACCCGACGAGTAAGTGGAACATTGCTCGCTGGAAGCACATAACCGCTGACCCGTTTCTAGCGACACCGGCAAGGTCCGCGTAGACAACCTCCACTATGAGCTCACCGAAGACGACATTACCGTACGCATACATTGCTCTCAATCCCTGACGTGGAGCTAACAAAGTCAACAGGAGCTCTTCACGCGCATTGGACCAGTCCTTTCTGCCCGCCTGCTCTATGATCGCTCAGACCGCTCTCAAGGAACCGCCTTCGTCACCTACGAGGATCCACATGACGCTCGCGAGCCGTCCGCCAATTCGATGGCGCCAACGCCAATGGCCAGCCAATTCGCCTCACACTCCTTTCATCGGCATCAGGCCGTCGCGGACCCGCCACAGACCGCGGCGGCTCTCTCTTCGACCGCATCGAGAAACCCAGCAGAAGCATGTTCGATCGCATCGACAGCAGCGACGACGTTCGCGCGCCGAGAAGGAGAGGAGGAGAAGGTCGTCGCGACGACCGCAGCTATAGCCCTCGCAAGGGTCTGCGCGTGCCGGAGGGTGTTGACCGCTACGAGCCTGGCGGACGTGATTCACGATCGCCCATGCCGGGTCGTCGCGGCGGAGGAAGAGAGCGCGGTGGTCGCCGACCTGGCGCCAGGAGGGAAGAGAGTGGCCGTGGTGGCGGCAGGGGAAAGGAGGGCAGACCTGGTCCACGACCCAAGAAGACGGCCGAAGAGCTGGATGCTGAGATGGCGGACTACTTCGGCGGAAACGACGGTACCGCGGCTAATGAGAGCAAGAACGGCACTGCGCAACAACAGAACGGCGGTGGAGCGGCACCTGCAGCCGCTTCTGCCCCTGCCGCGGGCGGAGACGACGACATCGACATGATCGAATAAGACAGTCACTTCGAAGCGCACGAAAAGATCAGAGATTGAAATGTAAAACACGCGTTCATCATTCGCGAGAATCCAAAAGAACCGCATATACCGGGTATCCAAAGAGCCAAATTATCACCATCCTCAACGCCTTCCATGCTAGATCATATGCCACGTCGACTCGAGAGTCCTGCCACCCAATGCAATGCAATGCGACCTCAATAGACCGAAAGACATACAGTCTTCGCCCTACTGACCTTTCTTCTTCTTCCGCTTGTCCTTATCCACTTTGACCTCAGCCTCGGAAGACACGTTCATTTGCTCCGCAGGCCGCAAGTCAAGACCCTCCAACTGCTTCGCCAACTCGTCCTCCTCTTCAACCTCCTCGCCAAAGTCCTCAAACTCCCCCATCGCCCACAACATCCTCAACCCTCAACCACTCCTCTTCCACAGCCCACGCCACAATCTCTCCAGACCGCCCCAGCGAGCCCTCCTCACCCAGCCAACCTGGATCAAGCGCCTCCTGAACCTTCAGAAGAGCATTTTCCAGCTCCCTCGCCCTCTTCCAACGCGCGTGAGCTTCACGCTTATTCTTCTTGCTGGGCGCTTTTGAGCTCGAAGGCCACTGCATTTGCTCCAATAGCATGAAGAGTACGTAGTGCAGCCAGCAGAGGTTGGTCTGAGGGTGGAATTGCCGCCATGAGCGGCCTGTTTCGCGCTCGATGGTGGCCATTTCTTCGGTTGAGGGGGCGGTGGGGAGGGGAACTTCTGCTTCTTCCTCTTCCTCTTGGACCCCTGCGTCTTCGCTTACTTCTTGACTTCCGTCATTGGAAATGTTGCGTACGGAGAAGAGTAGTAGATGCTGCCGCGCATATAGCGGTAGATGTCATACTGGTACTCTTCGGCACTGTCGCCGTAGAAGAGGTGAGGGTCATTGGCGAGGTCGATGTAGGCTACTGAATCATCTGTGTCGGTAGTGCATTCCGAGGCCATGGAGGCGGGAATCATCGAGGCGCGAGAAACGGTGTAATCGATCAATGTCGCCTCGAATGAAGTGAAGCCCAGACTCTTGGTTATATCGACAGTCGCTTCGTCGACTGATACCGGCGTGCGGACACAGATATTGCCAAGATGCAAGTCTCGATGCTCGAACTCAGCTTCTTCTTCGCCTTTGGCGAGAGCCAGGACGACTTGCCAGAAGATGTCCCATACGACCCAAATGTTGCTGCTGATGCCTTGTGCCACTAGCTTTTCGAGATCCGTGCCTGCGTCTTGCATTTCGATCACAGCCCAGAGCTGGTCTTTCGAGTAGCTTGCCTTCTTTGCCGGATCGGGAAGATACTAGGTTCCTTGTTCGCGGCCTTTTGGGCATCGTTGAAAGCTCTGAAAGCGGTTGCGAATGGCGCAGGTGGTCGACCTCGTAACACTCGTAGATCGCGGAAGTTGGTGAAGCCAGGGATATCCGAGAGTCGCTGGAGAAGTTTGAGTTCGCTCGCACGTCGTCGGGCTTGGACATGTTTTCAGCTTTTTCCAGCGCTTTCTCGAGATCTCGCTTTTTCTTAGGCAATGTCTCCGCGGGTTGTTTGAGAGCGATGACCTTGAGAACTGATTCGTCGTTCTTCGAAAGTGGTAGTTCTGGGTCTTCCGCAGCTTCTGGCTGCAATGACAGGCGGTAGACCTCACCAAAGGAGGCTTCTGCTATTTTGACCAAGGAGAAATCCTCACTGAGATCATCTGCCCATTCAGAAAACGATGAGATCGGGTATGATGTGAGTTCCAAGAGCGATGCACAATGCGCTGTGTAGCAATCGACGGACTCTGGAGCCTGAGCCTTTGGTTGTTCTTCTGCCAATAGCTCGGTATTTGCTGATCCGACCTCTGGTGCGACATCTTCGATAGCTGCAATCTGTTCTGCGATTGGCACCACAACTTCTTCCACGCTCTTGACCTCCGTCGCAATATCATATTCCAAAGCCTCCACATGTTGCTCCTTTTCAGTTTCCTCTTCCTTTGACCGCTTTCTGGTCGATTTATCCTTCTTGACCTTTTTCGCTTTCTTTACAGTGGGCGGTTCCACATTGAGAACCGCATTGCCATTTATTTCGCCCAGAGCCTTCCTCGGCTTCGATGGTGACTCTATAACTTCAATTTGCGTTGCCTTTTGATGTTGTTGCTTCTTTCTCTGTATGATTTCATCGTCTGTCAGGGTTTGGACTGTCTCCACCGCCTTTCGCCTGTTGTTCTCTGGGCTGGCAAATATGTTTGTTGTGTTGCTGATCGCTTTCGGGCGCTTGCCGTAGACTGCTTGCTTCTTCGGCATGTCGAGGGTCGTTATCGGCTCTGGTCTGTTCGATAGGGCAGGTCGAAAAGAAATCAGAGCCTCAGCCTTACAGTATGCGTCCTGTCGTGCACTGGTTTCGTGCATGAAGTCATCTCCACTGTTTACTGCCGGCGCAGCAACAGCCGAAGAAAATCCGACAACGCCCAGAGCACCTCGACTTGACACCAGCTCACTACCATCGATAAATATTTCAGCATCTGTACGTAGTAGACCACAAGGACACAGCCTTAATGTGTTCGCCCATCTAGGAATCAATGGATAGATGCACGTGATTATCATTCGTGGAACCATGACTAAGGTATCTTGGAACGCCCAGCATTCGCTTGCCTATCTACTCGAAACCGGCTAGCTGGCCGAATTGCCAAGGGAATATTCACTTCATACTTGTCCCTTTCGTACGCCACCATCTCATACTGAATATAATATCATATGAACTGGTGCAAGATCTTTTGAGCTGCGGACATATTTCTATTGAGGACTTCCATACGGCAAATTCACGATCCCCGGCACCTGGTACTGGATTGAGGTCTTTAGAAACCATGGCTCCTAAGGAGAAATCGACGGAGGAACCTGACGGTGCATGGCTGAAAAACGCGCCCGAGGATCCGAACAAGGCGCCTCCCCCAGACTTCAAGGTCCCAGAAGGCTTCAGCGACATGGCTATCGGGACGTTCATGATTGTGCTGGCAGCCGTCACATCCAGGGTCTCCCAACTCTCTCTCGCTCCGGTCTATGGCAGCATACCATCGAGCGTGAATCACCAAGCTGCGATTGCAGCCACCGCCTTGATTGGATGGACTACTCAATGGTACTGGCGACCTCAAAGTTCTACTGCTCTGCAATACTCCCACTTTGGGCAGTGTGTGCGCCGGGCGCTCACCTGCCTTTCGTTCCAATTCAGCGACGCTCTTGGTTTGGTATGGGGACCCATCGTCGGAGGACTGCTCAACTGCCACTCTGTGATTCTTCCCATGATCTATGCTGCATCTGCGAGTTTCAACAGACCCGGCTTTGTAGAGCCGTCCTCTAGTCCGCTGGCGCACATCTTTGGTGGCCTCCATCGCTCAGCTTGTTCATGATCCTCGACTGGCCCTGCCGGACGTTGTCACTAAATTCATCGCCACATGGTCTTTCTTGAATCCCTTCAATGTGCAGCTCATTATCGGCATGTATATGCTCTTTGCTCTGACTGACCGTCGCGCCATCATCGCTGCAACAGTCTCAATTGCAACTATTCTGGCAATCGTCAGCCCCTACGGCAATGGCCCTTTTTCAGGAATTGTCCTGGACACCGCGCTCAACTCTCAAAACTGGACTATCCTAGACCGCCAATGGAGCAACACCGGCTACATCAGCGTCCTCGAAAACAGCGAAGCCAACTATCGCGTCATGCGCTGCGACCACAGTCTCCTCGGCGGCGAATGGAAACTCACCGACGCCCGCCTCAAGCAAGGCTGGAAGATCGACGAGTCCATCTACGCCGCCTTCCACATGCTCGAAGCCGTCCGTCTCATGGAAACTGTGCCCAAAATCGAAGACGCCGAAGCCCAAGCTCTGATCATCGGTCTGGGAATCGGCACCGCGCCCAAAGCCTTCATCGGCCACGGTATCAACACCACGATCGTCGAGCTCGACCCCATCGTCCACCGCATGGCATCAGACTATTTTGGCCTCCCTCAAAATCACACCGCAGTGCTCAGCGATGCAATCGCCTGGGTCAAATACCAAGCCCACCCCGATGAGCCCGAAGACGAGGAAGCAGAATCCTCTTCCTCTGATCCATCAAAACCAACGCCCGAAGTCAAGCAATACGACTACATCCTCCACGACGTCTTCACCGGCGGCGCCGAACCTCTTCCACTCTTCACAACCTCTTTCCTCGCCAACCTGCGCTCCCTCCTCAAACCCACCGGCGTCGCAGCGCTAAACTACGCCGGCGACCTCGACCTCCCACTGACATCTAAAGTGCTCAACACAATCGACTTGGCATTCGACCGCAACTGCGCTTTGTACCGCGACAGCGCCCCTCCCTCCAAGACCGATGGCGGAGAGGAAGAGAAAGGCGCCAACTTCGCAAACTACATTCTCTTCTGCCGCAACTCACCTGCGCCAGACCCGATCACATTCCGCCAACCGCGACAGGCTGATTTGCTGGGCAGCATCAGCCGCAAACAGCACTTGTATCCCCGCCCTGAATTTGCGGTGGAATTCCCGTTGAGAGGAACTGAGAGGGCAGAAGAAGTGCTTACCGATGAGGAGGTGGGCCAGTGGAAGAAGGAGCAACAAGAGAGCGCGAGCAGGCACTGGAGCATCATGAGGATCGTGTTGCCGGGACGGATCTGGGGGCTGTATTAGATTTTGGGCTGCTTCTTTCCTTTGGTTGCGGAGCTTTCTCTTGTCCATTTCATATATATTCCCCTTTCCAATATAGCGGAAAGAAAGAAAAAAAAATGTGTTGGATTAAAGTATATCTAGATTTCGGAAAAGCAAAATATTTTTTTCAGCTGCGTTCCTTCTCTTGTAGAGAAACAATCGATTTGCCATCGGACGTACATCCCATGTCTTCGATGGTCAGTGGGTGAAAGTCGATTTGCTTTTTGTTTGGCCCTAGCATTCATCTGATACACGCCACTTCTACCCGTTTCACGTTTTTGTAAAAGGTTAGAGGAGCCAAGGCCACGAACCACGAACCAGTCCATCGTCACAGTTCTACCGAACACTTGTGGGATTAATGCTAATAGCTCGCAGTCTCGAGCACAGAGGAAGATATTGCATTTGAAGATAGAAAAAAGAGTTATGATGCTTGTATTGCTAAGAATATCCCGATCTTTGCATTATCGTTATCATCTACCATCGATGAAACTAAAAAAAATAGGTTGGTGAATCCTCAAAGGAACGGTGAAACTTCCACTGATGGAAAGAACTAATGGAAAATAGAGTAAAAGGAAGAACGACGAGAACCGGTCTGCTTGTACTTTTGTATTTGCCTCCCCCCCTTTCAGAAACAACCAACCAAACCAACCCAAACCGGCTCCTTTTCCAATGCAGTTGTCGCTAAATTTCGAATTGAACAAAAAATGGCCGCCAGTCGATGAGAGAAAACAATCGCGTATGACGAGTGAAAAAAATGTTAAGCTCGTTCGTGATGAAGGGCGGGATGTCTGCACTTCTTTCTTCCACTTGCCTCCTCTAAGAAATGGATAGGGACTTTCATGATGAAGTGCTTCACGAGGTGATTCTACCCCTTGAAATTACCCCTCTTGTCCTTCTTGTCAGGCGGCACGTGGTTGTGCATGACCTTCTTCTCGCGCATCTTGATATCAGCCGAGTATCCCGCCTGCTGACAACAAGGCCAGGGTCCGCCCTTCTTAGGATCGCGGTCACTGACAATCTCGACAGCGTCGTGAATTTTCCATCGTCTCGTTGGATCTGGGTGCAGCATGCCGAAAATCATGTTCATGGCGCCTGGCGAGTGCAGTTGGAATTTCTTCGACTGCATGGCGATAGTCGGGAGGGAGCCTTCCTTTCCAATCTGACCCTCTGCGCCCGGGCGACGCTCGAGCCACTCATCCCAGCTGTTCTTGAAGACCGCGTACTTGCTGTTATCTAGTGACGCGACTTCCCAGGGTGTGCCGATGAAGTGCAGAGAGAGGTAGACAATGGCGCAACTCCAGACGTCCACGCAGCGAGGGTCGTAGTCTTGCTCGCGGGAGATAATTTCGGGCGCCATATAGGGTCTTGAGCCAACCATGCCTGGTTGACAGAGGCGGACAGGGGCTTCTTGATCGACGAGACTGGGACGACGGCAGTTACGAGCACCTGGGTGAGTGCCGCAAAAGACTTCGCTAGTACCGAAGTCTGCAATCTTGAGGCATCCGTCGTGTGTTACCAAAAGGTTTTCAGATTTGAGATCGCGGTGCGCAATGCCACTGGAGTGGAGGTAGTCGACTCCGCGGACAAGTTGCTTGAACATGCAGTCTTTAAGTTCGTCTGACATGTATCGCTTTGCAATCAAGTCGCAGAGATCGCCAAGGTCGCAATACTGCATAACATGGAACCAGTTGTTTTGGCCAGATTTGCAAAGGTGGAATGTCGCCACAATGTTGGGATGGCTGCAGGATTTCGAGATGGCGTATTCGGACTTGATCTTCCGAATGTAGTCTTCCTTAGTCTCTTCTTCTTCGTCCCACGGCCTGAATTCCTTCACAGCAAAGACCTTGGCATCTGGACCCGCAGTCTTGGATTTCATGATCTGAACTTCAGCAGCTCCACCTTCGCCAATTTTTTCTTGTTCATCCGAGCGAAGCCGTTGAAATGCTCTTCCAGTCGACATTCATCTACAATCAGTTGATCCGGAATGTATAACGAGAGACGTCGAGCTTTCGAACCAACACCAGCATCGACGCCTTCCTCGTAGTCGCCGTCTTCGTTCTCACGGTAGTAAATACTTGATCGTCTTCCTCGGGTACCAGTCGAGCTATTCCTTCTCGGTCGCGGCCTATAGGCATCTTCGGCTTCGTCGCCTTGTGAATTTTGAGCGAAACGTATGCGTGCCGTTGATCCAGCTCGTGATTCCACAGTCTTAGAAGTCTGTACTGAACCGTTGGTCGTGACGCGATCTATTCCAGACATTCCCGAGTCGTGAGCAGCTTCCGCATCAGAATCATTACGGCGCATTGCACTCTTAGGCTTTGATGGAACTTCCTTTCGGGGAGGCGTTGGCGTCGGATGTGGAGAGATGATGCCCGAGTCGGCCATATTTTGCGTTGGTGAGGGCAAAGGTTTTCTGCTTATCGAAAACGATTCATCTCTTGTCGAGGAAGGCGAATATGTCGCCCGCTTGACAGGAGTGCTCCGTGGTGGCGAATGGTCATTTGCGATAGTGCTGGAGGCGGAGCTCGTTTGAGAGTCATCGCTATTGCGCTCTTTGTGGTGACCTGGCCTGATTTTACCGAGAAAACTGCTCAGACGATTTGTCGATTTTGTTTCCAGAGTAGGCCGAGGGGAATCGCTCTTGGCGACGAACCCAGTGCTCGCGCGTTGTAGTATGGCGGGCATTGTGATACCTGGCGAAGAGACTGGGGCAAGTAAGGGTGCGCTCGCGCGCTACAGTGCAGGGCTGATGGTGTGTATGAATTTACTTTGCGATGCAAATCTTGGGCGAGTGCGGCCTCGAGGTGCGACAGTGCGCGAATTAGTTGCAGCGATTCGCAGCAGTAGTTGCTCCCGCAAGACTGGGCCGCAGTCGCACAGAGATGATGGGGAGGAGAAGGATGCGGGTTTACGGCCAGTGACGCTCAACTGGCGGCCGGTCTAACGTCACAGCGGTGCAGGGGAGGGCAAGGCACGCAAGAGGACTTCCTTGCCGCGCGCGCTCGCTTGATAGGGCCTTGCACGGAACTCTTCCAGAAGGCGCCACCAGCTGCAGCTGTGTGCCGCACGAGGTGGGTGAGCGGCGCGGAGCAGCAGGGAAGAGGGATGTCCCCTGGCAGTGGTGCAGCGCCGACGTGCGAGGCACAGTAGTCGCGAACACTGCGTGCTGTAGCGCTGTCGGGTATTGCAGGCTTGGGAAAAGCTAAGGCAAAGCAATTAATCGAGGAGAAGGCGGCTTTGAGTTGGGCGCGGGCTGCGGGCGAGGCCTGCCTTATCGCGTGGCGTGATAAACGGCGGGGTCGATTAGAATTGCAGACAGCCGGTCGTGAAAAAGCCGGGCCGATCAATGGAAGCGTGCGAGTGCAAACAGGTGGAATGTAGACGGAGACAAACAGCGACTCGAGATAGGCGACGCTGCTGTGGCGAGGACGGCGCGGTGCAGTAATAGTATGATTGAGCGGCGCACGAGCGCAGTCGGCGAGTCGGCGTGTGGAGGGCGACAACGTATAAGCAAGATGATGCAGCCAGCGATCTTCCTAGCCAAGGTCTTGGATGTTGCACTGACGGGTGCTTGGGTGCGGCGTGGGGAGTTTGAGAAAAAGGAGCTAAACCCGGCCTACGGCGTGTATCGCAGAAGAGGCAGGGCAGGCGCACTGCTGGTTGGTGGTATAGGAAAAGTATTGCAGAAGGAAGAAGAAGCAGAATGCGATGGAGCAGGGCAGGGCAGTGTGGGCGAGGCAGAGAGTCGGTAAAGAGGCAGTTGGGAGAGAGCAAAAGGATGCGCCGTCTTTCCCGTGGCACTGCACGCAACTCAGCAGCCAAACGCTTTGCAGGCAATTCTACACACGATCGCACTGGGCTGGCATTCGCGCGCATGAGCCCGGCAGGCAGCTCCCGAGCGAGTGATGCGACAAAGCAAAAAACCAGCCCGCCGGCCAACAAAGCGCACACATCACCGCCAGGGCAAATGCCCGAATCGCGATGTCCGCATGAATAATCACCTGGAATGCTCATTTCTGCTCGTCCGTGCTCACGATTACGCCTACTTCGTCCGCACATTCGTCCGCCCTCTCACCATCACCCAGCCTCTCGGCCATCATAGAAACCCACTTCGACAACGCCTGTCATCCATAGCGTCGTCCTGACTCGCCGCCCTACTGTACTGGGTCCATACACCCATATCCAGCGTGTCACGTCGGCACAGCCTAACGCGCAAGCATCTCCTGCGCGTGTCGTTCATGACCTTCAAACGCAACGACTACACTCCGGTCAGTGTTCGCCGCGCCAGTCTTGTCTCACGCTCCACCACTTGGCAGCCCGTATGTCCCTCACTCTCTCCGCCATCCCTGGGGAGCGGGATCTGGGGAAGGAGAAGGAAAGATGCCGGCATGTTGCCATGCTGTGATCTACTTCTCTCCGGACATGCTGAGCTCATCATACGCGTGTTTGTGCATTAAACAGTCACCCGCATCGGGATATGAAATGTCGTGCCACGCTTGCTTATGTAGGGGCTAAGAAGCCGACGCGCGGGACTTGTTCTTCCGTCTTCCGCCTCGCTACGTTCTGTCAGGTACCTGTTAGCCAAAATCTTATTGCAGGCCTTCAATTGTAGTTTCGGCCAGCTCGTCTCGACATGATCTCCACGATCAACATCTACAGCCTCCTGACTAGACACACAGGCATTCTCAATTGAGAGAAATGCGCATCTAGACCGCCAACGCTGTATCACACGAGGCTACCAACCGTTCAACCTCATCTCACAGTGATCGCCCAACTTCCAAGCATTGGCAAAGACACACGGAGAGCGTCGTCTCGAATCGTCACTCCTGCCACCGACCGCAAACAGCGGAACCGTTTCACCAAGCCCACATACCTTAAACTCACCTCGCAGCCAAGCCCAGCCCTGAACACACATCCAATCGTCCCACGCGTGAAGGTAAGGGTAAAAGTGATACCGGCAATGCAACGAATCCCGCGATGCCCCGTCTCATGCAACACGGCACGAAACCTTCCAGCAGCTTGAACGCCTCGTCTGAGCTGTACCACCACCGAGACATACAGCAAACTTCTACCCTCCCGACATAGCCCGACGAGGCTGGACAGCTTGCATTTGATCAACATAGTGAACACCACCACCAAGCAAAAAAAAGTACGCGCGTGAAGTTGGGCAGCTTTCAAGCAAAAAACCACACCAAGCCCCAGAGCCAAGCTTTGCGACTTGACATCAACTTGCATGCTTGACAGCAGATCTTGTTGTGCATTGCGCGTCGCCGGCAGCGGTGAGACCTCGCTTTGCTTTCTTGGAGGTATCTTGGTATTACTGTTGCCTGGTACTGGGACTGGGTAACGGAGTTGCCTCCTGTTGCTGCTGGGCCGATGTTCGGCGTGTTAGTCGTCGACTAATGGTTTTGCGGGAGCTTTGTTACACACTCGTTTTAAGCATTTGATATGTAATCCGCGATTTGCTTCGTCTCATCTTGTTGTGAAGTGGTTGTGGAAATAAAGACGTACAAAGGCAGAATCCACAATGCGACGAGGCGGAAAGACCTTTCATACCTAGCCTGTCGATTTCATCTCGAGGCACACATCTCATGAAGGGGAAAGAAAATCATGATATAGTATCTTTTGGCTTTCCCATACATTGATAGCGTTCAAAAATCATCTTATCATACCACTTCCTGACTTTGACATGGTCTTTTTTTTTTTGGAGACACTCGTTGTCTATTTCACAGATTCCCAATCACTCTTCGCCCTCAAACTCCACCAACGCAGTCCCCCTTACACATCTCTCCGCACCGTGAACGATCCTGCTGACCTTACCATCAGCCGGACTGCGAATCACAGTTTCCATCTTCATACTCTCAATCACAACCAACGGCTGATTTTTCACGACCTCATCGCCAGCTTTGACCTCGACACGCAGCACTTTGCACGGCATCGGAGCTTTGACACTGTTCGCAGCGTCTTTGCTGCCCAGCGCTTTGGCGTGCCAGGCCGGCTGCGCGAGGGCGAGATTATATTGCTGGCCTTGTTGGAACAATGTGATGTCGGATGTCGCGGGATCGCGGATGAGAGTTGTGGCGCAGCGGGTGTGAGGGAAGAAGGAGGTGAGGGTGCGTGTTGAGGGGATATAGGTGGAGGTCACTTTTGTTGTGGGCGAGTCGTTGATTGAGACGGAGAAAGTTGAAGGGCTGATTTTGGTTACGAGGACGGTTGTTGGTGGTGAAGGTTTGGCGTTTGGATCTGTGGATGGGGCGAGCAGGTGGAAGGCTCGAGGTTGAGGAGTGGTATTGAAGCCTATGGATTGGACGGGCCGGTGGGGTGAGGATTCAGGACCAGAAACGAGAGAAGCTTCGTAGAGGCCTATTGCGGCTTGAGTCCAGACTTCAGTAGGGATTTCTTGCTTTGCGAACAGCTCGTCGTGGTGTTTCTGGATGTAGCCTGTTTCTACCTCTCCAGCGACGAACGCAGGGCTTTGCGAGCAGCGCTTGAGGAAGTCGATGTTTGTGGTCAGGCCTGCAATTTCGTAGGCTTCCAATGCTGTTACTAGCTTTTGTAAGGCACTCTTTCTGTCTGGGCCGCTAACGATGAGTTTTGCGATCATCGGATCGTAGTGACTCGAGACTTCGTCACCTTCGACGAAGCCAGCATCAATGCGAACGCTATCTGTCAAAGCAGGGGTTCGAAGATGCAACAACTTGCCAGTCGATGGCATGAAGTTCTGGGTAGGGTCTTCGGCGTAGATTCTTGCCTCAATTGCGTGGCCTCTGCTCTTGATTTGTTGCTCGATCTCTTCTTGCGTGAGAGGTAGCTTGCCACCTTCGGCCACAATGATCTGCCATCTGACCAGATCCTCTCCCGTCACCATCTCGGTTACGGGATGCTCGACTTGTAGACGAGTGTTCATCTCCATGAAGAAGAACTCTCCAGTCTCGTTGTCGAAGATGAACTCGACTGTGCCAGCACCCTCATACCCGACGGCCAAAGCAGCCTTCCTCGCCTTGTCCCAAAGATCTTGCCTGACACTCTCATCAAGGTTTGGCGCAGGGGACTCCTCTAAAATCTTCTGATGACGTCTCTGAACACTGCAATCTCGTTCGCCTAGCGCAACACAGTTGCCATGTTTATCGGCAAACACCTGCACTTCGATGTGTCGGGGAGTTGTGATGTATTTCTCCACAAGCATGATGTCGTCGCCAAAAGAGCTTCTCGCTTCGCTCTTCGCGCTCTCGAGCTGCTGTGCGAACTCGTCCGCCGACATGGCAATCCTCATGCCTTTACCCCCACCACCCTTGACAGCTTTGAGCAATACAGGATAGCCGATTTCCCGGCCTTTTCAGCCAACACGGTCGGATCTTGCTCTTTTCCATGATAACCTGGAATGCATGGAACGCCAGCGGCAATCATAATCTCTTTGCTCCGACTTTTGTCTCCCATGTCTTCAATCGCCTTGTGAGGCGGTCCGATGAACTTCACGCCGGCTTCCTCGCATGCTTTTGCGAAGCCGGCGTTCTCGCTGAGGAAGCCATAGCCTGGGTGGATTGCTTCACATCCATTCTCTTTGGCAAGCTGAATGATCCGCTGGCCATTGAGGTACTGGTCTGTGCTGCCGAGGTTGATGGCAAAGGGAGATGAGAGGGCGTGTTGTGAGTGCCTGTCCGGGTCTGTGTAGAGGGTAGTGATTCGGATGCCGGTTTGAGAAGCGGTGCGGTTGACACGCAGAGCGATCTCACCGCGGTTTGCGATCAGAATGGAGCGGAGAGGCTCTGTTGCTGTTGGAGGAGCAGTGTTTGTGCTTGTGTATCGAACAGTGCGTTTTGGATGGAGCACCGCTGCGGTGCCGCGAAGGGCGCGGAGCTGGATGGTGTAGACATTGTGAAAGAGACAGCAATGGCAAGCTACATGGCCTACCGGACGAAGGCGCGTATTATGCTATATGAGAGGCACAATGATCCTTTAAGCCGATCTTGTCCTTGAACCGCCATTCGGCTTAACTGTTCGTCTGGAGAAAGCTGGGGAGAGAGCTGGAGCCGAGGCAAGCAGAACAGCGGAATTGACATCACTCTGCTGGCCAATGCTTTTTGTTTGGGTCACACAGCCTCCTGAAGTCGTAGCGAAATCACAACATACTCCTACATCGCCGTGATTCCATTTGACTGAGTTTGAAAGTTGCCACCCGCCCAAATCATGCAAGTCTTCTTGAAATATTACAAACAAAATCGAGATCACTGAAGCTGTCGCTCGAGAGATGCACACAATCGGTATGCCGTTGTAAGATAAGCCTGTTGACGGGAACCTGAGGTAGCATTTAATGTACTATCAACACGGGCTCTCTAAACGGGATAGAACACTCGGATCTCTTCTCTGCTGTTCATGCTAGCAGGAATCTCTTTTGCCTGCATCATGAACTCCTCGACGGAGCCATCTTCCACTTCTTCAACATCGAA
Source organism: Cladosporium cladosporioides (assembly GCA_002901145.1). Lineage (NCBI taxonomy): Eukaryota > Fungi > Ascomycota > Dothideomycetes > Cladosporiales > Cladosporiaceae > Cladosporium > Cladosporium cladosporioides. The sequence continues at coordinate 1,332,968 of NOXB01000011.1, forward strand.
ATCTTCGACGTCCAACTCTTCATCATCATCGTCGTCACTATCTTGACCATCATTCAGGCCAAATTGCGCTCCTCGGTCAAATGCCTTGTCCGTCAGCACACCTTTCTTATACTTCAGCCTCCGCAGCTTGAAGCCAAACACGAAGTCAGACTTGCTGCCTACCAGGGACTCGGTGACCTTGGACGACCAGTGACCCTTAGGTCCGAAGGAGACAGGAGCACCCAGAGAAGTTGCATCCACGCCGATCTGCGCATGTATACCACGCTCCTTCATCATTTCCGTGGCTTTTGCCGCGCCATATGCGATTTTCAGCCCCGTCACCATGTACACCTTTGACTTCCGAGCCGGTCCAATGAACACGTCTTGTATTCCTTCGTCCTGGATGCACTGTTCAAGATACTGCTTACTTGGCAAGAACTCCTCTGTGACCATGCGATCTACTTCGTAGACATCCTTGTGCACGTTGTCAAGCGTACCTTCGACATCGCCACCGATACCGAGGAATTGCAAAAAGCTGGTGAACACTCCTCCGCCGCGGGATTGTTCGACTTCTTTAGTCCACGACCAGGTCGTCTCCTCACGGCGACGCAGTGACGTCGGATCTATGCTTGGTGGCGGCTCATCATTCAGAGCCTCTTCGGGTGTCCATGGAGACTCGATGATATCTCCTAGCCGGATAGCAGAAACCACAGGTCGGTCTCTGGTACGCGGTAGGAACCAGACCGATTTGACTGCTGGTGGCTTCGACATGACGAAAACTGTTGATGCAAAGTGGCGATTGCGTTGGATGCACTGCTGCGGTCCATGCTCCTCTTTATGGCTCTATGCTATCACCGATGCAGTAAGCTGCAGGACAACGCCGAGCTAATGCATGCTAGCTGGCTACTGCATCTAGCAATCGGCATGGTTCCGGCTGTACTCTTTTCACCGGAGTGTACCGCTCGAAGGCTTTGGCTGCTAGTCCGGTAATGTGTTAATGTCCTCAGGACCTAGCTTGAGGTTCTTCTTCTTCCGCGTCCAGCCCACTGCCTTTGGTGTGCCTTCCCCTGTATGGCCTTCGGCGTATCTGATACCTCCTCTTTGGTGGTAAGGGACTTGTATTTCGCCTGATCGTATGCGTTGTTTACCAATGTAGGAATGGGGTTCACCAGTGGGCGAACTTTCTTCACTGGTGGTGGCTTCTCTGGTGGCGGAGCTTTCGGGTTTGCGATAGGGACTGGCGGTGGCGGCGGCGGTGCTGTTGGTACCGACCATACTGATTCGGTATCGGATGACCCCGACGAACCTCGACGAGCAAAACAGCACCAGAACAACAAAATGACCAGAATCAAGCCGAGGCTGACACCGATAATGATCCCGCCGACTTCTTCGCGCCGAAGGCCAGTCTGCTCAGTCGTCGGTGGTGCCGAGGACCTTTGTACGATCTCGACCTTATTTGCGTGTGGTGTCCTCGCAGGATGTGCGATAATCGATGTTACCCATGAGGCGACAATTGCCGAAGCTGGGGGTGTTGACTCTTCACCGGAACGCGCCAGTCTGACCAGCGGCATTGACCGACCATCCGGTGGAGAAAATCGCTCTGCAATGTATTATTTCTGGTGATAAAGCTCGCAGTGGTAGTTGCGAAACAGGGTCATGGCACGAAAATCGTAAAAATCGCGACAACATAGCTTGAACAGTTTTCTTGAACTGCACGAAGAGGACCAAAGTATAAATCCCCATATCAATGAACGCGGGATCCGCTCCCAGCCTCCATTCATCACACCAGCCTACGAGCGGGGGTGTTGCATTAATTAGTGCAGACCATCACCAAGCTAGGGCTGCGGCTGAACTCGCTTCGGCTGGCGTCGTCGCCTCATTGCTATCGCGCCACATGCTGCGATGACACAGCCTGGTAAGAATAATGTCAATATCCATAGACTGTTCAGACTTGACACAATTGTCTTTGCCCGAAAATGGATGGGCTGTCGGACGACATCGATATTCACCAAGTCCACGAATTCGCAGAAAATGAATATGTCTCCGGCCACTTCAAGCTCGCCATGCCGCTTTACAAGCAGGTACTGGAGCTTGGAGAGTACGAAATGCCCATGGACATCCGAATCGATACCCGTGAAGCACTTGCTGTGTGTTGCTACCATCTTAAGAGGTATAACGATGCAGCCAGCTACAACCGGACGACTCTTGGGCTGCTGGATACATCACCAGACTACGGCCCTGGCCACGAGGTCACGATTCGTATACGATACAACCTTGCACGAGCACTTGCAGCTACGTCCAAGTCAAACAGCAGGTTTGACACAAAGCTCGATGAAGCCGTGTCGATATAAGCAAATCTTGAGCACGGTCACAGCTGATCGAGATTGCCGAGACGTGGCAGCAGACACGACAGAGTCTTGCTTCTGCATTGTTTAAGATGTCTCGACACTCCGAGGCAAAGCAGCTATATGAACAACTAATGCCTGAAATGGAGGCTGGACTTCAGGGGCCCACGAATTCCGAGTATCTCCGGCTAAAGCATGAGTACGCTGGCGTGTTGTTCCACTTGAAACGGTATCAGAAGGCCAAAAAGCTATTTTTACAGATTCAGGAGACCATTGCACCGGCATCTGATGCACAAAGACGCGAATTGGTGCCTAAATTGCCGAGAGTGTGGACCGATACCTCGCTGCCTGTATTGAAGCAACCAACGATATTAATCTGGGTGTCGCCAGAAGCGTTGCGGCTACCAAGAGGTCAACTGATCAAGCCTTGGCCTCAACAAAGCGGAACGCTCGCACCAGATCGTTGAGTGCGTCCAGACCACAAACTCCTGTGACAGCCCCAGCCCCCGAGGCTGGTCAGAAGAGCAGCTCGTCCAGATCGCACAGCAGCGAGACGACGGACAGGCCATCCAGGCGGCCAAGAGCAAGCACCCAGGCGACCAGATCAAAGAGTGAGGACAACCGTGCGGGTACGAAGTCCCATGATCGTACTCTTTCAAAAAGTGATCGTGCTCCATCAGCGTCTTTGGAAAGAGGGCCAAATTTGACTGTCCCTTCCTCTACATGTATCAAACACCGACGGTCCAAATCTGATCAGTCCTTGGAACAGAGAAAGCGGCTTCATGAATCAGAGGATCCTATAGCGCGGCCCCGGTCGGCCCAATCTTCGTCGGTAACTGTACCAACTTCTAAATCTAAGTCGAGGCCAGTCGATAGTGCAAGGGCTACTAAAAGTTCAGCTGAATCTAATCATACGACTTTACATGAGCCAGATGTAACGGCAAGAGAGACAGCCACGACTGCTGGGGCCACTCACGTTGACGATAAGACGTCCACCAAGCCGGTGAGACCCGTCAAACCTGTCGTGAAAGCGCAGCCGCAGGTGCACAAACGAGGATCAAACAAACAAGAGTCAACTGCCGAGTCTGAATAAATCAATGCCTGGCTCTTGGCCCGAAGAGAGTGCCTCGACGACCGCTAATGTACCAAACTCCGTGCTACCTTCACCAAGAAGATCAGACGTATCTAAAAAGACGCCGTCGAGTAGCGACCATACCGTCTCATCCCGGAGCAACGTTACAAAGCCTGTTAGACCATCGGCTTCACAAGACAGTCGTAATGCTGGCAGGCTCTTTGATCTCCCACCAAGCGCAAATGACACAGACCAATGGTTTTATCAACTCCGCCTCTATGCACATACTCTCTTGACTTCTGGAATCCCAAGAACCCAGGTCGGACGCCCGTTCGAGTCGCAATACTCGATTCAGGCCTCGCTGGTGCCCGCGATGGTTTTGATCCACCAATGTCCAGAGAGAGCCTGAAAAAGATCAAGTCAGGTCGCGTCAAGTACAAGGACTTCACGGGCGGAGACGGATCGCACGTTGACAGCAAAGAGAATCTCCACGGGACTTGGTGTGCATCCTTGCTCATGCAGACCGCCCCAAACGCGGAGCTATACATCGCAAATGTCGTAAAGCCTGACAACGAGGGTCAAGATCCGAGCCACGTCGCGGAAGCCATCAAATGGGCGATCGCCGAGCAGGTGGACATCATCAGTATGTCGTTCGGCTGGGAAGCAGAGAAGCAGGAAGTCAATGTGCAGCTCGAACGTGCCACACGGAAAGGCATTCTTCTCTTTGCCGCAGCCTCAAATTATGGCGATTTGGTTCGAGAGCATGGAACGTGGCCGGCGTCGAAACAATCGGTGTATTGCATCTATTCCTGCCGCGGGTCAGGTGTGAAGTCGCCTTTCAATCCACGGCCCTTGGTCGGCCAACACAATTTCATGTTCCCAGGAGAAAACTTGACGGTTCTCGATGCGAGGCACAAGCCTGTGAAAGGCGTTCAGAAAGACATTGGCAAAGCTCCGGAACGCCGAGAAGGAACCTCTTTCGCCACACCTATCGCGGCAGGCACTGCAGCAATGGTATTGGATCTGGTTCGCCAAGAATTGAAGAACTCGGAAGAAGTGGAGAGAAGATTCAAAACTGTTGAAGGCATGTCTGATATCTTTTTAGCGATGAGCGGTCCTCCTCGTGATGAGGGTCACTACCATGTCAGACCGTGGACACTGCTGGGCGAGGACAAGCCCATGGCTTCGCCCCACAACGCTAACGAGACGCACAAATGGTTTACCCTCATGGCCGTACTCAGGATCGTACGAAGATTTGGCGACTATCCGGAACTGTCATGATGGACATCTCGACGAGAAGTGCATGGTATCAGTATTAGGCTTGCATTGGAAAACAAATTGCTTTTAGATTGCATCACAAGGTCATGACCTCGTTGGCCACGAAGAGTGCAAAGGTATACAGCATCGAGATCGTGGCTCGCACATATTGCCACCTGCCTGCTGCCGTCCGCCTCGGCATCCTCATCGTAGCCTTTGGATACGCCACGCCAGTCTTTTCGTCTCGATCGAGCAATTCTTCGCGATCAGGCTGTGTGGGTGGCCATATCGCGTAAGTGATGGGTGTGAGCGCTGAAGCAAAGAATTGCATCCAAAATAATGGTGGCCAGCCTAGTCGTGTGATGAAGAAGACCAGCTTCTCTTGTGATGTTGCGGGACTTGCGGTATCCCATAAATTAGGGATCTTGACAGGGCTGAATATGCGAGCGAGGTTGAGCGCGACGCCAGCGATGCATGCTAAGACGAAGAGAGTATGTATCATAGCATGGTGAGAGAAAAGCGTGACTCTGAGTCTGCGGAATAATGGTGCACGGGAATCAACGCGCCGTTCCTGAAGGTCGTTGGACACACTTCCGGAAGCCTTGAATCCCAGAGTTTCTCCTCCCAATGCTGTGGGTAGTAGGAAAGAGCGCAAGAAAGCTGTGAAGTAGTCTACGAGAGTCAGCATATCTGATTGGTCCCACGCCCAAATGATGCAACACAATGAGTACTTACAAGGGCTGAGCCACTGTTCCATTTCTGCGTCGTACGAAGCCATACGAACATCGTAGGGTGTAAAATCATTCCCTGTGGCAGCGATAGCGCCCATGACACCGTTGTGTATCCAATGTGTTGAGCTCCATATGCATGCAAGGCGGATGAGGATCTTGAGTTGCTGGCCGGTCACCCAGAACACAAGAGGACTTCCAGATAGCAGGACGAACGGAATGATCAGGTAGCTGAGGGCGATGGGAATCTGGACAAGTTGCGTAGATCGAAAGCGATGCCTGCTAATCTCTGCTTCCAATTCAGTTGCTTCGCGAGAGCACCCATACGGAGTTTGAACAAGATGGCAGTCTGGATGTGGCCGATCCACTATGGCGAGCAAAGTCAGTGTAAATGCAAAATGCCCAACGTTGGATCTAAGCAACAGAGCCTTTCAGCATATTTATGCTGGCAATATTGCTGGCAGGGTCGCGAAACTCCAGGTCATCATCACTCACCCATCTGGTCCGTTGCTTTATATGGCCAAGATACGACTCAGGCACAGAACCATACTGCACGACTTCGGGTATAAAGGCCGTCTTCCACCAGCACCTAGCAATGTAGCAGAGCAGCACACGTCTTCCGAGAGCGACTCCGTAGGAAATCCTCCAATCGATGTAAGAGCTGTTCGTCTCAATGATGTATCCAGATCCCAGACAGTCCGCATGTCCCAAAGCATCGCTGATCGCTTCGGTCATTCGGCAAAGTGAATAGTTTTGTGTCAACGGGTCGTCACGGAATGTCGTAGAAGGTCTTCAGTCGATGGTCAGTATACTGTGCTATCTTGTACTGTAAAATGTTCACTTACCTGTGGCGGGCACACCATGGCACAATCGGCATCGCCCTCGATGTGCGGGACTAGCGTACGCAGCCAGTGTGGCATTGGAATCATATCCGCATCTAGGCCTGCAACATATTGACCCCAAGGTGCAGATTCCATATAAGCATAGGCATCGCATCCCATACCTAGGTCGACGGTGCTGCTACGTATACTATATTCTGCAATTGAGACCGATCTATGCTCGTTACAGTCTTGCTCATCTTCCGTCAATGTGGCGGTCGATACTGGTGATACATTGTATCTGGTGAGCATCGTCAGTATGTAGACACGGTGCATGCGTACCTCAGATGAACTTACGAGGCCGACTTGTCCGTGGCTGTCGATACAACATTTCTTTAATCAGGAATTAGTACATTGGATCAGACTGATTAGCAGGATGCGCACTCACGTAACAAGCGTCTCGTCGGAAGCTGGCAGCACCTTGCGCCTACACAATGAAGGCGTGAGTACAAAATTATGGGTCAGCAGTATGGATTTGCGCATACATCTTTGGTAGCCAAGAGAAAGATAGCGGGTCCAATGCTGCAGAGTGAGCGAGACCATGGTTGAGATTGCCGGCTTTGTAATCGCTAATGAGGCCTTTGTTGCGTGCGGTATAGTGTAGTTGCGGGAACTGAATTGCATGCGTCTCAACAGCATTTTGCAGTCTCGGGGAAGCTCCGTCATCGCATACGAAGACGCGATATCTGTCTGCTGGGTAGTCGAGAACGCAGGCAGCTCTGAGTGTATCCATAACCACGTCTGCGTCCTCGTTGCAAGTTGTGATAAGTACGTCGATATTTGGGACATCGTCGCCGGTCAAGTACCGTTTTTCCCGAACAGCTGGCTTGATGGCAAGGATTCGAAGAAGATATGGAATGGCATTTGGCACTGTTAATGAATAGACGAATCAGTAATGATCTCAGCAAATATCTTTCATCCTTCAAAGACTTACGTAGAATGATCAGTTCCAGACCGAAGAAGATCCAGGGAAGAGCCAAAGTACGGAGCCGGTTGAGCGTGGCATCCTCAAGATTTTGCTGTTCGACTTGCTTCGCAGTAGCAAGGAAAACGAGACGAAAGACAAGATATGTCAATAGAGAAGCAAGGCTCAGAAAACGCAGTCGGTGGCATGGCCGTCCACACACAAGTCTTAAGCGCCGGCATCTTATCGAGTACCCGAAGGGATGGTAGGAGATAGCTCTGCAACACATCATACCTGCCATGAGCATATATCGATTTCTACAGTTTTTCTTTAGATCTCGCGCCATCGAGGTCGCTGTATAATCCGTAGGTCGTAAGACCGCCATATTGCATAGTATCACGTCGGCTGATATATTCCGAGACCCTGTGCTTGTCTAAGGCCTGTGCTGTGTTCGCGTTTCTCCTACTGGGTCGTGCGGACGCCATGTAAAGGAGCGATCTTCCACCATTAATGGAAATGTGGGGTTACAGTAATGGCGTGCGTGAATCCGCCTATGCTTGACGGTGTACAACTTTGTTGACTCCTGGCAAGATGCAGTTGACCTCATCAATCCCGCGGTCCTCGTGAGCGAGACCATCAGACAAGCGAGCAGGCTGACTGATCATACGAGACACTAGAAAACAGCATGAACAATAGGATCATGGCGTCCCAAATGCTGGTAGCTGACGAAACGATCCAGTTCTTTACCTAATACCGAGTGGCGCAAGCCCCTGATCGTGGTCCAGCATCAGCACACCGCACCAGGTTCTCGGATTGAGCGTTGAGTAGGCACGGAAAGGGCAACAGCGGTGCAGAGCAGGACACCGTATGTGGCCTGTCCTGTGAGACAAAGCAGCCTCTTCTTGACCACAGCGTACAACAGAGTTGCCGACTGGTAACATGCAGAAGCGGTTTTTGGGGTGCATATGTGTGATCCGAGTGCAGGTTGCGGCTCATCCCGCTTGAGCCCTCTCTCTGCTCAGATCCAGGAACGGTCTGCACTCCAGAACGAACATCATCGCCATCACATCCCATCGAAAAGTTCTGCGGGCCAAGCATAACGCATAGCTTGTATGGCTCAGTATTTCGCCACTGCTGCTACTTTGAGACCGCCTGCTTTCGCTAGAATGGAGCATTCGGCAGTCTGCTTAGGGGCGTGCCCAGCACGTTCCACAACTCCATGAGTTTTCTCATCCAACCACTGCAAGGGACCACAGCACGCGGCCACCTGAAAAATGCCGATGGCATGATGGGATGTATGCAGGTCGGGATTATTCATAGGCATACTGAGCACCTCACTACTGCTGCCCCGAAAGTGCTACTATCGATCCACATCCCGTGGAGCATACACACTTACTCGATTCGCGCAGTGCAATCTTGTTGCTCGCCGCTTGCATTTCTATACTATGCAGACATTAGAGTAATAGAAGAGATGCCAGGGTGTATAAAGTAGATGTAATTGTCCTCCTGCTTGTCTCAGCTGACCATCATCCCAACATTGCCACTCATTTAGCAACGACTCCAAATCCAAATCGCCTCTCCACGTTCCTTCAGAAGCACAGCATCATCACACTCTTTTATAATACCTTACGAGACGCATATTCACATACATATACACCTCGCATAATGCAGTTCCTCATCCTTCTTGCAGCACTCACGACTGCTTTCGCTCTGCCAATCCCCAGGCTGGGAGTAAGTAAATTCTCCAGCATGCACAACAAGGTCCGAATAGTGCTGACATGATTGATGTTCCGTAGGCTGGCATCGGTGATGTTCTCTCCGGAAGCGCAGGTGGTGCCAACAGTCTTATAGCAGGCGGTGCCAACAATGTTGCCAACAATGGAGGAAATTCCGTTGCCAACGTCTCCGGATCCGCTGGCGACCTGATTACCCGCGCTCCACAAGTTGGCGTAGGTCATCTTAAAAAGCTAACGCGAATACAAGAACTGACAGTTTCTCAGACTGGTACTGGAGATGCCCTCTCAGGTACTGCTGGAGGTCTCAATGCCCTTCTGTCGGGTGGCGCTAACAACTTGCTCAACAATGCTGGCAACTCCGTAGCAGATGTGTCAAGCTCGGCTGGTGAGGTGATCACACCGGTCTCCTGAGCCTCAAGTGGAGTAAGTGCACCTTCCCTGCTCAATCACATATGGTCTTTTGACGGTAGTTGAATAGGCCGGTGCGGGTGACGTCCTTTCAGGGACCGCAGGTGGTACCAACAGCTTGATGGCAGGCGGTGCCAACAATGACCTTAACAGCGCTGGAAACTCTGCGGCGGATGTTCGAGCTCTGCTGGTGACCTGGTCAACTAGAATGCACGCGCGATGGTTTTGAAGCGTTCGCGTTCAATTTCTTCTTTCACTATTCCGCGGATCTTGTTCGGATTTGGCACGGGCTGGGATACACAAAGTTCTGTTCTTCTGGAGGACCAATAACGACTGTTTGATGGTATTGGTAAGGGTTTTTTGCCAGATGGAAAGGTCGGGTATTACTATTCTTTAATGACATTTCATTCCGCCCAGCCAATGTATCAGGACCTTTGGATCCTATCGTATGTCGAAATCCCAAACTCATGCCAAGGTCATGATGCGAAGCACAATTACCGGCTAACGTGGATTAATTTCCTGTTTGCTGGAAGTAATCAAGAGATCGGCAATTTCTCGAAGAATGCTTGTGTTGGACAAGGATGTTGCGGAATTTGCTCGCATCCAAGCCACCGCGAGAAGCCATCCGGATTGTAGAGCCATCGAAGCAGTAATAACAGTCATCTGTTGTGTGCGCATTGAAGATGGTCGCGTATCCTGTTGTAGGATTGCGGGTTGTACCAAAAGTTGAGTGCCTGCGACACGATTGTTGGTGGGCGACCCTTAAGTGTGCCTTTCATTCAGGTAGTGGCAGCAACGGTCATCACCAACATCTTCCACATGGCCATGAGAATCTCAATGGAAATGACCGGCGCTCAATCTTCCTCATGGACAGTAATGCCGGACTCCTCCGCACTTGTAGCCTGGTCTGCTGCTTCATGCGTAGCCTCTTCACCTCTTTGCACCGCAATCTTAGCCGGTCCAAGCCTCTTCTTCACAACCGCATCTCCATTCGTTGCTGCTTGTTCTTCGCCATCAACTTCTGGACCACCACCTTTGCCCTTCTTCGCCTTCCTGGCCTTAGCCTTTTCCCTCTTCTCTCGATTCTTCCTCACTTTCTCTTCTCCTCTTGCCTTGCCTTGGCCCGCTTCTCTTCGTGTTCCCTGTCTTTTTCTTCCTTCTCAGTCTCTTCGTCCATGATTCTCAAGCGTTCGTATTCACGTCTGCGACTAGCTTTGTACACGTGAAACTCGCCTGAGCCGGCACCTGCGCTTGAACCTTGAACATTTGCAACAATCTCGGGCGGTGCCTGTGCCAACGCCGCTTTAGGTCCACTTGGTATCTTAATCTCGCGGTCTGGGTTCGCAAACAGAGCTTCGAGTTGCGCGCTCTGGTTAGATGATGGTGAAAGGCGAGCTTTCTTGTGCGTCCGATGGTTGCTCGAGGTTGGCACTGATTGAGGGATGTTTTCAGACATGTTGTTAGACAATGTGTGCGACTCGCGGTGTTCCAGCTAGCTGAATTCTTTTTCTCGAGGCCTGTCGCAAGAGTAAGCCAGCGTTGATATTCACATGTCAAAGTATGGCAAAGTACGGGCGGCTACAAGTACAGCTAAGCCACGTTGGCTGGCTGACGTCGAGCTTCACAACGCCGTTGACAGTTGGGCTGCGCTGGTTGGTCTGGACGTTGATGCTGACCACGCACGCTGTGGTACGACCTTAGACAATTCACTTCCATCTTGAGCCCTATTGAGGAAGAAATCACGCGATCGTGATTCTCCAGAAGCAAACATGGGCAAACCTCGCGTGCGTCCTGCCCGCTCTACCTTGTACGAGTCTCGTTAACAGATCCTTGTAGATGATCATTCTCATCCGCCACGCACAGAGCGAAGGCAACAAGAACCGCGAGATTCATCAACTCATTCCAGATCATCGTGTCAAGCTTACAGACGATGGCTGGGTCCAGGTAAATCACACCACACCTAGTAGACTGGGATGCGCCTTCGAAGCAGTCGTTAACTAACCACACCAGGCAGAAGACGCTGGCCGACGACTGCGATCCCTCTTGAGACCAGATGATACCCTCCAGTTCTACACCTCACCATATCGTCGCACACGCGAGACAACCGAAGGTATCCTGCGAACCCTCACGTCATCTTCGCCAGAGACCAACGCACCATCGCCTTTCTCCCGCCATGCCATCAAGGTTTATGAAGAGCCCAGGTTGCGAGAGCAAGACTTTGGCAATTTTCAACCATGCAGTGATGAGATGGAACGCATGTGGCAAGAGCGTGCAGATTATGGACACTTCTTCTATCGCATACCCAACGGAGAAAGTGCAGCGGATGCCTATGACCGAGTGAGTGGGTTCAACGAGAGCCTCTGGAGGAGTTTCGGAGAGGCAGACTTTCCAAGCGTGTGCGTGTTGGTCACACATGGCCTCATGACAAGAGTGTTCTTGATGAAATGGTAAATCATGATGATCGCGAGGACAAAATCGGTACTCCGCTAACATGATATAGGTACCACTGGTCTGTGGAATACTTCGAAGACCTACGCAATGTCAACCATTGCGAGTTCATAATCATGGATAAGAATATCGATAATGGCAAATTCCTACTGAAGTCTGAGCTACGGACTTGGTCAGAAATGAAAAAGCAGCGCGCAATCGAAGCCGCCAAAGAACGGCCTTCTCGAGACGAATCACATCAGCCTCAACGCCCTATTGTCGACCCGCAACGTCGAAACACTCTATCACAATTCCTTCCTAATAGAAAGTCGACATCGACTCCACCTCCCGCCAGGAAATGGGGTGGCTGCGTAGCTGGATGTGATCACAAACATGATAAATATCCACGGCGCAATGCCCAAAGTCATGCGGAGGCGCCACCAGCTACTCCTGCACTGCCAGCAGACGACGAAAAGGCACAGTACGAGGGCGAAGACCACCCTATCGCCCACCAAGAAGATGCTGCGCCCTTAGATGAGCTCTCCGTATCTCCCACAAATACCCGTGCACTGCCAATGCGCCCAGGCAAGACGCCAGCGCAAATGTTCGTTGAACATTATGCAGACGGGACCGACACACCTCATGAGAGGACGTCCAGTGATCATGAGCGCGATGGTGGCGATTACTTCGATCCTACTTCTACCCTTCCAATACCACTACGGCGGCAAGGAAAAAGGCACCTCGAAGAAGGCCGACCGAAGAGGATCTTGAGCGATGGGCCCATGAGAGTGGCATGGGAAGTGGTAAGCGGGCGGATGCGCTAGGCGACGAGCCAGAGGACGGTGAAGAGGAGTTGGAGGATCTCGAAGCGAAAGACAAAAGCTTGAGAGGCAGCGTCTATTAATTGTGCATCTGGACCACGAAACAAACTAATGACAAGTAACGTTAGACAATGTAATGATCTGCATGGCAATTGGGGAAAAATTGTGGTCAAGCCGGACCTTGCATCCTGTGTCACCATTAAATACCAGATATACCGGGATGCTTTTGGACATTGGACAGCAGACACAGGTTGCTCAAGTTTTTGGTGATTGAGACAATGCTTGTTCACGTTTACAGCATTGAGCGATATAGCCCGATCTTTGATCGCGATTCATGACAATAGATCGAAGCCTGCTGCCGGGTTCAAGGTACACACTTGGGTCTGTGGTGGTACCTTGTAGACCACGTGTATAGTGGATCTGACGTGCACTAGGCTTGGACGCCTGGTGGGACTTGTTTAGTACCGCGGTCGATGCGAAAGCGTTCGAAGCACCCCATGAACCTCGTGCGTGCGTGCATACAGAACTTTGACAGTCATGGTAGCCAGGAGGGAGGGATCACAATCGAGCCCGCGAAGACCTGCCCTGTCCTAGACATTTCGAGAGTGGATCTTTTTAGGGCACAGAGCGGCGGAGGCTATACTTCGGACGGACTGAGTGATTATCTGATTGATAAGTTTAAACTAAGGACGCACGAGCTTGCTGAGTCTGCCGAGCCTGCGTTACGCTAGCTCGATCTGATTAGATTGAGCGAACGGCTACCGCGCCAAATGGGCCCACCACTTCATCGCTTCCTCAAGGTCGGCAAGCCTCTTTTTTGCGCTCGGCGCTATGGCTTGACAAGTCCAAGGCTCGGGCGAGACAATCTTCGATGGCTTGGCTATCCAGCCCTACGACTTCTGCAGCCTGTTTCTCCCGAGTTCATGAGGGTGATCGTTTTGCCAAACGAACCGAGCATGCTGAAAAAGAGGTCACTGTTTGATACACAGGCTCGTTGAGAGGCAGTATGACAGCTTACAGTATCCGACTTACAGGTCAAAGTCAGCCTTTCGTCACCGTTGTCACGTCGTCCCTTCCATAGTGCCAGGCCCTGTAAAGGCTTCGTAGCGCTGCCTCGTGGCACGCGCCTCCCTTATCCTCAGACGCGTCTACAACTGCTGCCGAACTCGGCGCAGACGATGCCGAAGCAGACTGCGGAAATGTAGAAATCCACGCCATGTCCCAGCGATCCGGAAAAAACGTACCATATATTGGACGTTGTAGATGTTTGAGGAACACAGCAACGCGATCTGCTCGGCTGGTGGGTCAGTTGCCCACCGTCTAGGCGACTTCCGTTACCGAAATGTTGCGCCCACGCCCAATGGCCCCACCTGGACCCGCCGGCATAGGAGGCAGGGTTCCGACCTCTTCTTCGTTGGACAAGTGCGTGGCCCAGGTCGCTAGTAAATGATAGATCGTCTTATCAGATCCCGGCATGACTTGGCGACAACCTTTACTGGGTCGTTCCTTCGCCTGGAAGGGGTTTTAGCGTTAAAGCATATGCCCGCGGAGGGCTGGCTAGAGTTGAGGATGGGTGCTTAAGAGGTGAAGATCGCCGTGCCGTTTCTGATCTTCTGCGTTGGTCGTCACACAGCACTTCTTGTCTCTCGCGCTGAGGAAGCTTGGTCTCTGGAGCCAAGATGTCAAACATGCAGCCCTCTTCGTCGGCTCCTGGTATCGCCCATGATATGTACGGACAGAAGCCTGTCGACGTTGGAAGCACTTTCCCGGCAGATACTAAGGACGCTGAAGCAAGCATCAGCGACAGAGGCAGTGATGATGTCCCTGATGATCGTGCACAACATGGTGTCAAGATGGTCGAAGCGGTCACTTTGGCCTGGACTAAGAAGACACTCGGCACAGCCTACATCTTGTAAGTTGAATGGAAACAAATACATGCGATTTCACAAACTGACATGCAACAGGATGTGGCTTCTGTACTTCGTTAATGGATTTAACCAATCGATCACTGGCAATCTTGCGCCTTACATTACGAGTGAATTCGAGTCCCACTCCCTGGTTCCTCTTATCCAGGTCGTCTCGAGCATCATGGGAGCTGCTACCTATATGCCTCTCGCAAAGATTCTCAACCTTTGGGATCGTTACGTTGGTTTCGCGCTTATGGCAGGCTTTGCCACTCTTGGACTGATCCTGGCCGCTTCCTGCAACGGCATCGGCGTTTACTGCGCATCCCAAGTCTTCTATAGCATCGGATTCACTGGCATGACATTTGCCATTGATGTTATTACTGCCGATACTTCGACTCTGCGCAACCGTGGTCTTGCATACGCCTTCACATCATCGCCCTACATCATCACTGCGTACGCTGGTCCTACCGCCGCCGCAAAATTCTACGAGAACAACTGGCGCTGGGCGTACGGCGCATTTGCCATCATTCTTCCAATTGTCGCTTCTCCCTTGGTTGCCATCATGCTTTACGCCCGCAACCAGGCGGAAAAGAAGGGCCTTCTGCCGCCCGCGCCTGAGGCCAGTGGTAGGACTTTCATCCAAAGTGCCAAACACTACGCTATCGAATTCGACATCTTTGGCACGTTCCTCCTCCTGGCTGGTCTGGTTCTTACCCTAATTCCCTTCAACCTCGCTGGCTCTTCATCCAACGGATGGGCCCAGGACTACATCATTGTCATGCTCGTCTTGGGTGTCGTCTGTCTCATGGCGTTCTTCCTCAATGAGAAGTTCCTGGCACCCGTGCCATTCCTTCAATGGGAGATCCTGCGTTCGCGTACCGTCATGGGCGCCTGCGCGCTCGATGTCTGCTACCAGGTCTCATACTACTGCTGGCTGTCCTACTACACCTCGTTCCTGCAGGTGAACAGCGGTGTGTCCCTCGAAGTCGCCGGTTACATTTCCTCGATCTTCGACGTTGTCTCAGGTATCTGGCTCTTCGTCGTTGGCTTCGCTATTCAGAGGACAAGCCGCTTCCGCTGGATTCTGTACTGGGCCGTGCCCCTCTACATGCTCGGCCAAGGCCTCATGATCTACTTCCGTAAGCCCGACCAGGCCGTCGGCTACCTGATTCATGTGCCAGATTTTCCTCGCCTTCGCCGGTGGCGCCATGATCATCGTGCAGCAGGTCGCTGTCCTTGCAGCTTCTGACCACCAGAACGTGGCCGGTTCGCTTGCCTTCCTCGGTGTCTTCGGCAACATTGGTGGTGCAGTTGGTGGCTCCGTCAGCGGAGCAATCTGGCAAGGCACTCTCCCTGGCGCGCTTCAAACGCTTCTTGCCTGAAGAGACACTGCCAGACTGGCAAACCATCTACGAGGATCTGGACACACAGCTCAGCTACCCTAAGGGTGACCCGACTCGCTATGCTATCGAGAAGGCTTACTCTCTTGCGCAGCAGCACATGGTCAGCTGGTACTGCTGTGATGGCTCTCTCTTTGATCTGGATGTTCGTTATCAGGGACATCAAGCTCGACAAGAAGCAGACCAAGGGTGTGCTATTCTAGATCGACATCATGATTGACGAGTGGATGGGGAGATACAAAAGTAATATCGTGTTCTTTCTGGGTTCTTGTCGGATTTAGCGAGGGTCAGGTTCTACAAATTTTATTAGCGAGTGTGCAACAGAAGCACATCGCCAAAATAGACGACAAGTCGTTCGCTTCATCTACTTCCTTTCGCAAAATTTCCTCCAATGCAAAAAATAATGATATGGACTGTTGGTTTGCTGTCGATTCAAAGCTAAGTTCCCAATCTTCCATCCCATGCACTTTTGTCACTCAGCCCGATCAACTCGCGAATCGGATGACCTCCATTGCTACATGATCTGTCCATATGATGCCCAACTAGCAGGATCCAACCAGAGATTCTGCAGCATATAAGTGAGGTCTCACCATCCTACACGAATCGCGTAAGCGCAAGATGACCTTTGAGATTACATGTACATGTATTTCGACTCAGTTCAAAGGACCCCAAACCCTAATTTTCGGTAGACATCTCCGTATACATGTTCTTTTTTGCAGGCCACTCAATGAGAAAGACAAGGTGTTCACCGTGTCTTCTCGAGATACTAGAAGCCATAGACACTGTATAGCTTCGATTGACCCCGATATCCATTGCATACGAGAACTTTTTGGATCAACATTGGCTCTTGATTACTTGCCTGCATCGCTTTAGACATGACCCCAACCTGATGTTTTTGACATCGACTAGGGCTGCATTCCTTCATTATTAGATAGTCGTGGTATCTTGGCATTACATACTTTTCTCATGTCTCTTGGTTTATTAGTTAAACGATCAAAACCAAGCCGCAACAAATCAGGACTGCCCAATGCATGAAGTCGAGCTTCGACGCTCCGCTACCTGTGGTCGAAGCGTCATCTGGTTGAGTACTCGAAGTCGAGCTCTCTGTGCCCTGTGTCCCGCCAGTGAAACTTGTACTCTTCGTGCTACCTGACTCCGAAGCGCCATCGACAACGATCCCTGTTGGAGCCGCTGATACAACATGTCCCGAGATTGTTGTACCACGTTCACCAGCTGTCAAAGTCACTGAGCCGATAACGAAGACATCGGAGGAAACGCTGGACGCAGTAGCTACACTGGAGCCGAGCGTAAGAACTGCTGGGCTTCCGGAGTTTGTGGCATCAGAGTAAGTTTTGGTCGAGCCATCCACGACTGGTCCGTCTGTAGCGACGCTGATGGTGGCGCCATGTAATGTTGCTCCAGCTTGTCCTGCAAATATAGTCGTGCCATCAACGATCACGATTCCCTGGCTGCTTCCAGGAACCGCGGTCAAGGTTTGGCCGTCTGCTGTGAAGACTACCTTCGGATCGTTGCCGGTGCCTGCAGTTGAGTCGCTGGCTAGCTGCACTGTCGTGCTGCCAATAACAATAGCACCGCTCACAGCACTAACGACTTGACCTCCAATAGTTGTCGGTGATCCGTCTGTTGGTACTGTCGTGCCGTCAATCGATGGCACGCCATCCTGTGCTACAACGGTGTGTTTTGAGCCGTCGATATCCACAACCTGCGAGGGTGATGCACCGTCCGAGTCTGATCCAGACTGATCATTACCATCGTTATCCTGCGAACCACTTCCGTTCGCTTCGCCTTCGGGGTCATCATTGCTGGCACCGTTGGTATTGCTTGATCCAGAGCCACCAGTATTTGACGAATCGTCTTGGTTTCCAGAGTTCTGTGATCCAGATGTGGAGCCCGATGTCGGGTTGGCTGAGTCCGTGTTCTGGGCCGAGTCTCCGTCTGATTCAGGATCTCCATTGTTGGAGCCAGATGCTGGCTGATCGTCAGAATCTGAACTATCACTATCAGATGACGAAGATGTGCCTCCGGAAGAAGGCTTATCGTCAGAAGACGGCTGGTCGTCCGAATCTGGTTCATCGCTAGAAGAAGGATCATTGTTGCTCGCAGGCTGCTCATCGGATGCCGCATCGTTGTCAGACGCAGGTTTGTTGTCAGAAGATGGCTGATCATTCTGTGCCGGCTTATCCTCAGACGCTGGCTTGTCGTCGGTTGCTGGTTCGTCGTCAGATGCGGGTTTGTCGTCAGATGCGGGCTTGTCGTCAGAAGCGGGCTTGTCGTCGGATGCTGGCTCGTCATCAGATCCCGATTTATCGCTAGACTCGTCCTCAGGAGGTGTCGCTGGAACAGCGGTAGGAGTATCCTCTGAAGGATTTGCTGTAGGGCTTGGATTAGACGGCACGGTCGGACCTGGTGCAGCAGTGGTCTGCTCAGGCTCTTTGACAGTATCAGCTGCTGTCGTGGTGTCAGGCTTCGAGGTTTCTACTGCCGTTGTCTCAGCTGGCTTCGTAGGCCCTTTGATAGAAGCAGCAGGTGTCAGGGCGATCGGAGGGTCGAGGGCACCGAAGAGAGGATCGTAGCAACTTGCCCATTCGGCCCTCAATGAGCGAACTTGGCTGGGTACCAAGAGCTGTGCACGGTAGTCTCCATCGAAAATTGTGCTGCATTGAGGATGAGCGCCCATGCGATTGCAGCCTGGCGCGCCGTTGATGTTCATGTAGTAAGCCTCCGCTTTCGGGACGGCAAGGTTGTGGAAATCGACGGGCTGTGCCAGAACGCTCGTGGAGAAACCCCGTCCATCGAAGTTGTCGTAATTGTACGCGGTTCCTTGCACGGCGTTTACCCAATACGAGTAGCTCGGGCCACCGTGAGCGATTTCACTGACCACACTGGCTGTGTTGACTGGTCCCAAATCTCTGACTAGCGATGTGAGGCTCGTCGGGTCCAGCGAGACCACGGCGTTGGTGTAGGGGCCACCGATGGGTTCTCTTGCGAAGCCGCCACCAGCCTGAGTGAATTTACTTTCAGCGCCTAGCGGTGAATACGTAGAGCAAGTGATGTCGAGGACTGTCGACGAGATAGCCTGTAGATGGTCGAATATCATATACACGGAGGGTGAAGTCATAGTGATATTACCGACGACTTGAGTTACAGCATCAGTCGAATCCGGCATTGCGAGCGTGGCATTGGGGGCGGCGGTGACCACAGGCCAGTACTTTCTGATCGTTAGACGTGTGCTCTGCGATCATATCATGGGATCTGGGGAGCTTACGTATAGCTCCACTTTCCTGGCTGAAAACACACAGGAAGCTGGTGGAGCGGTTTCACAGATAGCCGTCACATTTCCTACTGAACAGCGTGGCCTCTCTGTGGGCATTGGAGTGATGGCGGGCTCAGTCGCATTATCAAATGTTGTGGGCATGCCTTGTTCTCCCAGGTAAGATTCCCAAAGAGCAGTACATTTCGAAGGTGCAATGGTGCAATTCGGAGAGGGGTTCAATAGCGTAGCATTGAGGGTCTCGGTCGATGTGTATGTGGAGTAAGCAGTCTCGACGTAAGTACTGAGGGTGTTAGTATGGGATCAAACATTATTTGTTCACAAGTATGGGGATATGCTTACTCCACAAATTGGCTGGTAGACGTGGGCGTCAACGTGCCATGTGCGTGTGGAATGCCATCAATAGTAGTGTAGACATCTGCATTCCCCAGAGTTACGTTAAAGGTGATAGCGCTTTCGTGCTTGGAGAAAGTCGAGGTCACCGTAACAACTTCAGGTTGGAACAAGTTCGTCCAAGCATCACTCCAAGACACCTTGCTGGTCTGGCAGGCTTGCCAATCGACAGCAGTGGTTGAGTTGTCGGTCGGAAACGGGACGGTGGTAGCTTGAGCGGACAATGTCTGAGCAGTCGACGACGAGCTGCTGCTGCTGCCGAGGCCCTGCATGATCAGACCGCCAAGACCATCTGTAGAGCTTGCACTCGTAGCTGTTGGGCTGGCAGTAATTGTAAGGAAGCTTTGTATGGTAACCGTGCTTGTCGAATCGATATCTAGGAAGAGGTCAGTTGTGAAGGTTACAGGAGAGCGTCCCTAGCTAGCACATACCATCGGCAGCTAATACACCCCAGGCGCTCAGAAGAGCCGATACAGCGCATCGCAGTAGCATCGCTGTACACTGTTGCACTTTGAAATCAAGCAGAGACGATAGATGAAAGCATAGTGTCTCCGGCAGAGTTAAAGTCTACGCCAGCAAAACATCCGCCTAACGGCAATACTAAGCGCCCGTGCCACGATGGCGAAACCTAGTGAGCTGAAAATGCACGCACTGCGAACAGTCACCATGTTGGATGCATCTCCATAGCACACGCAAAATGCTCGGATGTAAGGCCTCCAATACTGACTTACGAATTTAGATTATAGGAGAACGACATAAGGCCTGATCACTTGGCAGGAACATGGATTAAACGGGATACTGCTCGTCTGATTCGAGTGCTTTGTATACCAGGCCGCTGGACAGTGGAGGCTGAGGCTGAGCTTTGCGATCCTTCGCGTGAAATTAGCCACCCCAGCTGAAGTGCTAATAGGATCGGAAGTGTCACACTGATCCAGGCAGCCGTCCCAAATTGATATGTCCGGTCTTGCGTAAGCTCGTGAATGTGATGGGATCGTCTTTCCCTGCTCACAAAGCATCATGTCACGGCTGAACCGCAGAAGCAGTCCGCGGACAGCAAACAACGGCGTCCAGCACTTGTCTACACGGACATGTGTTGGCTGCCCCTGCAGAGATGTGAACTCGAAACCATGATCATTGGTGCAGACCGGTGTGGGTAGCGCACATGCGCCTTTGGGTAGCTCAATAACATTACTTGCAATCTACGTGAGTGTGCGTGGGATAGTCAGTGGTTCTTGCTTTTCCATCTTTGACAGTAAGAGACAAATACGCGCTCCTGCTGCTACTAGTCAACAATATGTTCTTTGTCGTCGAGAACGTCATGAAAGACTCTCTGATAGACGCGTGGATAATCGACGGAGGCAATAAATTTGAAGTCAGGGCTACGCTGCTGAGGCTGCATGGTATCGATACATTCATGGCTTCTCGTTACCTATAGGTCGGCTCCGATTTCTCGGTCGTCTGAGACTGGCGTGGATTGTCGTGCTTATGGAGCCATAACTTGGTGCGCGTTGCCAGCGAAGATGTATGAATGTTCTCATTCTCATGGCCTTGAAATGTACTTCTAGAGCTGTTATAGAGCTTTGGTCGGCAAATGCGCCCGCGAAGCCGCAGCGGCAGGCGCGTCATTTGTCCACGCTATTGAAGGCAGATGACCCTCTGCTACATGTGTATCTTGTATGCTCTAGCTGCTGGTAATTGATTCACAACACGCTCATCCACGCTGTGGTTCTGTGCCCACGTCAACCTCGAATCTCCTTTTCCGAACCTTTCCACATCCTGCACGACACCAGCTTGCGACAAGCCGAGTGCTCCCTCCTGAAAGCAGATACATCTACAATGCATACCACGTCCCGGTAGCAATTAGCCCAAATGCCTTCCCTTTCGCCGGGACGCGAGACGCCCTCTTCTTTCGCCCAAATATTGCCAGGTGCCCCGACACAGTCACTACAGTCTCTCACCACGTTTACTTTCCGATGGAAGCGTTACATTGTCTACATATCTGGCAAGCAAGTGAACGTCTTGCGCTCGCCAACCGAGCTCGTGCAAGCAATCTCCTTTGACGAAGAGTTGGTGTCAATAAGCGCGGAGGGTGATCAAAGTGCCAAAATCGCAGTCGCATCTACTGGGAACGTCTGGGTATTGGAGGCGCATACGGACAACTGGAACCACGTTACTTGGAGGAAGTCGTTGCTATTGAAGCGAGAAGACGCGGGCGATCACACGCGATCTCTCAGCTGGGGCAATGATGGAGAATTGCTGGTAGGAGGCTCCAGGCTTTTGTCGCTATTCTCAGTGCTACCTTCCAGTCGAGAGGGTACGCCTGTGAGGTCTCCAGTTGACAAGGGCCATGTGGAGGAGAGGCATGTCCTCTGGAGCAAGAGCGTACCGTCTCCGCTTCAAGCAGCAGCATTCAGTCCCAGCGCGAGCCTGATAGCGTCTTTCGGCCCAAGAGATCGTCTGGTCAAAATCTGGCGTCGGCTGTCATTCGAGGAGGGTCTGTTCGATTATGCCTACCTGCCACATCCAGGCCCAGTAACACATATTGAATGGCGTAAACCAGACGAGCCAAAAGTGGAGGAGGAGACCGAAGAGTCTGATGATGCGCGAGCCAAGGCTTATGGCATCCGTAATGAAGAGGACCATGAGATCTTATACACGTTCTGTGCAGACGGCATGTTGCGTGTTTGGAAGACGGCGGTCAACACGAGCTCGAAGTAATGATACAGCAGACGTCAATTGATCTGGTGAAAGCGATACCACACTCTCCATCTCTCAATTCGAAGGGAGCTGCTGCACCCAAGCCAGCCAGGTATGCATTCATCCTATCTTCAGGAGCCCTCTCAGGCGCCATCGGTGCGGCCATCTCGAAGCAGCATGTCGGCAAGATCTCGCACTCTCTGGAACATATCAAGGAAATCAGCTCAAGACAGCCAGATGCTATTGTCACACTCGACGGCCTTGGGCGCATGTCCGCTTGGGGTCTGCAAACGATCGGCCACAGGCGAAGGCCCAGTACACCCTCAGGGAATTCGAAACAAGCTTACCA
This sequence comes from Cladosporium cladosporioides, assembly GCA_002901145.1. NCBI lineage: Eukaryota > Fungi > Ascomycota > Dothideomycetes > Cladosporiales > Cladosporiaceae > Cladosporium > Cladosporium cladosporioides. Next base: position 1,355,561 of record NOXB01000011.1, read on the forward strand.
CATCGCTCACGCTGAAGATCTTGGTCTCAAACTTCCACCAGCAACAAATGCTCGCTTCGAAACCTGGTTTGATGGTGATCAAATGTCGGTTCTCGTGCACACTTTTGATGGAGTTCTTGACTGGTGGCAGGGCGGCGTTGAGCAATTTTTTAGCCCTGCCATTCAAGGTTCTGAGCGTCTTACTCGCATTGGGACTTGGTCGGGGAGCAATGGCGCTTTCGAAGGCTTGCGCTTTTCCAGTGAGAACTCAAGCCTGCTTGCTTGGTCTTGCGAAGGTGCTCTGACGAGATTCACTTTTGATTCGTCAACAGAGCTAAAGACTGCTGGTCATTATAAGCCAGAATCGCAGGATAACAGCAGATGTGCAATCGTGGACGCCCATTACGTTGATGACGATGCTACCATATTGCGTCTTGATACCAACGAGATCTCCGTGGTCAGACCTTCGACTGGAGCTCTGACAACTGTGGCTCACTCGCTGACTCGACCCGTTCGACTGCTCGACATTGGGGCGGAAGACCCTAAGATCCGCAGGAGCTTCTTGCTTTACGGCTGTACTGGATCATACATCACAAGTTCTGTCAGCGATCCTGTTAGCTCCTCAAAAGCCAAAATGACAACCAGCGAACCCAAGAAGTTGCCTATTGAGGACGCGCTTTCAGATCTCAAGAAAGACTGGAAGCACGTACGCGTAGTTCTACATCCTCGGAAGCCCAGTTGGATCCGCCTTGTTGGTGTAGACCGTGATGGTGTTGTATCGCGCAGAGATATACCTGGGCAGATGTTACTTACTGACGGTATCACTGCAAACGAGACGTCTCTGTCGTTCACTTCGGGCATCAATGAAACTCGTCAGCTCGAGGTCACAAGCGACATTGCTGTGCTATTGTCCTCCGATGGGCGGACGGTAACTATCATAGACTTGAAGGACGGGTATGTAGAGCACTCTCAGACTCTCGACGAGCCAGCACACTTGGTGCGTTTAGATGCTTCTACTACTTCGAAATTCCGACACACAAGCAATGCAAACACCACATTGGCAATCGCCTTCGCCGACACTGTCGACGTTCTGGCGCAAGCTCGTTATGAACCGAGCAGCTCATCAGAGCACCACACATGGCATCACCTGAAGCGGACCTCATTATCAGGCATGGGACTTCCGATAAATGACGTCGCTTGGTTGGCAGGCAGCGAATTAGCGATAGCAGCCGGCAATGCTCTTTGCGTTGCGACTCGTCTGCGCAGAAGTGACACCTGAGCTGCGCGATCGTATAGATTTGAGCTCTTCGGACAATATCAAATCGCAATCATTGGTACATGCTCTGAAGACACCGCTTGTGTCATGGCATCCGCATTTCCTACACCAACTTGGTTTGCGAGGCCAGTTACATGCTGCGGCCGGGATACTACGGAGGCTGGAACGCGCTCTTCGGTTTTACACAGCTGGCGATGAACTGCCACCATTGCTTGATGCAGCACCGGAAGCATTGACAGCAGGGCAAGAGCACCCAGACAATTCTCTGTTGGACAGTGACATCATCAGCAGTCTCCAGCAACAGCTCGAGGACCTTGACCTGCCCAAGACATCAGACGCCGAGCAAGAGCGACTGAAGATTGTGCTGGGCACCATAGTCTACATGCAAGAGCACATGGGATCGCTCGATGAGAATGGCTTCCGCTATCTCTTCAGCTGGAAATTGCATGTCCTCGAGCTGGAGAACAAGAGGCACGAACAATCTACTGATAATGAGACATCTGTCACCAATGGTGACGAAAGTTTCTCGCCAGTGGTGCCAACAATGAGCTGGCGGGAAATCGTCTTTGCGTACCACTCGCGAACGCAGCAACCGCTTCTCGAAGCTCTCCACAGCTACTACAACGGGAAATTAGACTGGCCCACTGTCCGCAACCTCGGCATACCGGCGTGGCTTCACACTGTGCGAGCTGCTCAGTCCGAAGGATCAGACCTTGCTTCTCTGGAGCAAATCTTCGACACGCTTGCGCAAACTGCGTTCAGATCCACATATCCTCCCGACCCGACAAGAGCTTCGTTGTATTTCTTGGCGATGAAAAAGAAAGCTACTTTGTTAGCTTTGTGGCGAGTCGCGGTAGGGAACAAGGAGCAGAAGACCACTTCTAACTTCCTCAAGCGGGATTTCACTGTCGAGGAGAATAGGACTGCTGCGCGAAAGAATGCATATGCTTTGATGGGCAAGCGCCGATTCGAGTATGCCGCGGCATTCTTTTTGCTTGCCAATGATCCTTCGAGCGCCATCCGCATCCTTGCTGGTCAGTGTCAAGATCTTCCGCTGGCAATTGCCGTGGCACGAGTGTACTGCGATGATGGCAGCCCAGAATTGATGAAGTTCATGGATGAGCGCGTTCTGCCAGAAGCGCAACAAGCAGGCGACCGATGGCTGTTGTCTTGGGTCCATGAGATCATGGGTCATAGCCATCTTGCTGCACAATCTCTTGTGGTGTCCATCGATAGCTTTGAGCTTGGCGGCGCCGAGCGCAAGCCCAAGTATTGGCAACAAGATGATCCACTCACCCTCGAGCTGTACCAGCATCTTCGCGATCGGCCTGTGAAGCGTGGACAGAATGGACAGAGAAAGGCTCTGACCTCTCTTGGGGGCGAAGAACACGAATATCGCGCCGTTCTCCGCGCAGCCAGGATCTTGCGTAAGATGGGACTCTGGCTTCTAGCACTGGAGCTTGTGAGCAAATGGCACTTCAAGCCGCCAATCACTTCACTACCGAACACAGACGGCACAAATGGTAACGCCGCACACGACACGAACGGCGTTCACACCGAGCCAGCCGTTGCTCCCAGCATGCTTGACGACTTCGCGGCTCCCACAACGAAAACTGAAGCACCCAAGTCAATGCTAGATGCTTTCGATACACCGAAACCTCCCGCAGCGCCCAAATCACTTCTGGACGATTTTGGGTCCCTCTCGTTGGAATCTCCAGCCGACAAAGCTAAGAGAGAACGAGAAGCAAAGGCAGCAGAGCTCATGGCGAAACTGAAAGCAAAGAAAGAACAAGCCGGCAAGCCGTCAGCCGAGGAAGAGAAGAAGGCACCGACGCAGTTCAAGGAGCCTGCAGCCAGTAGTATTTTGGACAGCTTTGGGTTCTAGATTTGGCTTCAATGAGTCTTTGTAGCGCAGGCGTTGATTGTTGGGAAGGTTCTCAGCTGTTTTCTTGCAAATGTAAACAATTATTGTCTGTAAATGACGGCGGTCTATTACGTGTTTCTGGAAAGTCTTCTCGGCAGAAGTTGTAATTGCGGTGGTCTCACAGATTTGTCCACCCTGCGCCATCTCGTTAAAACTCCACACACATCACTTACAAGAGATTTAGGGATGACAAGAATAGTATCACAAAGAACCTTGAATTCTCATAAATACAGAAAGTCTCCACACATGCCAATAGGTTTCTACCTGCAGAATATCACGGCCTGCATTCGGATAATCGAGGCAAACCGACTTTTGTCATAGTCCATGAGATCTTCCCTTTGAACAACCGGCAAGAGCCTTAGAATCTCGTCAGCAACAATCGAGCATCCTCTCTTCCGCCTGAGATCTTCCTTCGAGACCAGTTGCTGCTATGGAAAGTATCTGGGTCTTGCCAGGAGGTTTATGGCTCACCAGCACGACAGAACCCAAGGATGCCAGGAACACCGATATTCGGACATTGCACAGTATTCTCGAGCAATCTCTACCTCATTGCAATGTTTGGCAAAGCTCAGTGGCATGTCAATCGTCCATGTCCTTGAATTATATGTGACCAAAAGGCCTCTCGGAGGTAGCTCCGAAAACGACTGCGATCAAGTGTTAGGTGATCTGGACACCAACCTCACTTCTTTCCTCCTCACAACAACGACCGCTTAATCTCTAAACAATGTATGGTATCCAAGTTTGCCTCTAGTTGCCAGTTGACTCCGGTTTCAGAGACATACCGCCTCTTCAATCTGGATTCTTTGAATGCATGCGTCGACACATCATTTTTCGTTCGTATTTTCTCTCATTAGACACGGCGAGCCTTCTATCTCTGGGGACCTTGCATCCAATTCGATGGAACTTCTTGGGGCGATAATGACTGCCCATGATGACCCTCTGATGACGACAAGTCCGAGTACGAGCCGCTCGAAACGGCAGAAGCTTGACTCATGTGTCTTTGCGCTCTTGGGGCAAAGGGTAGGGGGAACTGCGGCGGATTAATGCCTCCTGGGGGTAGTTCGACCATAGAGCGTATGGGCGGAAGCTGCGTTGCGGTCGGGGCGGCTGGAAATCCGGACTGTGTGCGCGCGGTCTGATCTTGCTGCTGTGCCGGGTTCTGCACCGGCTGCGGTCGTTGGGCTGTTTCAGGGAGCTGCTGCTGTTGTTGGTATGGATATGTCGAGTCGTACTGGCGATTATGTTGCTCGTTGTAGAAGCCTTGAGGCGGCTGACTGGTCTGTACTTGTTGCTGTTGCACGTCTGCTTGCGACTGAGAGCCCTCACGGGACAAGTTAGACGCGACGTCATGTATAAAATTACCCAGGTCACGGTTGTTTGGATCTGCTCGCAGTTGATGGAAGATCTGTTGGGCGTCGGAGTCAGATCGCGAGTGAATCTGGGCGATCACGTCTCGTGCCTCGTCGCGTTCTCTTTCCAGCGTGCGATTTCTGCGACGAAGCGCGGACCATCGGCTCTCGCCTTCCTCAGCATTGTAACCACACGGTGTTCGTAGGGCTTGACAACGAGAGCACGTTGGCCTGGTTTGTGAGTGTGAGCACGGATCTCAACAACTTAAATTCCACGTGCGTTGTCCAGACTTACCGTTGTCCATCGCACTAGAGAATCATCAGCCTTTTTCAAATGGACGTGGCACACATTGAGACTGACTCGAGATTTGCGTTTCTGACAAGCTGTGCAGGCACTTTCGATAAGTGTACGTCTGGACTTGCCCCCAGGAGGCTGCTCAGGTGACCTGTGAGACCGCTTCTGCGCGGCGTTTTGCCGATTGCTGCCACTCGCAGAAGATGACATCGAAGACACCGAAGCTCTATGGAAGCAAGGCTCAGTGTATAATCGCTCAGAATCACCTTCTGGTGCTGTGACAGCGTGCATGTAAGCTCGGTGATGAGTATCTATCGTATTGTTGCGATTTTGTAGTGTGTTGGTACAGTCTTCTGGTGGTCTGGAACAAGTAACTTCGAAGCTGGGGAAGCCAGCCTAGACTGTCTGCTAGGCGCAGTAAACGATTAGGCGTGGAGGTCGTGTTCAATATTGGACGTTGTATGATCAGCTGAGCTTAACCAATTGTGTAAAAGTAGACTTGACAATTCATATAAGGAGACGTTGTTAGGACGGCATCCTCAAATTAGGCTTCAGATTCGACTATATGTGAGCCTCGATGGAGGCCGCGGCGGCGGTCTACCAGACCGAGAGAGAAAGCCACTCACTTGGGCCCGAATCGTGGCGGCGATTGAATCGGTGGTCATGGCTTTTGCTGACTTCATAGGTGGCTGAAGAAGCTTGAGCGCTTAGCCACGCTTGCACCTGCATCTAGGTGATACTCGGCTCTCTAACACAACTTTATCTATGAAAGCAGCTACTACTATGTCTTCGAGCTTGCATACGTCTAATTTCTATTGAATCACGAATACATATTCAGTCTTTCCAAAACGTGTTGCGCTAGTCGAACACCATTATGTTCTCAGGAGGGAAGCGTTCCCACCGCGGAGATCTCAGATGCGGCACTCAAGTCAGTGACATTCATCTCGGGTCATACCTCATAATTTCATCACTTCATTTCCTTATCCTTCAGCATTTTCATGTTGCTTTTCCATCCTTTTAACGTTCGGCAACGAGTAGAGCCTTGTTCCGACATCCCTCCAAGGAATGCAAGACCATAGGCGACGCCACTAGCTGCATGCAGCTTGCAGTAATCCTATCACCGGAGATCCCGAACATCCCTGCGTGCCCTGGAGCCAAGAAGCTGAACGGTCTTGCATGCCTAGAACATCCATTCCTTTAAATCGTTTGTACCGTCGACCCTTTGGGCATCGCACGCGCGAGGCGGGGTAGGAGGTAGAGGATCAGTATTCTGCCGCATCATTCTATGATCAGAAGCATCGTAGATCTGAAAGCTATAACGGAGGAAGTTTCGGAAAAGTTTCGCACATCCTTTTGGATTATCAACAAAAGATAACTCTGGTAGCAGTGCTGTTTCTGTTCGACTTATGTGATTTGTAGGGATATTGGAGGGACATTATGGAAACATCGGGTCTTGTTTTATTTCGCAGCCGACTCGGACCCCGCGCTATAAGAGCCTGACACTTGAATTCCTCATTCCGAATCATTGTCACAGGGTGAAGGTATCCAGAACGCCGCAAGTTACGACACATGGAAAAATCTCGACCGATGTGATCGTGGATACCACGTTTACGGCCCGGCCTCCGAAGAGGATGATGCGCTCGGATAGATCGGGAACACTTACGGGAGGCAGTAGTGAAAGTGATCAACTTGACGCTGGGTCAAAAGATGCCGTGCTTGATCCATTTTGGTAGGATAGGCGCGTTCGAAGACCATCAGCCTTTCTCGACGTAGTGTCCCGTACGACAAAGATACACAGCATGTAGAAGGAAAAGAAAGTTGAAAGTTCACATTCGTCGAACGAATTAAACGCGAGCTTTTCTAGATTTGATTTTGAGAGCTGTGTCGCTGCAACGATTCTGTCGTAGAATGCATGTAGTCTTGAACAGTTGATATGGAGCATGAAGTGCGGTCGTTGCTCGTTCAGACTCTTCCACCTCATGGGAGGCGGTAGAAACTCCGATGCCTCTTAGCTCAATATGATTGGTAGAGCTGCTATGCTCCACAATTGGGGAGAAGCGGGCTCGACTCCGTGATCGGCAATCACATGGCCTTTCCCACCTACAAGCATGCGCGCACACGCAGCCATTGCCTCAACATTGCAGTGACTTGCAGAACGGTAGATGCTCATTCACGAGCAGGAGTTGCTACATGCCGCAAAAGCATTCTTGGTTCCGAGAAAGAGAATAGGCACGCAAGAACGTCAAGAATCACGTATCGCTTGGGATCGGGGGGCCGGACACGTAAACCGTCACAAGGCCGTTGCAGCATGGCAATTGCAGCACGCGGCATGCATAAAAAAGAAAATCGATCGCCACGGCACATGGGGATTGGGAGTTGAGCTTGCCCCAAGCAGCGAACATCTGCAAGCCGAACGCCACAGGCTCGCAGCCGGAGAGGGTTCCTCGCGAAGCATTATATTATGCCGGCACGCGATGTAGGACTCAACTCTAGGTAGTCACACTCGTCACACTACTGGCCATGATTGGTCTTCTCATTCTCGGTACTTTCCTTCCAAACGTCATTCGAACATCATGCTCATGTTCTGGTTCAGCCTAGGACGCATGACTCTTTGGTCTACACTCGAAAGATGCATCAGTATGATCCCAGCGGCCGGAATGTATGCCGAAGTGGGACATGGCGGCCAATGATGCTGCTCGGTCGAGTCGATGCACATGCAGAGTAGTCGCTCTGACAATGGTCTTGTGCCGAGCTTGCGTGTAACGCCCATCTTGGACTGCTTCGCGCTGCTACGCTATACATGTTGATGGGAACCGGGATTCACTCCTGCCGTGCCTACACGCATAAACGGCTATAAGACCTAGGCCTTGTAGTCTATTATCCAGGCTTCATGGGGCGATGGGCTGCTTGCCGAGTCCTCAAGCCTCAACCTACCTAGGAGCTACCTCCGCACCGCTGTAGGGTCGAACCAGTTACTGCGCCACTCAAAGCCGTTTCACAAAGGACTTCATCGAGCTCTCAAGTGCCTCGAGCATCCGATTTTATACAATTGTCGTCCAATGAACCCTCGCCGGAGAGTCTTCCGATACAGGCCACTTCCTCTGCGACCTCACCATCAAAGACCTCACATAGGGCGGATCTATGCCATGTCACTTACAACGTTGGATGTCTTCAAGACGACGCACTACTACCTTTAACATATAGCGACCTTGACGAGAAGCCATCGAATGGGACAACATAATAAAGGAATTGGACAACAGTTCCGGGTTTTCGGCTCAGAAACGGTATGCCTGAGCTGCATCGAGTTTCGACCATTGTCAACGACCGGTGTGATGCAAACATTGCAAGTACATCTCAACCTTCTTGCGCGGCGCGTCAAAACCACTCCACTTTGCTGTACGCGAGTGGCCCGTTGCGATAGGACGAAACAAGGTGCAGAACGTCGGCTTGTCACGTGCCTTGACGTCCTCGCTTGATTAATTATCTTTGCACGAGCACAGGCGACGGGTTGTTCTTGGCTTTTCGAGTTGTCTGAGAGCCCAACATACTTCAGGCTTTCTTCGAACGAAGATGTATGAAGGCACGAACTTTGAATGCTGAGAGGAAATAGGCAAAGACGGGCATCACGGTCACCCCTTCTGGCATCGCGAGGCCTCCACTACTACCTCCTACTACCTCAACTCGAAGCCACCGCAAGAGCTCAAGCCACCAGCTTGCCATTTCAATGGCACGCGCGTGGCACGGCAAGGGCAAGGTGACTTATCTAGCAACGGAGCTGGTCGACAGGCTTGACATGCTAACGTGGAAAGCAGCGGACACTTGCGGTCCTGACGATGCTTTCCAATCGTCGATGTGTCCTAATCACTTACCGGCGGACCACGTCCCACCTACGCCCAAACGGGGGAGTGCATCGCGCACGGCACACGATACAATGCCAAGACCGAATGCCAGGAGTCGCATGCATGCGAAGCTACCTCCTACCTCCTAACGCGACTCACATTGAATCAACACAATAAAATTGTGGTACCTCAATGTACGCTGCTGCAGGCACATTTCCAAACGTCATGAATGACTAGGCAAAAATTGCTCGTTCTTGTCTGTCGCACCGGACGTGGGTCCGCTGCAGTCAGTCATTCGGCAATCAAACGGACTGGTGTCAGGATCCAGCCGCCCGTCATGCGACGTACACGCGGTGTTGAATCGTCAGCTCTGAGTCATACTCTGTGAAAGCCTGTTTGACATGTGTCCACGGAGTTTGGTGGTTGCGGAGGGCTGTTGGGCTGACTTGGTCTCGCGGCCAGTTGAACTTGCTGGCCAAACGAGACTTACGAGGTACCGTACCGGCCACGATTGAACGTTCAGTGAGGCTGACAATGTGATATTTCGAATGACGCGTTCAACGCGTGGGCGTACAATATTGTGTTCGTTCTCTGATATCTACTGTGGTCACCATTCCATGGTTGGTGACCTGCCTTTTGAGCTGAAGGTGTAGTAGTGGAGCGTTTGATAGTATTGAGCAGTATTTCTGCGCGGAGCGACGTCTATATCGAAGTACGAGCATGTGTCAGGGTTTTTGAACGAAGGGCAGTCAGACACTGCGACGTAGGCGGATAATTTTGCTTGATTCCATAACACCGTTCACACAGTTCACACTATCCATCGCGCATTATACACTATATCGCTGCATTTGTGTTGATCCGTCCTGTGCGCTTCCTGAGCACATTCACTGCCTCTGCAGCGTTCCATCGATTCACCAACAAGCCCACAAAGGTCACAATACAGCAAGGAGCGTACAGGTTACAAGGAGACACTCGATGAACGATGCGCTTTCGTAGCAATATACAGAAAGAGATAGGCATACCGGGATACACACCGTAGTAGCACGCACAGCTCAGAGAGATGCACATCACTACAATGTGGATGTGTAACCAGAATATGCTGTGTCGAGTCGGGTGTAGGATAGTCGCGAGAGCTTCTGGCTCCCACCGCCCAGTACACACGTCAGCAGCATTGTGCGCAATAGTCGTCAAAGATCGAGTCTCGTTTGTTGCAACGATACCTGTCTTATCGTCTACTCAATTCCAACAATAAAGCATCATCTCCAAAGTCGCAGTCTGTTCACCTTCTAACGTTCAAGCGAAGGAACGAAGATTCGTCGTTCGTAGCCCCTAACACAACTCACGATGAACAACCGCCCTGTGCCTCAACTGTGACGCCATACAGCTCATCTAATTCTTGTCAAGCTCACAGTATCAATAAAAGCACAGCGACAACCAAGCGATCTCCCTCAGTTGGCAGTGGTTTTCTCCACGATCCAGAACCGTCAACATGAACACCCTCGGAAAGCGCGAAGGGTACAAACAGGAGGGAGCAATTGGGGAAGCCTACACTGTGAGGTTAAGAGACCGCACAGCTATCGGATTCAAGACTGCGACGAACAACATAGTCTAGCCAGATGCGCGAGTGTCGCGTACCAGGCCGAATGTTGGCTTCAGGACATAAAGACACGCGAGGCTGTCTATCCTCATCGCAAGAGCAAACGACTCAACCCTGCTATACAGCAACACAGCAGCCATCGCGCTACAACGATAAGCAGTAGACCGGTAGAATTGTCTAATCCTTGTCTCCTAACGTGCAAGCTCGGCGAGAAGATCGAACGCGCTTGCAGAAGCAAGATGACTATGCCGGTCAGATCGAAAACTCGAGCGTCTAGACGGGTCCTACCATCGACCACGCACGAGCATCCACCGCAGGGATCCTGCCGCTCGAATCCTCAAAGAGAGGAAGATTGTGTCTACAAACCAATACAGATCTGACATCCCTGCCAGAAGACCGCTGAATTTGCCAAGGGTGGTGCCGACGGCCACTTTTTGAGCACATCTTCGATTCGTCTTTTCAGTTCGGTCAAGGTAAGTGAGCAAGAAGAAGCGTAGGTCTCCCCGAGCTTGCCTGTCTGCAAAGCCTGCCTGCATCAATGAATCAGACTTCTATCCGAAGAGAAGAACAAGACGTCCTAGAAGAGGAGGATGGACCAACGGACGACAGGCGCGCTCTTGCACCTGTCGAACTCGACCGCCTAAAGACTGCCGGGCTTACTAGGTGTCAGACAACGGTATTCCTCGCGAAGTGAGCCAGCTGGTACTGAAGAGCAACGCTTTGATCATACTGCCGAGCGCAGGCAGAGTCTCGATGGATCGTTCAGAGGTCAGGTGGAAGAAAAGATCAAGCGGATGCGCGCACCTTCGCGCAGATCAACCCTTCCTAGCTTCCAAGAGATCGGAATCGAGAGCGTGAAAGCGCACCGGGCCACCTAGCATAAAGACTACACAAGAAAGAGAGGATCGAACAACTCAGAAAGAAGGGCGTGCAGAGACAAGCAAGCGAGAGCCCTTTTTTGACAACAGGGCTGAAGCCCCCTATACATATAGACGGCAGTTGCTGAGCTTGTTAGTAAGCTTGCAGCAAGCAAGCCACAGCATCCTTCAGTCAGGGATGTAAGCCGTCAGGGCTAGGGCTGTGGCCAGCATCAACCTATTGTTCGAAGGGAGACGCCGAAAAAGCCAACGCGCGGCAAGAGCACACTTAGAGAGAGTAGAGCAACAGACAGGAACAAAGAAGACGGTGTGTTCTCTAGCACAAGACGCGCCGTCACCCAAAAGGCCGCTGCTAAGCTTGGCTAGGTCGGATAGTCACGAGCCGCGGCCTCTTGTGTCTTTGAGGAGTAGAGGAGAAAGAAGGTCGTGGAAAGACTGGAAGCAGCACCACAAAAGCTTGTCAGTTGGGTGCAGATGCATGAATGAGCAGTCGCGACACGCGTGGAACTTGCGCAGCCTATTTGGCAGAGATCTTGAAGCCAAACTCAAGACGAAGGAAGGGGGATCGTAGGTTTCCTGCAAATGGAAAAGCTACCAATGAAACATGTAGCTCAATCGAATCGGATCAGATGGGGGAACAGGGCCCACCGCAGGCATTGGTCCTTCTCCGTCTGTGCATTTCATTTCACTCTCTCGCCGGCGCATATATATATGTAATATGTACTTTGAAACCACAGCTTCGATACACAAAACACGGTCTCCCAGTCAGTTGGTAAGCCAGCGAAACAACAAAGCAAAAATTCCCAATCCGGAACCAGTCCCAGCCGAGTCCCCATTGTAGCGGTGTTTCCTCCATTTGGCGCCGATCCGAAGAATCAATGAATGCACGCAGCGTCGCTGAAAGACCAGAAATGGAAAAGCGAAGACAGAAAAGAAAGTAAAGGCGGAAGACTGCCAACAATCGATCAGTACGTCTCACCCAAGTCCTCTTCTTGCGCTTCCACAGCCTGTCGCGTTGGCGGTCGTGGAGCCAAAGGAGGCGGTGGTCGCATTTGCACGCTTTGTCGTCGGACATGGCCTGGCGCAGGTAGGCCCGAGACCGCTCGTCTGCCAATGGTGTCTTCGGTGTCTGGTTGCTGCGGCTGCTGTCGCCGTGTGTGTTCCGAGATGCTTTGCGCAGAGCGGTGGAGACCCTTCCTGGGCGAGATGCTACCTGAAGGGTTGTGGAGGGTGCTATATGATGGTCCGCTGATCGAGCTGCGCGGAACGATGTGGTAAGCCGGTTGTGGGTGCAGGGATGTCGCGATAGTTGCCGCTAAGTGGTGTTTCCGCGCCGGAGCGACTTCCAGGGCGAACGCTGCTGACCGACTAGCGGGTCTGTTGTAGGCTGCCGAGGAGGGAGGGCGATCGCTGGCAAGAGAAGATGGTGGGCGCTCGCCTGGAGCAGTGGACGCGGGTCGTGGGATGCCATAGGAGGAAGGGCGATCGCTGGCGAGGGAAGATGGTGGGCGCTCGCCGGGAGCAGTAGACGAGGGCCGTGGAATGCCATAGGAGAGACGCTTGACGTGGCTTTCGCGACGGCTGCTGAGCGGACCAGGCTCGTCAGTTCCCGAATTCGAGTTTACCAGCGTGTTGATCGCAGACGGTCGCTTGCTACTGCGTCGGAGAGTCACGGATGGTGGCATAGAAGGACCACTTCCAGCACGAGGAGAGCTTCGTGGCGTGTTGTGCGGCGGGGGAAGTTTGGAACGAGCCGAGTGAACGCGCTCTTCGATCTTTTGCATGCGGCTGCGTAAGCTCTTCATTTGGTTCAGTGACTCTGAGCGTGCCATCACAGTAGGTTGGAAGCTTGTACGTGGCCAGGATGGTTTCGTAGATTTGGCGTCCGAGTTTGCTGTGCCGCTACCAGACATCATCGATGGGCCGCGAGTATGCCTTGCCAATGCTGCCCGGCCATGGAATGATGCCCTTGGCGTAGGAGCAGCATCGGGTAGGATTGATCGCCGCTTTGTAGGAGCAGGAGTCTTTGGTTCAGATTTGACATTTGTCGCCGCATCTGATAACGGTGGCGATGGAGGAGTGGAAGCTGAGTCTGATCTCGGCGGCGGCGTAGATGCTGTTGGCGATGTAGGTGTCGCTGTGCTGACTTCGTGGCTGGGCTTCTCGTACGCAAGTTCTCTACAGCAAGGCTGCTCGGCTTACGCGATCTGAGCGACTCAATCGTGTTTTCTGCTCGTCGGAGCTTCTCCAGTCGGATCTCACTCTCGACCTTGAGGGCCTAACTCATCTGAGTCTCTGTCTCAATCCTGAGGCCTTCTCTCTCTTTCTCGCCAATCTTGATTTCTTCTTCCATCAACACACCTCGCTCTATCGCGACGTTCAGCTTTCCCTCAAGATCTTCCATACTGCTTGTCGTGTTACGCGCCTGGCGTTCGTAATCATCATTTGCGACCTCGATATCCCTGAGCTTCAGGGTCAGGCCGCGGTGTTGCTCTCGTATAGTCGTAATTTCTTTCTGCAGCGTATTCTGTGCACTGTTTGCTTCGGTCTTTGCTTGCTTGTGTTTCGCTTTCCATTCGTCCACCTCAAAGTTGAGTTTCTCCACTTGCTGCCTGAGCTTGCGCTCATTCTTCTCGGCGGCGTCGACATCTTTCTCCAGCTGGTCTTCTAATTCCTTACTGGAGGCTTGAAAGTCGGCAAGATCAGCCTCAAGCTGTTCATATTGGCGTTTGTAGTATTCTAGCTCTTCATCCCGGCTTGCGCCGGGCGAAGAGGAGAAGACGACATAGGCGAGGATAGCGATGCGCGTTCCTAACGGCGCATGTCTCAGAGTTGCAGGAGGCGGTTGTGAGTTATCGCAGTGCTCTGCGCTCTCTGCTGGCGGGTCGGTATAAGTTGATTGTGTAGTCGCTTCCGATAGCGGGTTTGTTGTTATCCAGAAGCCAGGTTCGGGTCCAGGTCCAAGTGGAGAGGGAGGTGGCGGTGCTGCGTGTCGCGTCGCGCGTTGATTGAGAGTCGATATATGGTCGAGGTGGAATTCGTAGTGGTCGTCGGTGTCGTGGTCGTAGTCGGAGTCGTGGTGGTGGTGGTGTTGTTGTTCGCCAGGCGGGCGGCGGTGGGTGGGCGCAGTGGGGTGTGGCAGTGGTGTTGTCACCGGATGGCATCACAAAGTTCGCTCGTCGCCCATGCCAACGAAGCTTGTGAAGAGCCGCAGATGGAAATAGAACAACACTACATCTGCATACGACTTGCATTCGCATTGCGTTTATATAAGGTAAGTATTGATACATCCATACTTCCAGCTTCATTATTGTCGCAGTTGCGAGACTTCCATCAGTGCTATCATAACAGCACTGCAGTTGGTAAGGTAGTAATCAACGTGATCATATTTGCTATCAACAAGCACACTCATTTGCACGTTTCCTTGTTCGCGAGTACCTGCAATGACTGTGCATGTCTGTATCCCACCACCTGTATCTGTTCTTCACGCCAACATCCTTCTCTCGTGTGATGGCGACGCACTAGACGTCGTGACCATGTCTAGGCGATAATTGTGGCATGCTATTAGGTACTATGACATTCTTCATCGATGCATGCCCTAGGCCCAAGCAGGGCATCGTTGCAAAAGCCTCTCCACGCCAAACAGTGGCGCTAGGGTCTACGCAAATGCTGGAGGGGCAGCATGTGCTCCCTTTTCTCCTGCTCTGCCCACACACATACCGAAGACCCTCCTCCTTTTCGCTGCAGCATTCTTACATTTCCTTGGTTTTGATTGACAGGAGTTGGCACTTTGGGAGCACACACAGCGAGAGAACAAGCAAAAGACGCATACAACACAACACTCACTCACGCAAATAACGCCTCACGAAGTCACGAATAACTAAAGCTTGCATCCACACGCTGCTTGATCTCTGCAACTCGCACCACGCATTACGATCCGCCAACAAATCATCTACACATATACAATGGCCGACTTCGCCTTCCAGCGCCAGGATGAGAGCAAAGTCATCACCTCCGGCACCACGCAGACCGTGCCGCTGACCTGCCACGGCCATTCTCGACCCATCACCCACCTGGGCTTCTCGACCGCCCTCAACACCAGCTCTACCACCCCGCAGTACTACATGATATCGGCATGCAAAGACCAGAACCCCATGCTGCGCGATGGCCTGACCGGCGACTGGATTGGAACGTTCATCGGACACAAGGGTGCTGTGTGGAGCGCGAGGCTCTCTGAAGATGCTACCCTCGCAGCAACAGGCAGCGCCGACTTCAGCGCAAAGGTTTGGGACACTTTCACCGGCGAGACTCTCGTCACGCTGGACCACCCTCACATCGTGCGCGCCGTGGCCTTCCCTCCCGGCCAGCGTCCTGGCGTGCTTGCAACAGGCGGCCAGGACAAGAAGCTGCGCGTCTTTGATATCTCTGGCGCTACGAACCCGCCTCCCAACGCAGATGGCACTGCAAATGGCATTGTAGGCAGCGACTGCCCGTCCTACGAGATTGGCGCAGGCGACCACCAAGGATCCATCAAGTCGATCATCTGGACCCGCGACCCCAACTTCCTCATCACCGCCTGCGAAGACAAGCACCTTCGCTGGTACGATCTGCGCACCGGCCGCGCTGTCGCAACATTCCCTCTCGCCGCAGCACCTGCGTCCTGCGAGCTCAACGCCGGCCTGGATAACAACCCTGACGGCACCATCGCCGTCGCCGCCGGCAAGAACATCTACTTCTTCTCAGGTTCGCAGCCCGGCCAGCTGCTGAGCCACATTGCGACGGACCGCGAGGTGGCATCCGTGGCACTGAACGGACCTGCCCGCCGCTTCGTCACGGGCTGCGCGACGGACACCTGGGTGCATGTGTGGGACTATGATGCGCAGCAGGAGGTCGAGACTGGCAAGGGTCACCATGGGCCTGTGTGGACTACCGGTTTCAGCCCCGATGGCAAGCTCTACGCCACTGGCAGCGAGGATGGCACGATCAAGCTTTGGAAGTCCGCGGTGGGAGGCTACGGACTGTGGAGGTGAGGAATTGATCAACTCTGGAGCTGTTTTACTTCGGCGGTCAACATGTGCGAAACGGCACGTCACAAGATCCACCAGTATCTCACAGCATCAACGACGCATGGTCTGACGCGGCCCAAGATCCCGCACAGACGGTGGCAACATAACCTCTCCAAGACTGTCTTCCTCGACTTGAGAGGAAGAGAAAGAGCAGAAGATGATAGTCGGTCTGCAACAGTTGCACTGCCAAAAACCAATATGCAACGGCACCTGCCTTTAAATCAGTCATGTCAGGCCAGTCGCTACACAAATCGACAAACTTCATCAAAGGCAGAGAGGAAGCAGGCTTGTAGACGACATCAGTCAATCTGCACATCACACGATAGCATAGAGACCATAGCCATTCCGTCTCGCCCGCTTGCTACATGGGAACACAAGCGTATCAGACCAAAAGTGAATAAACATAGCATCAGATCATCCCAGTACTTGTATCTGACAGCAAAGAAAAAAAAAAAGTTCACAAATCTCGCTCTGAGGTTTCACCTC
Organism: Cladosporium cladosporioides; assembly: GCA_002901145.1. NCBI lineage: Eukaryota > Fungi > Ascomycota > Dothideomycetes > Cladosporiales > Cladosporiaceae > Cladosporium > Cladosporium cladosporioides. The sequence continues at coordinate 1,372,250 of NOXB01000011.1, forward strand.
GCACTCTTCGATTTCACATTCGGTCAACATCACAAAGTAGACTTGAAAGGGCAGACAGGTTCTTTTTTTCCAAAAGCAAAAGAAAGTATTTCTTCATGTCCTATCCAAAAGAATTACCAAAAGCCAAAAAAACAAAAAAGAAAGAAAGAGAATATCAAGCAAAACGCCCGTTCCTTCTGCCCTCTTCTCCTCCCTATCCTGTAGGAAATCTTGGAAACCCTCAATCCAAAAATGCAAGACGGCCACAAACTAGTAGCCTTTTTCTCTTCGCTCCCCAATCTCATGCATAAAACGAATAGGGATAAAAAAGCAATAAAAGCATATCGCATAACGCAGAACCAGAAAGAAAACAAAAAAAAACCAAGCCCTTTCCTTTCCCTCTTAACTGATGTCTTTGTTTTTTCCCCGTATCCCAAAAAAATGCTCACCCGTAGCGCGCAATAGAATGCCCCCGATTTCCCCCTCATCTTTCCTGGTCTGTGAATCCTATGCCCACTTTTCCTTTGGTTAAGAGAAGTCGAAAGCAACAACAGCAACAGCAGCAGCCTCGAGAAAGCAGAAGACATCGACAAGTAAGGCTGCTGTTCAGGTTTTCTGTTTTTCCCCCCCTCTTGTGCTCCTCGTCGTGTTCGTCATGAGATTTCATATCCGTGTTCCATATTTTCTTCTGGGACCGTTGTTCTCATGCATGCTGGTTTGCATCGTTTTGGAGAGACTGACGTCCCGGGTGGGTCTTTGAAAGATGGTTCAGGTGGCCTTTTCTCTCTCGCCAGTCTCTGACTGAAGATGCTCCCTCGAAAGTGATAGCTTGAAGTGGAGAATGTTCCGATGCCTTGAGCTCAGAGCTTGCTTGAGCCGTGGAATGGTTGGGGGATTTTTGGTAAATTATAGTGGCAAGCGGTAAGTGTGTGAGGGTTTAGATTGTGCGCCAAAAAAGATAGCAGTCAACGCAGCGGGCTACGTTTCGAGGCTCCCAAGTAAAAGCAATAAGCAATAAACAATAAACCACTGCGCCGTTCCTTCTCTTCAGCTGCCGTTGTCGTCGCAGCAAAGAGATTCGCAAAAAAGCCAGCCTTATCCTGGTGCTAATCCAAGAAAATGCCCAAAGCGTGTGTGGGTATCAATGATTATATGTTTTGTTTCGGCAACAATGCGCAAAAAGGGGGAATCTTTGTGGGAAAAAGTCGTACGTCCGTTCTTTCCGTTCCGTCGATCCATGGATCCGCCAAAGTGCGCCAGGCTCCCGAAAGCAAAGGTTTGTTTTGAAGTAGAGATGATTTTCGTGTAATATTGGTAGATGGGTGGCGAGAATATGGTGTTTTGGGATGTTTATGGCACCCATAGAGGTGGAGAGTCGTTGGAGAGTCGTGTATATCAGCTTTTGTGGAGCTCCAGGGATCGGGAGCTCGATGCATTGATTGAAAGCAGAAGTTAGATTAGAGGATGAGTAGATGTTTTGGGGTTTCCCTAAGCCCCATCGTGAAGTTGCTGATGCTTCCGCGGCTGTCACGTCCGTATTTGCCACTGATGGCAGGTGGCAAGCCACCTGAGAAGTTGCGAGTGCTCATGTGTTCTGGGTATTGATGCTGTGCTATTGTGCCAGGTGCGCCAAATGGATCGCTAAACATCATGTGATTAGGTCCCGAAGACTGGGACTCGCGATGAGGTGAACGAGTGTTTCCGTTGTTGTGGATGAAGCCCGGAGGACTGATAATGCCTGGGGAGGTCCGGGAGCTGCTCTGAAGGCTCCGTTGCCGTTGGAATTGTTTACATAGCCGGGCGCGCCCATACCGACGTGATGAGAATAACCCCCGTTGGGGACCATGCCGTTCGATTGGCCTGAACGAACGCCAAGAGGGTTCTTGGAGTAGCTTAGACGAATACCTCCCTTGACGCTGTTGTGCAAAGGGAAGCCGTAGAGCTCATTGAGCGTTTGTGTGGCATAAGTGGTATCATCAAACTCGACGAAGCACATGGGACCGTTTGATTTGACGCGGAAACACAGGCGCTTGTATCCGCGGCACTTCCCGAAGATCGTCTTCAGTTCGTCTTCAGAGGTGTCCATGGGTAGGTTGCCGACATATAGCGTATTGCACGGCGGATTCTGGTCCGCGGGGTTCACTGGCGGGTATTGTGGCCGCGACGGGACAAAGTTGTATGGGTTGGCCGGATTCATGTTGGTGATGTTCGTGGGCGAGTGCGGCGGCTGCAACGCTTGCGATCCTCTCGATACGTGACCTTGAGTTATAGGAGAGGACGCGAAGTTGCTGTGGTTGCCGTTCTGATCCGTGCTTATAGACAGCCGACTGAAGTGAGACAAACCGGGTACCTGCGCTTGACTCGAGCGTCGCAACTGTTGTCCACTTTTGGCGTAAGCCAACGGATCTTTGAGCAACTCTCCAGTCTCGTCATCATCTTCAAAGTCGTCGTTATTGATGACGGACTTGCCAGAGACGCGGGCACGGTCGTTGAATCCATTTGTCATAGGTGATGTAGGCGAAAACAGGCTTTGGATGTGGCCGTTGCCATTGCCAGCAGAATCAGGAATCGGCAGTGGTGGTGAGATCTTATCTGAAGACTGGAAAGTGCTTCCATATCGTGATCTGCCAGGCGGTGGTGCGCCGTGTGAGCTTGCGGATGAAGTCGAGCCAGTCTCCTGTCTACCGATCGTGCCGTCGAATGTAGCACGTCGATCGAGCGAAATTGGACTTTGTATCTCGACAAGAAGAGGCGGATCCCTTGAGTTCACAGATTTGCCCTGAAGTTTAGTTTGGGCCTCGTATGCGCCGGACGATGTCCTGAAGCGTGCAACGGCAGTTGCATAGGCGTGATCTTCAGCGTAGGGTGAGCGCATAATATCAGTGCTGATCAAATCTCCTGAGAAAAGAAGCATGCCGTTGACTGCAGCTATGCTAGTGTTGCGCGGTAACCTGCGGATCAGGATGGTATTCATGCTTCGTGGGTCCGCGAAGGCCGAAGGATCGGAGTTGCTGGCGATCAACGACGGAGGATGTGATTCGAGCGATCGATCAGATGGTTGGCGTTCAGACATGCGCGTTATACCGTGTGGCTGTGATGCATATGCTGCTCTTGACGTGGTCGAACCCAAGTGATCTAGAGAGAAGGGAACCTTTGGCGGTGAGGTGTTGGTAGAACCGAAGCTGTTGTCCTGCAACATGGTGGGCAGGTGATTTGAGGGTGCTCGTCTGGTTGCAATTGGCATCTGAGTGTGCCGGATTTGTAATGTACAGGTCTCAACCTGTTAGCTGTGAGAGTGGTGTGCTTTAGGGTTCGCTGTTGCGTCAAGCGTCGCAGCAACGAAGCGCGGGATAGACGATTCCTGCGTCGACGATATTATTATGAGCACGATGGTCTGATCGTGCGATAGCGAAGCCGTGGTCGCTGGTGCGCAGTGGTGTGAAGTCGCGCAAGGTTGGTTGGGACGGTACGAGTGCGCCAGGGCTCTTGAGCCAATCAGGAAAGCGATCGCAAAGTGACGCGCACGCGATGCGATGGTCGTGCAGTGGAGACCGAGTAATGTCAAGTCGGACGTCAGTATTGCAGTCGCAAGAGTCGCGAGGACAGCGAGCGAGGCCTGGCGTGTGGAAGTTGGTCGAGTCGCGACCAGGGCGCGCAGGCGGCAGACGGCCAGTCAGCGAGCGATGCGGTGGGATGCGGTGGGCTGCGCGATCAAGCCACCGGGCGAGCGAGGTGCCGGTGAGCGGATGCGCGAAGGATGCACGCTGGCAGATAGTCTGGACGGCCGGCGGTCGCGGTGCAGCTGGTACTGGCCGGCGGATTACAGTGCAGAGTGCAGGCCGTTGCAGGATGAGGGAGGGAGGAGTGGTGGGCAGACAGAGAGAGAGAGTCGCAGGACGAACAGACGGAGCAAGACGACAGGCAGGCGGGGCGCGAGGGCGGATGGGATGGGGATGGGATGGGGATTTGAATGTCTTAGCGGGCTCTGGGGTTGGGACGAGTCTGGGTGGCGGAGAGACCGATCAGATCAGTTCCAAATGTCCTGCCCGCCATTCTCGTGATGACCGGCGGGCAGGCAGCGCGCACCTTGGTCTGCAATGGTCACGCCTCATGGCATTGTTCGCCTGGTTGGAGGGCATTGTGCTGACGCGCGCGCCCGGCTAGCAGCAGGGTGGCAGAGTGGCATTTCGCTCACGTCGCGCCCATTCGGCGGGCACGCGTTGCAAAGCAGAGTGGAGTGGCTCGAGAGTGGATTCAGGCCTGGCCCTGGGCTGCCGCCGCCTGCCCCGGCATCTTCGCGCAGCTGCAGCCACAGCCACTCCAACGGCCGTCTCGCGCTACGCACCTGCCTCCGAAGCATCGAGTCCGCACGCCGTACATAAAGCTGCGCGCGAGTACACCTCAGCGTGCAGCTCATGCTATGCTGCTTTGTCCTGTCCTGTCAACAGCCTGCTGCACACTCCCTCCCACGCACCAGCATATTCACATGTCGCGCCCTGCTCGGCTTTTGCGAACGCGTGCTGCCGTGTTGCGCCATAGATTGCCTTGACGTGCGACTGTCTGTCACGAGCCTCCACAGTCGACGTGAGACAGCACTGAGTTGGCCCGCCCAAACTCTGCCTCCAGAGCACATCTGCTCGCGCTCGTGATTGGCCGCGGCCGTGCCACGGTTGCTCTCTGTCTCCAGGATGCCTCTCCATGCTAGCCCGACTCGGCCTACCACTCGTCTTGCGCTTGTCCATACCGCAATCGCGAGCCCGTGGGCGCCGCACGCCCGCCGAACCACCGCCACGTTATCATTCGCAGGGCTGTAACACGCTTGTAGCCGTCCGTCCCTGCTCACAGCCATGCCGCACTCTTGGGTCCGAGACCGCGGCCATCCCTGTCCGTGCTCTGTCCGTCTCCAACCCCGCAGCAGCAGCTCTCGAACCTCTGGCTCGCCTGGGGATGTGCTGCCCTGAGCCTATATCCATCAAGGGATTTGTGCATGGCAGCCGTTGATCAGCTTTGTCAGAGCCTCATGGAGAATGCCATATGTCAGTCATAAGCCTAACCATCAGCCGTCTTGCCGCTTAAGAGCGGTCGACGTGAAGCGGTTGACGTCGACTGCCGCGCCTGCGAGCATGTGTCGACGCACATGCAAGCCCAGAAATGAACTTGAGCCTCGCATCCTAGTCGCTGACGGCTGACGGCATAGGTGCCCTGGCTGGCTGGTTGGGCGGCAGCGGCATGGAGGGTGTTTGTGGGACCGCAACCAAGAACGCACGCAACCTGCCGGCAACAACACCGACGGGTGCGGCAGGGTCTGGCATTCTAATGAACTCATGTCACATCACCATCATCCTCCAAGGCTATCCGTTGTACGAGAACGCCAGCGCGCCATCGGGCCGCCAACGCCTGATAGCGAAGGGCCAGATTGCCATGAATGATTGAACAGCCTTTCTCGAGGATCCGGTGTCGCCCGCTTTGGCCTGATGGAGGATGCAATCTATCCGGGATGAGGCTCCTCGGCGACGATCGGTCAAATGCGACCACGAGGTGCTTGCGCATACCATCGTCCTGCCTGAGACCTTCAGTATAGTATCATCTGATGTTTCTGCAGACTCGCATTGGATTGCACAGTCTGAAGATATCCCTTAGTTGCATGGTCGACTCTGTTAATGGTCATCAAGGAGCAAGTCTGATGGTTTCCGTCTCAATCATACGGCCGCAAATATATTGGCCAATCACACGTATGGGCCGAGGCCTTTCGGCAGTACTGCACATGCCAAATTGACAACGCCAGAAGGCCATCCTATCACCAAGCCAATGACCTATCCAACAGTCGGCTACCAAGTCCAACATGTACACATTCGTGGTCGCACTGTTCCCACCAGTTCCCTTTGCCGGTACTCAAACTTGACCTTGCACAACAGGCGTACAAATCTTCACGTGTCTTGACCATGGGAACACGTTTTGACGTTGCAAAGCTGGAGCGCGATGGTAAAATCAGGCTGGTAGGTTTTCGTGCGACGACAACTGTGTTACCACCAACACGAAGTCATATGAACGACGCTCCTGGCGTGATTTCACCCTACTGAGGCCGTTATCAGATACCGAACAACGTCCAATAATCAAAATTACATAAAGACCAACCAACATCAAGCCGTAAGACAGAACAAAATCCCATCCTCAATCCTCCCCAAACCCACTCTCAATCCCCAGTCCTACTTCCCCCCTCTCAACCACCTTCTCTTCCTCCTTCTTCTCCCTCACAACCTTAACCTTGACATCAAAAACATCCCTCCCAACACCCACAGCCATCATCCTCAACACCGCCCCCAAATTCTCCTTCGTCACCAAGGTCTCTTTCACAAAGACCCGACTATCCCTCCCCTCCGCCGCCCACTTGACCGTGATCTCGCTCACAGACTCCGTGATATCTTTGCTGCGGTACTTGCCCATGAACTCGGCTGCGTTGGGAGAGGTGGCGATTTGACCGTTGATGAGGGAGGTCAGCGATTTCAAGTCGAGACTTGGGCTGATGAGGAGGACTGGAGGGATGAAGGTTAGTTTGGGAGGGTTATGATGACGATGACGACGACGACGTCTTTCTTTCTTTGTTGGGTAGGCGAGACGGGAGTTTTGGTGCTTCTGCCTGTCACTTACGTTCGTGGCGGGAGGAGTTGTCGATTGTGAAGAGGACGGGGAATTCTTGCAGGGACATGGTGGTGCTGTTGTGGTCGCGTCACGAGTATCACGAGTGAGCTCTTTATTTTAGTGAATGTTGCTGTAGTAGATCGCTTCGCTTTGGAATGCGCTCTAGGTGGTTTGTTGAAGAAGAAGGTCACGAAAGAAGGAGAGTTTCGATATCGACTGCGCTGAGCAGGATCTGAACAGGCACAGGGAATCACGCAGGGAATCACGCAGCTCCAGAGCTTCGTATACCCTCTACCCTACCTTACCTCCTACAGCAGAGGAGCTTCCAGGGTTGAGCGCCTGCATGACGTCGAATGTAACACAAGTACAGTACATGTATTGCGAGGGACGCTAATGGGACAGTGTGGTGAGTCGTTGAAATTGGCAATCCGTCAAGACTAGAGTTGAATATCTTGACACTGTCAATATGCATATAGACATTCTGCAGTATACTAGATATATTTACACTTTCGATTATTCTTGAACGATTGGGTCGACGGCCAATCAAGACCATGATCCCGCCCCACCACGAAGCTCACGCTCGTCCGTTCATCAAACAGCGTGCCTCGGCTCGACAACAGCTCGGATCAAACATTTGAACCTCGCCTATAGTCAGCAGACCAGTAATCAGATGTATACCATTCACATACATGTACCCACGTCTCTACTTGACTAGACCTGCTCCATAGACACTAACATCAACACGATATCGCATTCTTATACAATCAATCCCCCTAACCCACCACATCCTCACCCCTCCAACACCATCCAAAAATGGCTCCCTCAGACTATCCCAAACAACCACACTTCAACCTAACCTTCCCCTACCCCTACGTAGCCCACGTCGAAATCGCCCGCGCAGAGAAACTGAACGCCTTCACGGAACCCATGGTCCTCTCCCTCTCCCAGATCTTCACTCAACTCAGCTCCGACCCCTCCGTCCGCGCCATCGTCCTCAGCGGCGCCGGCCCTCGAGCCTTCACAGCAGGTCTAGACGTGCAATCAGCCTCCGAATCAGGCCCTCTATCCGGCACCGACGCCCCGTCTCCAGACGGCTCGCCTGCGCCCGACACGGCGCGCAAAGCGGTGCTGCTGCGCAGGCACATCTTGGAATTCCAGCGACGAGTCTCGACGATCGAAGAGTGCGAGAAGCCCGTGATCGCCGTGCTGCACGGCATCTCCTACGGCATCGCGCTGGACATCACGACGTGCTGCGACGTGCGCTTCTGCTCGCGGGATGTGCGCTTCGCTGTCAAGGAAGTCGATATTGGTCTTGCTGCTGATGTTGGGACTCTTACGAGGCTTCCGAAAGCTAACTTGCCGATGAGCTGGATCAAGGAGGTCAGTTTTACGGCTCGTGAATTTGGCGCGGACGAGGCGTTGCGCGTTGGTCTTGTGTCGGGAGTTTTTGAGACGAGGGAGAAGACGCTTGATGGGGCGTTTGAGTTGGCGAGGAAGATTGGGGAGAAGAGCCCGATTGCGGTGCAGGCTACGAAGGAGGTGTTGAACTTCTCGAGGGATCATTCGGTGCAGGATGGTAAGTCTTGTATCTTTCCATTGTGTCTGGAGGCCGAGAGCTAATTGACCAATTTTAGGGTTGAACTACGTCGCGGCGTACAACATGTCCATGATCCAGTCCAACGACGTGAAGGATTCGATGATGGCTGGTATCAAGAAGACCAAGCCGACATTCGCGAAGCTGTGAGAGCGCTCTACCCAACTTCCATGACCATCCTAGCGACCGCCATACTTTCAGCAGACACCATGAATGCTTGATCACTCGCATCTGCAACGACGAGTTCTCGTCCAAGCTTGAATCAGCAATGTGTATCGTGGATTCCACCTCAAAGCTCAGAGAAGCTCTCGCTACCCCTTTCTATGACAGTGGCGAAAATTCGCCAAGATGGTCTGCCAATGCCAAATATGGATGGAATGTCTTTAGGTAGCGAAGAGACTGTCGATGAATGAGCCCATGATTTCGGCGCTTCGGTACTTCTGTGGATAAAATGGACGTGAATCCAGATCTTCCTGTTGGAAAGAAGGAATTAGACCAAACATGAGCATTCGAGGCAGCGAGACTGAATCGTGATAATTTTGAGTTTCATGCAAAGGAGGTTTGGCTATTCTCGGGCTGCTCTACAGGCTATTCATCCTAGAAAAATAGCTTAGGATACTTTTCTCTTTCGTCGGGCTGTCTCAAAACTTCTTCGTACGCTTTCAAATAAAATCCAAGAACGCTTTCAATATCGTGACAATCCCCAGGTACATGTAATCTTTCTTGAACCCTTTAGTGGACATGCCGCCCGAAACTCCATGTCAGTCCCGAGAGTGATCATTCTCGGCATCTTTCGGTAGACAGGCGGCTCAAATTCAATTGTCAATTCCCAAGTCCATGCTGCCAATCACATCGTCGTCCATCTTCGGCTTGCCCTTGATGGCACCAATGGGTCCTGCGGGCTTCTTGCCGATGCCGCCAACAGCGGGAGTCGAAGTGCGACTCCTCTTAGGCGCGTCGACAGCAGGCGTGCCAAGTCTAGAGATATCGCTGTTCTCGCCGAACAGGTTCTCTTCAGCTTTCTTCGCCGCTTCGGCGGCTTTGGCCTTTTCAGCCCTGGCTTTGGCGATAGCCTCTTCACGGGCCTTTTGGATCTTCCGCGCTCTTCGACGAGAGCCTTGCGGACTTCTTCTGCGTTTGTGCGGCGGGTTTGGATGTTGAGTTTTTGCAGGCGCTCGTGCTCCATGGCCTTCTGCTTGGTTTTGGAGGGCGAGTCTCGTGGCTGAGGTCGTGAGGCGCCGTTGAGTTTCTGGTTTTCCAGCGCTGCGAGCTCGGCGTCGCATTTCGCGACTTCCTCTGCGTCGTCTTCGTCTTGAGCGATGGCTCTGCGTTTGTTGATCTTCTCACGCTGCAGGTTTGCAGCGTTTGCAGGGTCGTACTTCTTTTCCATGGCGCTCTGTTTGCTGATCTTGGCCTGGATGTCGGCTTCTGTCCAGTTGTGATTGAGTAAGGCGTGAATATCGTCAAGTTTGGCGTTGATGAATTTGCGCGAGGGAGGACGCATGTTGTCTTTCTCAAGTGCGGAGATGTAGCGATCGAACTCTGCGTCTGTCACCTTGCCGTCAGAGCAGGCGAGGAATGGCCATGGCCTCTCCGAAGATCCGTGAGCGACCAGCGCGTATTGATCTGTGGTGAATTGTCTGCCGTTCGATGTTGTGAGTTTGTAGGGTTTGCCCTCGGTGAAGCCTGAGCGCACATTAGTAGATATTCGTCTTGAGAAAAAAGGCAAGTCACCCTACCTTTGATTTGTGCCATGCGATACACGTTCTGTCCAGTAGCTCTGTCCGGACCAATGCTGACCCGAGCGAAACATCCCTTGACTGCATTTTCGAAGTTTGGGTAGAAGCAGACTTTGGCGAAGTTGCTTCTGCCGACATGGGCTCTGTTGAAGTCGCGAATGTCCGCTGGAGGCTCGTCACGCTTGTACTCAGACGAAGGCTCTGCCCATTCCACCTCGCTTTCGCCATCAGCATCGCGGTCAGACGCATACGATGCTGATCGGTCATCTCTGTGGTTGCGACGAGTGTCGACTCTGGTCTTCCCGGCCTCTCGTTGTTCGCGTGCTCTCTTGTAGTCGTCCAGCGCCGATCGCTTCTCAGTCTTGGCTTTGCTGCTCTTCCTCACTCCGTCGTCAAGGTCGGTGTCTGCCTTGCGCTTGTTGTGGCTCTTGGCTTTGGCAGCCAAAGCGCGCTTGAGTTGTTGATCTTGCAGTCTGCGAGTGACCCTGGTCGCACGTTCTGCCAGGATTTCCTCGCGCTCGATTTCTGGAAGACCAAGGATTTCTGCCTTGTCAGCGGCGGAGGTGAACTGGCCATCGATAGGGAAAAGCGGCGCATCGTCTTCCGAAACTTCGCCCTCAGCATCGCCTTCTGAGTCAGATTGTCCCATACCACGAGAGCGGTCTGAAACAGGCGAACCAGGAGATCTGAAATGCATGTTAGTATGCATGCTCAAAGAAAAAATGGCGATTTGGTGTTCACATCAAGAGCGAGCCAAAAGCAAGGTCAAGGTGAAGGTGAGGGTGCGCCCTGAGGCGTGACTGCTTGCGCAACCACGCCTGCCGCTTGGAAGACTTACGCATCTGCATCCTCATCCTCACTGTCCTGGCGTCTGCGTGCCTTGCTGCCACGCTTTGCTCTGACTTTCTGGGCCACCCCTCTGCGCGGGCCATTATCTGCGTTCTTCTCAACACTCTGTTTTGCGCCAGCCTCAGGTGTTGGCGAGCGATCGTCAAACTGCTCGACCTCAGCCTCTCCCTCCTCGTCGCTACTGTCGCTGCCAGCAAGAGCCAGGAGCTCAGCGTCCAGCTCGTTGTCAGACATTGTGTGGTTGGCTTTTGGAAAAGATGTGAATTCTGATGTGGTCGGATGGCGCGTAAGATGGCAGGTGTTATGCCACTTCAGATATTACTTTTGCGCGTAGATGGTGAGAGTGTTCTTTGTTCGCCGGTCTCCTGGATTCGTCGTTGGTATGTGTCGCAAGAGATTTGGTGATGTGCAGCTGCAGATGAAGAGGTGACGGCAGTAGATATTAGTAAAAATCCAGAGAAGTAACCGGTGGCTGGGTATTGTATTGTGAAGATGGGCGACAATAGCAGTGTACTAGAGTTTGCTGAGTTGACCTTTTGACCTCACCCGTGGAGAGACGCTCGAGACGCTCTCTAAGGCGCGTGGCTGATGCGCGCGCCGATTGGCCGGCTGCTTGTGGCGTAATGACGAACTTCACTTCACCTCACATCACTGCCCGCACTGCTGCAGACTTCAGTTCTCTTCAACGCTCATTGCCTTTTGTTGCGCTCCTTGCATTGGAGCATTTCTTCTCTGGGTTTTGTATAATACTTCCTTCCATTCAATCCATTATGGCATCACTATTCCGGCCTACGCATTTGCCTTCTGCTACGAAAGCCACGATGTCGCCTCGTGCTTTCCAGATCCAGGCCAGACATGCCTTTAGCACAAGTCCTTCATTACATATATCGCCGCCTGGAGAACCCGAGCCCGAAACCGTCCAGCAAACCACACCGAAGACCAAGCGATCGAAGCCTCTGACCAAGGTTCAGCAAGAATTTCTCGACAAAGCTCTCCGTGTGAACCATGCTGGCGAGTTGGCCGCAACTCTTATCTACACTGCCCAGACACCTCCAATTGCTAAGGCGCACCCGCATCTTCGACCTTTGATGAAACACATGTATGATCAAGAGGCTGGCCACTTCGACAAATTCAACCACCTTCTGGCCCGCCATCGCATCAGGCCAACCGCCATGTATCCAGTCTGGCAGGCAGCTGCTACAGTCTTGGGCTGGTCAACAGGTGTGATGGGACGTGAGGCTGCTATGGCATGTACAGAAGCAGTGGAGACGGAGATTGGAGACCATTACAATGAGCAAGTGAGAGTACTGCTCCGTTGGGTGCAAGACATGGAGGATCGGGGCGAGGAAGTCGGCGAAGAACTTACCAGCTTGGTGAAAGACGTGAAGAGGATCAGAGACGAGGAGTTGGAGCATCTTGACCACGCTGTCGAGAACGATGCTAAGGAGGCTAACCCTTACGAGCTTCTCACTGGTGTTATTCGCGCAGGCTGCCGAGGAGCCATCTGGATCACCGAGAAAGTATGATCAAGTCATGGTCGTGATGGTCCTGGGAAGAAGACTACGTGCCGATTACCTGATCCTGCCAGCACCTGTGTTACAGAGTGGGACTGCTCATTTCTTCGTGCGAGCCTTGAAGCCATGTTGGCGGATAGATCGTATCGCAGAACACTAGTGCATGTCAACCGTGTAGCATTTCACAGCTACTGCGCAAACTCCTTGCAGTGTCTTCCAGGGATCACACTCTGTTTCCTGTCGACCTGACATGTCGCTGTAGCAAGCATGATTTGTCAGTGGGTCAGGGTATGACGCTGTCGCTGGACCAGGACGCGAGCACCATGTCCAAAAATGAAGGTGTATGATAGCTGCCTGCGATATTGTGTACCATTAGGTAGAGTAATTCTTCTCATTGTCTCCTTTTCAATGGCACTACACATATTCAAGACCATTGTGCCATTGACGGTGCTACATGAGTGGTCGCTTCCCCTCACAGCCAGTGCAGTGTCTACCAATTTCTCACCAACGCCACGGACCCGAGGCAATCTCACACAAGCAGGCCACAGGCGCTGACTGCTCGCCTTGCATGACAAGGGTACTGCGAAGAACATACTGCTATCATCGTCTGCCACTAATGCGGTGACCTTAGCGACTTCACATGAAAGCCTGCAAGCTCACACGCCGCGAAGTCACCTCCGTGTTTCATCTTTCTATTCTGCGCCACGAAGGCCGCAACAATCTCAAGACGACAATAACTCCACCCCAGCCACCCAGTTTCGTGCTATTGACCGCCGCATCAGTGCCGTTCTATTGTTCACCAGACCATAAGGTCTCTCGCCGCCTTCACAGATTCCTCCAACAGATCTCTTCACAATTTCCACACATCCAGTCACATTTTGCTCACCAATTCATTGCATCTGCAACCATTTTCACACAAGCAAGTAGATTGCGTTGATCGCATCTGCAAAGCAATACCATTCACTTTTTCCACCTTCAACCTCGCCACTCGACTCGACACCATGGCTCCCGCCAAAAAGTCCAGCAAGTCCAGTTCTTCTTCTCCGTCTTCCTCGGCGCTGGCCGCCACTTCGAAGCAGGAAGATCCGAACACCACACGCCGAACCACTCGAGCCATGAAGGCTAAGCAACAAGAAGCCGCTGCCGCTGCTGCCGTCACCGAAAATCAGGAAAGCGACAAAGTCGCGCAGAAAGTCAAGTCCAACTCTGCCAACACGTCCCAGTCAAGCACAAAGCCGAACTCCCGTTCTCGCAAGCAAGCCACCAAGACAATGCAAGCCACGCAAGTCTCCGGTGATACCACTGAGACCACTCACGAAACTCAAACCATGTCCACAAACACCAAGACATCCGCTGCCTCTGTTCTGGGCAAGCGCAAATCGTCAAGCTCGGAAGACAACGAGCCGCAGCAAGCCAATGCCTCCAAGAAGGCCAAAACTCAAGTCGCGTCCACAAGCGCAAAGATCGCCTCTGCCTCTGTTCTCGGCAAGCGCAAGTCATCAAGTTCTGAAGACAACGAGCCGCAGCAAACCAGCGCCTCCAAGAAGGCCAAAACTCAAGACAATGAACCTGTCACATCCGACAAGCAGGCCAGCGAGCCTGTTTCAACCACCGCCCACCTCATCACAAACCACTTCCCCAGCGGCAAGGTCCGCATCAAGTCCAACAGCAAGCCGCAACCCTTGCAAGCAGTCATCGACGCAGAACTGGAAATGTGGCTCAAGAAGACGGCAAAGGAACCATTCCACTTCGCCACCCAGGTTGACCCTGTCTCCAACATTGACATGCAAGATGACTTCAAGGCTATGGGCTTCGGCTCTGCCCAGATCGACAGCATGATGAGTCGCAGAGAGTCCATTCTGGTTGACGGAACAGCACAGCGCCCGTCCGCAGGCTATGGCAAGTACGTCGAGAACACTGGTCCCGTCGAAGAGAAGAAGAAACGCAAGACTAGCGCCAGAGGCAAGCACACGGATCTCTTCATTTTCGCAGACCAAGGTAAGCCTTCCCTCGCCCATTCCACACGCTCTCGCTTGAACCCTCACTAACGCAAGAACAGAATGGGTCCTCTTCGATCCAGTCAAGGGCTACCCGCCAGGCTACGGCCAGCCACCGCCCTCCATGACCAAGTGGGAGACCTATCTGCCAGGCAACCCGCGCATCCTCCTACACAACCCCAAGAAGAAGTCCATCAGGTCCCAGGCCACGCCAAAGGAGCTCCTCAACGTCACAGTCAACTACACCGAGCTCGGACCGAAGATCACAGGCTGGGAGCCCATCGGCACAGTCAAGGCTCCAACCTCCTCCGCCTCCAGAGCCCGAGCCCGAAGAGCCTCCTGCTCTCGGCCGTGGCGCCAGACGCAAAACGTCTGCGACCAAGAAGCGCGAGTCCGACGAGATCTCAGTGGCAAAGCCTGAGATTTCTCCGCCTGTGCCGAAAAAGGCGGCACCAGAGCACGTCGTTGCCGATGAGAAGGTGATTGGGGAGGGAAAGCAGAAGAGGAAGCGTCGGCCTGGCAAGCCGAAGATCAGCGCTGCTACCGTGGTGGATTCGAACAGTGAGGGGAAGGAGTGAGGGGGGAGGTATGTAGTGTTCTCAATGGCAACGATGACGATTGGATACGACAGAGCGGATGATAGCAGCACGTTTGGTTTTTCATTTGCGTGAGAAGGCTGGTCCTTCTCGGTGGCTGTGGGTGATGTTTGGAAAGCAGGGAGCGGACGATAGCAGCTCCAATGATTCGCAATTTGCGCAAGAGAGCTGGCTCTCTTCAATGGGAATGCATGATGTTTGAACAGCATGAAGTCGATGATAGCAGCACTTATGATAGGCGAGTTGCGTGAGAAGGCGAACTCTTCTCAATGTAAATGCATTTTGTCTGAAAAGCATCAAGTTGATGATAGCAGTACTTGTGATTTCTGACCCGCGCGAGCGAACCGGCTCTTCTCACGGGACAGAATGGTATTCGGAAAGCATGAAGTCGACAGTAGCAGCACTTGTGAATTTCCTGTTCACGCGAGAGAGCTAGCTCTTCTCGATGGCAGAGGTATGTCAAGAAAATGAAGACGTGGAGACGATCGTTGGTCGATCTGTCTGCCGCTTTTCGCTAAGTCAATTATCTCGGCAGAGACGAATGCAGCGTTCACACGACACCGTCCGGTAGCAGCTCCGTGCCAATGTGATCATGTAGAGAACGATTACGGTAGTTTTCCGGTGGGAAGTAACACATTGCATGATCCTTGTGAGCTCATGTCTCCGGCCTTGATACCAGGTGCCATACTTCTGTCAGGGTGAATATCACATATCTCAAAGGAGATGTTAGCAGGGGTAGGGTATGTTCGGCAGCTTTTTTGCAAGACGATCATGCATGGATCCTTCGAGGTGGATATATCTTCGCGGGAGACAGGTCACAGCGTCCCATGTGGTTGTCGTTTCAGGTACTAGCTCATGTGTTGTGCGCCAGGCTTGATAGGACTATATGTGGTTGAGAACTGCAGAGACTATGAAGACCTATGTCCAAGTGATGATATCTTAGTTGAGAAAGCATGGTGATCACGCGAGCGATCTGCCGCCCCAGAAGTGAAACGCAACATGCGAGATCACCGGGAAGGCACGGTTGAGCTAGCTTTGCGCTACTTCCGACCTCACTCCTTTACCAACAACCACGATGGTTGCTCAAAGCAGTTCTAGGCAACAAGCAGAGTGCTACTTTATTTACCTCTGTTGTCTTGTTTCAAAACGCAGGAACACAAAAGCGTTGAACTTATGCGACTCTGAATGTGTCGCGTCAACGCCATCCGGCGACGTTGGAATGTCTCACCCTACGCGTGAGCCGTGGCAACCATCCGAGTCAAAAATCAGAATGCCGTGTCTCGACATCGGCGTTTGAAGAAAGATCGAAGATCACCAAAAGCATTTGTTGAGAAATGTTGAACACACCGGAAGCCAAGCTTGTAGGTCATAACGGAGCATCAACATCGTTCTCAGTCGCATGGTGAATTTCCATCCTCAAATTTTGCCCATCGACATGTCAGACACTTGTCAGGTATACGACGGAAGGAACAGCCTAGGGCATACAAGGCTTCGGGGATTTACATAGCCGTACCGTCGTGAGCGCATCGATGTCGCGCCTAGCTGGACTTGGCCTGGATGACGCGGGTCGCGGGTTTGTTTGGCGGAGTCGACTTGATCGGGCAATTCTTGGAGAGCCGACATGGGAAAGCGCGTGGTTCGGAGAATATTTTAGAATTATTGCTCTGCGGCTGATTTAGTCTTCTGGCAGCCAGCGCGCACCAAAACGCGCGGGCTGCGTGATGATACAACGGCAGCGTGTCTGAGATGCTGGCCTTGACGACGTGGATGCTGAGCAGAATGACAATATTTACTTGTGCTCGCTACACAGTGCAGTCAAGCGATAATAACGACCTTCAGTCGAATCGGAATTGTGGTGTTATTCGTTATAGGACGGACGGTCGATGACCAGTCCTACAGCACTCGCTATAGCTAAAGTTAGACCGCTTTTGCCTCTTTGTGCGACAGAGTCTAGCGGCGGATCAGTGCTGATGCCCGGACATCCGTGCTGACGGGTCAGGGCCGAATTTGCGGACCAAATAGGAACTTGACACCTGGAGCAAACGATTTTGATCGGAGAAGACGATTTGCGTCGGTGGCTGGTGGGAGAGAAGGACAAGGATGGAAGCTGTCTCCAACAGTTGACCGTGATGCTCTGGGATATAGTTTGTTGAGCAGTGTCGTGGACCAGGACCCGGGGATCGTGCATGAGATGCTGCAGCTGGAGGTGCCCTGCATCGACACCCCACAGTGTACGGCCCCCAACCGCTGCTCACCCAGAAGGCTGACCTTGCTATCACCTCCCCAGCGGACAGCGATGAGGCTCATCGCCGCGCCGGGCGATGGGCAGGATCGGGGTGTCATGCATGGGCGCGCATGGCTGAGAGACGTCTCACCCAACACTGATAGCAACCACAGCGCCCGCAGCCGTTCACGCCAGTCCGTAGGGGAGGCGAGGGGGGCCGGCGTCTGTGCTCAAGCAAGCCGACTGTTTTCGGGCTGGGATGTGGAAGCTTGCAGATGCATGGGCAACATATACCTACGTGTGCCGGTCTCACCACTCCTCGAGTCCATTGATCCCACCCTGCTGTGCTGTATTCTCCTGCGTGTGCTTCACCTTCCATACATCCTGCATCCTCCATCTGACTTGCACCGCAAGCCGCCGTTCGCTCAGTCACTTTTCACGGCGATCGCTGGCCATTCGTGTGCATCTTAAATCCCGCTCTAATACACACCTCCGCAAACCGCTGGACCCCACGGCACTCGAGCAACTCCGAAAAAGAAGCGCCTGACCTTTGCTTCTCGCACCATCCACCACCCCTTAAGATACCCTTCCCAGCGCTGCTTCCATCTCCAGCGCTACTCTCACCCTCACCGCAACCTCTCGTCTGCCGCTAGACGGTCTTACACTCCTTCAGCCCCGGCTGCCCGCGCGCCTTTCTTTTCTCCCCGCGCCTGAGCTTCTTTCCCGAAGTCCTCTTTTAATGACCTCTGTTATTGCAAAGATGGCCGACGCAGTGAGCGGAGCATCACCCAAGGCCAATGGCTATGCCAACGGCGCTCCCAGCAGCTATGCTGCCAAATTCAACCTCGCCTCGCATTTCATTGGCGGCAGTGAGCTTTCCAAGGCTCCTCCCAGCAAGGTCAAGGACTTTGTCGCCGCGAGCGATGGTCACACAGTCATCTCTAGCGTAAGTTTGAATGGACCCAGAGCTCGGAGGAGCTTTTTCTCGATGAACGCCCGAGTCTGACGAGCTTGCAGGTTCTGATTGCGAACAACGGTATTGCTGCCGTCAAAGAGATCCGCTCAGTGCGGAAATGGGCATACGAGACATTGGGCGATGAGCGCGCCATCCAGTTCACCGTCATGGCCACACCCGAGGACCTGGCGGCCAACGCAGACTACATCCGCATGGCGGACCAGTATGTCGAGGTCCCCGGTGGCACCAACAACAACAACTACGCCAACGTCGAGCTCATCGTTGACGTGGCTGAGCGCATGAACGTTCACGCCGTATGGGCAGGATGGTAAGATTTGGACAACAGCAGAAATTGGGACACTCGAGAATTGCTCTCTAACATCAGCACAGGGGTCACGCATCCGAAAACCCAAAGCTC
Source organism: Cladosporium cladosporioides (assembly GCA_002901145.1). NCBI lineage: Eukaryota > Fungi > Ascomycota > Dothideomycetes > Cladosporiales > Cladosporiaceae > Cladosporium > Cladosporium cladosporioides. The sequence goes on from NOXB01000011.1 coordinate 1,390,754, forward strand.
CCAGAGTCGCTCGCCGCCTCGCCCAAGAAGATCATTTTCATCGGTCCTCCCGGCTCGGCCATGCGATCGCTCGGTGACAAGATTTCATCCACAATTGTTGCTCAGCACGCTGATGTGCCCTGTATTCCCTGGTCTGGTACTGGCGTCGATCAGGTCGTGGTCGACGAGAACAACATTGTCACAGTCGAAGACTCGGTCTACCAACAAGGTTGCGTCAAGTCAGTAGCAGAGGGTCTCGCAGCCGCCAAGAAGATTGGCTTCCCCGTAATGGTGAAGGCATCCGAGGGCGGTGGAGGAAAGGGTATTCGCATGGTTCACGACGAGTCGAACTTCGAGCAGCTGTACAACGCTGCTGCCAGCGAAATCCCTGGTTCTCCCATCTTCATCATGAAGCTCGCCGGAAACGCTCGCCACTTGGAAGTCCAACTTCTTTCCGATCAATACGGCAACAACATCTCGCTCTTCGGTCGTGACTGCTCCGTTCAGCGAAGACACCAGAAGATTATTGAGGAGGCTCCCGTCACAATTGCTGGCGCCGCCACCTTCGCAAAGATGGAGAAGGCTGCCGTCTCACTCGGCAAGCTTGTCGGTTACGTCTCAGCCGGTACCGTCGAATACCTCTACTCTCACGCTGACGACAAGTTCTACTTCTTGGAGCTTAACCCTCGTCTCCAAGTCGAGCACCCGACCACTGAGATGGTCACTGGTGTAAACGTCCCAGCTGCCCAGCTCCAGATTGCTATGGGTATCCCTCTTCACCGCATCCGTGACATTCGCTTGCTCTACGGTGCCGACCCACACACCACCACCGAGATCGATTTCGGCTTCGAGAAGGAGGGCTCTGCTCTCCAGCAGCGCAGGCCTCAGCCCAAGGGCCACTGCACTGCTTGCCGTATCACCTCCGAAGACCCCGGCGAGGGTTTCAAGCCCTCTTCTGGTACCATGCACGAGCTGAACTTCAGGTCCAGCTCAAACGTCTGGGGTTACTTCTCCGTCGGTGCTGCATCCTCCATTCACAACTTCTCCGACTCTCAATTCGGTCACATCTTCGCATACGGCGAGAACAGACAGGCATCGCGCAAGCACATGGTTGTTGCATTGAAAGAGCTGAGCATTCGTGGTGACTTCAAGACCACTGTGGAATACCTTATCAAGCTTCTCGAGACTCCTGCTTTCGAGGACAACACCATCACCACCGGCTGGCTCGATGAGCTGATCAGCAAGAAGCTGACAGCCGAGAGGCCTGACCACCTGGTCGCCGTTGTTTGCGGTGCTGTGACTAAGGCTCACGTCGCCAGCGACATCTGCACTGCCGAGTACCGCACTGGTCTTGAGAAGGGTCAGGTCCCGAGCAAGGAGACCCTCAAGACTGTCTTCCCTGTCGAGTTCATCTACGATGGTCGCAAGTACAAGTTCACTGTCACCCGCTCAAGCGCTGATAGCTACACTCTCTTCCTTAACGGCAGCAAGACCCTGGTCGGCGTCCGCGCCCTTTCGGACGGTGGTCTGCTCGTCCTGCTTGGTGGCCGCTCGCACAGCGTCTACTGGAGGGAGGAGGTCGGTGCCATCCGCATGTCTGTTGACAGCAAGACCTGCTTGCTCGAGCAGGAGAACGACCCTACTCAGCTTCGCACACCCTCTCCCGGTAAGCTTATCAAGTACACCGTTGAGAACGGTGAGCACGTCAGCAAAGGCCAGCCCTTCGCTGAGGTTGAGGTCATGAAGATGTACATGCCTCTCATCGCCCAGGAGGACGGTATTGTCAACCTCATCAAGCAGCCCGGTGCCACTCTTGAGGCTGGTGACATTCTCGGTATCTTGGCCCTTGACGACCCTACCAAGGTCAAGTCCGCCCAGCCCTTCCTTGATCCCATTCCCGATGTTGGCGCACCCAGTGTCCTCGGCAACAAGCCCCCACAAAGGTTCGCCCACGCCTTCGGTGTCCTGCAGAACATCCTCCAGGGTTACGATAACCAGATGGTCATGAAGAGCACCTTGAAGGATCTCATCACCGTGCTCCGCGACCCTGAGTTGCCCTACGGTGAATGGATCGCTCAGGCTTCTGCTCTCCACTCACGCATGCCTGCCAAGCTTGACGCTACTCTTGAGGACATCGTCAAGCGCGCCCACGCTCGCGGCTCTGAGTTCCCTGCTAAGCCTCTGCAGAAGGCCTTCCAGCGTTTCCTCGAGGACACTGTCTCCGCTGGTGATGCCGACCTTCTTCGCACTGCCCTCGCGCCTCTGCTTGAGATCATGACCAAGTACACCGATGGTCTCAAGGCTCACGAGCTGATCACCATGACCAAGTTGTTCGATCAGTACTACGATGTCGAGAGCATCTTCTCCGCTCGCCAGAGCCGTGATGAGGAGGTCATCCTTACCCTTCGTGACGCCAACAAGGAGAAGCTCATCAACGTTGTCCAGACTGTCCTGTCTCACACCAGAGTCAGCGCGAAGAACAACCTCTTGGTCGAGATTCTTCAGACATACAGGCCTAACCAGCCCAACGTCGGAAACGTCGCCAAATACTTCCGCCCTCACCTCCAGAAACTGGCCGATCTTGAAGGCCGTGCCACTGGCAAGGTCGCCCTCAAGGCTCGTGAGCTCTTGATCCAGTGCGCCATGCCCACTCTCGAGGAGCGTACCGCCCAGATGGAGCACATCTTGCGCTCTGCCGTCCTTGAGTCTCGCTACGGTGAGAGTGGATGGGAGCACCGTGAGCCGAACTTCGATGTCATCAAGGAGGTTGTGGATTCCAAGTACACCGTCTTCGATGTGCTGCCCCACTTCTTCACTCACGCCGATCCCTGGGTCTCACTCGCCGCACTCGAGGTTTACACTCGCCGTGCCTACCGTGCCTACCAGCTCAAGTCGATCGACTACGTCGTTGATGGCGATGCTCCCTACGTCCTGTCTTGGGACTTTGCCCTCCGCAAGGTTGGCGAGTCTGAGTTCGGCCTGCCGATAGAGTCGTCTCACCCGTCTACTCCGGGCACTCCGCCGCTGGAAGCATGTCCAGGGTTCACTCCATCAGCGACATGAGCTACCTCAGCCGTCAGGCTCAGGGTGGCGAGCCCACCAGGAAGGGAGCTGTCGTTCCTGTTGAGTACCTTGATGACATCGATGAGGTCCTCATGAAGGCTCTCGAGGTGTTCCCTCTTGCAGGACAGAAGACTGACCGCAAGGAGAGCAACACCCTTTCGACTGATCTCTCCAAGCGCAGGGCTCCTTCCGGCGCCGCCGCCTCTCAGCCCGAGAGTGATGATGAGCTCTCTGCTGTCTGCAACGTCGCTATTCGTGACGCCGAGAGCCTTGACGACAAGGAGATCCTCGCCCGCCTGTTGCCTAGTCCAGGACTACAAGCAGGAGCTCCTTGCCCGTCGCGTGCGCCGCCTGACATTCATCTGCGGTCACCAAGACGGTACCTACCCTGGCTACTTCACCTTCCGTGGACCCGCCTACGAGGAAGACACCAGCATCCGTCACAGCGAGCCCGCTCTTGCCTTCCAGCTTGAGCTCAGCCGCCTGTCCAAGTTCAACATCAAGCCTGTGTTCACCGAGAACCGTAACATCCACATGTACGAGGCTGTTGGCAAGGCTAACGAGAACGACAAGCGCTTCTTCACCCGCGCTGTTGTCAGGCCTGGCCGCCTGCGCGAGGACATTCCTACTGCAGAGTACATGATCTCTGAGCGCCGACCGCCTCATGACCGACATCCTTGATGCTATGGAGATTGTTGGCAACAACAACTCTGACATGAACCACATCTTCATCAACTTCTCTGCAGTCTTCCCTCTGGACCCCAAGGAGGTCGAGGAGGCTCTTGCCACTTTCCTCGATCGCTTCGGTCGTCGCGCCTGGAGGCTCCGTGTCACCGGTGCTGAGATTCGCATCGTCTGCACCGACCCCGCCACTGGTGCTCCTTACCCTCTCCGTGTCATTATCACCAACACCTCGGGCTACATTGTCCAGTTGAGCTGTACGGGAGCGCAGTCCGACAAGGGTGACTGGCTCTTCCACAGCATCGGAGGCACCACCAAGATCGGTTCCATGCACCTGCGCCCCGTTGGTTCTCCTTACGAGACCAAGGGCGCTCTGCAGCCTAAGCGTTACAAGGCTCATATCATGGGCACCCAGTACGTCTACGACTTCCCCGAGCTCTTCCGCCAGGCCATCGAGAACAGCTGGATCGCCACTGTTGCTCAGCACCCCGCCCTCAAGGACAAGAAGCCTGTCTCTGGAGAGTGCATTGAGTACAGCGAGCTCGTTCTTGACGACTCCGACAACCTTGCCGAAGTCACCGCGAGCCCGGAACCAACACCATTGGTATGGTTGGTTGGATCATCACTGCCAAGACTCTGAGTACCCCCGTGGTCGTCGTTTCATTATCATCTCTCAACGACATCACCTTCAAGATCGGTTCATTCGGTCCTCAGGAAGACAAGTTCTTCCACAAGTGCTCTGAGCTCGCTCGCAAGCTTGGCATCCCGCGTATCTACCTCTCTGCCAACTCCGGTGCTCGCATTGGCATGGCTGAGGAGCTGATTCCTCCCACTTCTCCGTGGCTTGAGACGAGAAGCGCCCTGAGGCTGGCTTCGAGTACCTCTACCTCACTCCTGAGAAGAAGGCTCGCTTCGAGGATGCGCCCTCAAGTCTGTCATCACTAAGGAGATCAAGGTCGATGGCGAGGTTCGCCACCAGGTCGTCACTCATCGGCCAGGAGGAGGGTCTCGGTGTGGAGTGTTTGAAGGCTCCGGTCTCATCGCTGTGAGACTGCCCGTGCCTACGAGGACATCTTCACCATCACTCTTGTCACTTGCCGTTCCGTCGGTATCGGTGCTTACCTCGTCCGTCTTGGTCAGCGTGCCATCCAGGTCGAGGGCCAGCCTATCAATCCTCACCGGTGCTCCTGCCATCAACAAGCCTTGGGTCGTGAGGTCTACACCTCCAACTTGCAGCTTGGTGGCACCCAGATCATGTACAAGAATGGTGTCTCCCACATGACTGCCAACGACGACTTCGATGGTGTGTCCAAGATTGTCAACTGGATGTCATTCGTTCCTGACAAGAAGGGCAACCCTGTGCCCATCTCCCCGTCTGCTGACTCCTGGGACCGTGACATCACCTTCTTCCCTCCCCAGAAGGCTCCCTACGATGTGCGTCACTTGATCGCTGGTCAGGAGACTGAGGATGGCTTCCTCTCTGGTCTCTTCGACAAGGACTCTTTCAAGGAGTCCCTTGGCGGCTGGGCTCGCACCGTCGTAACTGGTCGCGCCCGCCTTGGTGGCATCCCAGTCGGTGTCATTGGTGTCGAGACTCGCTCCGTCGAGAACGTCACCCCTGCCGACCCTGCCAACCCCGACTCCATTGAGCAGGTCACCAACGAGGCTGGTGGTGTGTGGTACCCCAACTCCGCCTTCAAGACTGCTCAGGCCATTCGTGACTTCAACAACGGTGAACAGCTGCCGCTCATGATCCTTGCCAACTGGCGTGGTTTCTCTGGCGGTCAGCGCGACATGTACAACGAGGTCCTCAAGTACGGTTCTTACATCGTCGACGCTCTCGTCAAGTACGAGCAGCCCGTCTTCATCTACATTCCTCCCTTCGGCGAGCTTCGTGGTGGTTCTTGGGTCGTCGTCGACCCTACGATCAACCCCCAGTTCATGGAGATGTACGCTGACGAGGATGCCCGTGGTGGTGTTCTCGAGCCCGAGGGTATCGTTGGCATCAAATTCCGCAAGGACAAGCAGCTCGAGGTCATGGCCCGTCTCGACCAGACCTACGGCGACCTCAAGCGCCGCTCGCTCCAGAAGGACCTCACCGCGGAACAACAGACGGAGATCAAGAACAAGATGACCGAGCGCGAGAAGCTCCTTCTCCCAATCTACCAGCAGATCTCCCTGCAGTACGCCGACCTTCACGACCGCGCCGGCCGCATGCAGGCCAAGGACACCATCCGCTCCGCCCTCGTCTGGTCCAACGCTCGTCGCTTCTTCTACTGGCGTCTTCGCCGCAGATTGAACGAGGAGTACGTCCTCAAGCGCATGGCAGCCGCTTCTCCCCGCGAGCTCGCCGCTTCGCGCACCACCAGCCTCAAGACTCTCGAGGCTTGGTCTCAACTCCCCGCCTTCGGCACCGACGACATGAGCGTCGCCGTCTGGTACGAGGAGAACCGCAAGAGCATCGCCGACCGTATTGAGAAGATGAAGGGCGACGCCGTCGCTTACGACGTTGCCGCTCTCATGCGCAGCAACAAGGACGGCGGTCTTGCTGGTGTCATGCAAGTCCTCAGCATGCTGCCTGTTGCCGAGAAGGAGGAGGTTCTCAAGCGTCTTTCAAGGCTTAAAGAGCCTAATTTACATGGATTGATGGAGTCTGGCTTTGTAAGCATCTTGTGGGGGAATTTGGGATGATCCTTTTATCTGGATTGATGTTATTGATGATTGTGTTTGAATGCTCGCTTCTTCGCAAGGTGTCTTGTGTTGGGATTCGGGGTTATTATCTTTTCTTTCAGGTGTGAATAGTTAGTTTTTCATGAGGGGTTTGATAGATTTTAATGCATTTTCTATATGTTCAAGTTATACTTTTATGTCGCAATCAGAACAATATGGCCGTACAGTAGTGTACTGAATTCGTTCGACATTGCTGTGTATGCTCGGTTCACATTCGGAATGATGGTCAATAAAGCACTTCCTGAGGTAACACAGCTGGGTAATGGTGACGATCACATCATCAACAGAATCCCACAACAATTTTATATGTAAACGATGTCGATTTCACATCCTAGCAAGGACCCACGTGGTCATTAGATATGCTGTCAAGGCCATCCAAGACTCGGGTGTAGCTCTCATGCTTTTCGCTGTGGTGCCTCGTTTGGGCCAAGCATTCAACGTTGGCAACTTGGACAGTGCGAAACACTACCGGTTCGAGATTGATTGATCGTTCGGCGCTCGCTGTAGGAACAACCACCCCTGCCGGATCAAGCTCGAGTGATTTCGAGAGCTCGATCTTTTCCATTATTGGTCCGCTCGATGCTGGGAAGCTGACACATCGTCACGCGAGTAGAAGGACTGCATTACTCGGCGCATAAACCTACGTCGCTTAATCTAGAACTGTATTGAGGCTCCACTCGAGCCCGCCCTACTTTCTACTTGCACGCTACATGCCGAGACTTATTCGAGATGAACAGTTACACGATCGGATAGGGTTGGCAAAGACCTAATCGCCTTGGTCGATGCGATGCAGCTGGGTATCAGTATTTAGGATGGCGGATGTCTGCCCATTCGATTGTTGTTCTTCATATCAGCTTTCTCTTTCATCGTTCCTTCATATCCAGTCACTCATTCTATCCTCCAACCATGAAGGTCACTCTTTTCAGCGCCCTGGCGGCTCTTTCTCCCATTGCCACTCTTGCGGCTCCCATCACCGCCAAACAGGCCACACCCTCCACTGACGGTCCCATCGGCTACGCTTCGCAGAACGGTGGCACCACTGGTGGTGCCGGCGGCTCTTCCACCACCGTGACCAGCATCGAAGACCTTATTGACGCCGTCAAGGGCGACGAGGCTGCGATCATCTACGTCGAAGGCACTCTTGAGGGCAGCACCGAGAAGATCCGCGTCGGCAGCAACAAGTCCATTCTTGGAAAGGACTCTTCTAGCAAGATTGTTGGTGCTGGAATCTTTATTAAGGAGGCTAAGAACGTGATTGTCCAGAACTTGGCTATCAGCAAGGTTTCTGAGGGTGAGGGTGATGCTATTGGCGTGCAGAAGTCGGAGAATGTCTGGATCGACCACTGCGACCTCTCGTCCGATCTTGATCATGGCAAGGACTACTACGATGGTCTTGCCGATTTCTCTCACGGCACTGATTACGTGACTGTCAGGTAAGACAAGGTCGAGCCATGTTATATCCATCATCACAAAAGCACAACAGCTGACAACACCCTTTCTGTTATTCAGCAACACCTTCTTCCACGATCACTACAAGGCATCCCTCGCTGGCCACAGCGACAGCAACGCCGACGAAGACGAGGGCAAACTCCACGTCACCTACGCCAACAACCACTTCAAGAACATCAACAGCCGCATGCCGTAAGTGCGAAGGGTATGACCCATATAGTGCCTGAGACACTTTACTGACTTGTACTCTTCTATCTGGGCAGTCTCCTCCGTTTCGGCACCGCTCACATCATCAATTCCTACTTCGAAGGTGGAGAGGTCGGCGACTCCGCCGTCAACACCAGAATGGGTAAGTCTCCAAGTCCTGACTCAAGCTGACGTTCTATCACATGCTAACACTCTTGACTCAACAGGCGCCCAAGGCCCTCGTCGAAAGCAACGTCTTCGTCGATATCAAGAGTGCTCTGACCTCGCAGTTCTCGAAAGAAGACGGCTACGCTGTCGCCAACGACAATGATTTCGGTTCTAGCGAAAACAGCGCTCCTGCTGGTGAGCTTGACAGCGTGCCGTACGAGTACACTCTGCTCAGCAGTGAGAAGGTCAAGGATGCTGTTGTTGGCACTGCTAGTAACACTCTTACGCTCGGCTAAACGAGTGACATTGTCGCCATAGTGGTTGTGAATAGAGCATGGGCAAGTGACTATTCGTTGCATGTCGTGCATGTGGTGTCTATCTATATAGCATGTGAATGCAGGTCGTTCACGCGGATTTGAAAAAGGCTATCGGGCCTGACAGGTTCACTTGGATTCTGAGGGGTCCTTCGATGCAGATCATACTCTTCAATGTCAGAGGGTCAGTGACACTCCAGCATCTTCATTCGGTGGGTTCAGCCGGTCCTCGATTTCAACGATTCTAAGCGCATTCATGCGGTGTCTGTAGTCTTGGAGATAGTTCACACGGTTCTGGGCTAGAGCAGTGAGGACCACACAGCTTGTCAGAGCTGGCTCACTGCTTCAGTTGCTGTTCCTTCACTTGAAGCGGGGACTATTGGCACGTGTTGCATTCAAGTCTGAAAGGCTGTGGTCTATTTCAACGCACTGCTGAATATTTTACAACATCTTTAAGCCGCTCTCGAAACCAATCACAACTCTTTGACAAGCGGTCCTCTCTCCTTTGCAATATCGCAAACTGCACTAATTGACAACCCATACAATGAGCAGTGAGAATCGTCTCATGGCCAGCGGGCTGCTATACGAGGGCAGCGATTTTAATTCTTGGCTGACCAATTTGCGACAACTCTTTGCCATTCATGGCGTACACACTTGTATCTCAAACCTCACTTCTTGGTACGTTGTCGGGCGGGCGGAACCGCAGGATATCATCGCCATCATATGGTGGCAGGTGAGCCCGTCTATCAGATCTCGAATACCCAAGTACAGTCGCACGTATCCGGCTAGTCTGCTGGATGCTCTAGAGACGGCCGCTCGACCCTTCCGTTTCATGGATCTGCCTGCAGAAATCCGATGCAGAGTCTACCAGTTCGGATTCGCTGCAAGACCACCACAAGTGACTTTGACACTGACGACACGCAAAATATGGAATGTTAGGCTTGCTGAGGGCTGTCTTGAACCATTCGAATATACCAAGGAATCTATGCGCGAGCCAGCACTTTTGTCGACGAATCGACAGATACGCATCGAAGGCATGACAATATTCTACCAAAGAATAACATTCAGCTTGATGTTCAACGAACGTATCAATTCTGAATTGAGATTGGATCATTTCACTCGCGAGCTGTCCCGTGCCAAAAGGACCCCTGCACGTCGTCCATTTCCGACGGCTGATCAACGATCCCAAGCAGTCAACACTTGGGCAATGCTGCTGAAGCCGGACGCTTTGAAATTCATTCGAAATGTGTCCATACAGCTGCCACTTTTGAGGGTTTGTTCCATTGAAGGCAACCAGGACATGTTACATTTCAGCCTGGTACCTCGCGATGGTAAGCTCGAGCTAAGCGTCAGGGATCACGTATGGCTTGAGCCTGATTCACAGCAACTGCTTCGCGATCACACGGCTACAATCAACAAGCTTGCTCAGAGCGTGAAGGTGGAAGGTGAGGCACTGATCATGGTCCTCACGAGTCGTCCAGATATCTGGGATCAGTTGAAATTGGTGGCTACTTGACGGCAAATCTGTTTCTGACGTCTGATATCCCATGTTTAGATTTTGAGTGGTGGAGTTACTTTGCTGGGGAGATTCCTCAAATGACATGGAAGAATGAGAGATGATTTCAAGGCGTTGTTGTGAAAATTGGAGGATCTCAAGACATGCTTTGGGACTGCCTCTGCCATGAGAAAATTGAAATTACCGTGATTGCGCTCAACTCAATTGCGCTACGTGCTCGCGATCTCTGAGAGATGTTTAGAGCTTATCACCAGTCAACGGCACCTCAACAACTTGATCACTCCCCTTATAAGGCGGGATATCAAAACCCATACTTTTCCGCAATCTCTCCACTCACAAATCTTCCTCCCACAAAATGCCTCCCCTTGAACCACTTGACCAACGGCTTCGGCGCCGTCAACGATATTAGAGCATCAGGATTGTAGCCTTTGCCAGGTCCATCGCTCGGCGGTCCTTCCTCAATATTCCAGCTTGAAGGAGCATCAACAGCCAGTACGGAACTTTGCTCTCAGCCAACGCCTTGATCACGCCCGGGAAAGGCTCTCTAACTTCGCCACTGAATGAGAAGCCAAAAATCGCGTCGATAACATAGTCACTCTTCCCCAGCGCAGTAGCAAAGTCATCCGTAAACGGAACTTTCAGCTGCTCCAGCTGTGTTCCTAAGCGTGCGTAGAGTTCATTCTTCGATTGTTTCGGAAAGTAGACGCTGGTTTGTAGCCGAAGTGATGTAAGTTTCTTGCAGCTACCAGGCCGTCGCCACCATTGTTGCCGGGTCCGCAAGCGACGAGGACGTTTGGCGATTTGCTGGGAGGAGATAGCAGGTACATTGCTTGACTGACGGAGAGACCGGCGAGTTCCATTAGTTGGTCGATTGAGAAAGCGCCGCTGGACATGAGCTCTTCGTCGAGAGCGGCGGCGGCCTTTGAGCCTAGGGTGCGGAGCGCCATTGTGTGGATTTGATTGTGTGATCTGCAGAGTTCCAGGCAGGTAATTTGATGTTGGAGTTTTAATGAAGAGTTAAGCTGCGTTGCGATGTGTATATTATTTTGATTGTAAATGTCTGGCACCTTGATGATGCATCCATGAAGCTCAAGCTGGCTGATGGAGCGATGACGTCCAGCTGCTGCAGTCAGTCAATTGCTTCGTCAATCATCGGCGTCACACGCAAGGGTTACTTGTATGTTGGCGAGATGCTTGCAGATTGGAAGTTGTTTGGCGACAGTCCAATCGTCTGATAACGAACTTGGACTCAACAGTTGGCTGAGTTCGAGTACAACTGCGGCCTGGTAAGTTACGGATATTCCACGCGGCATCGAAGTTCTTCCCAGAAAGGCGATCGCAAAAACATGAATACAGATACCACGTGGGATTTTCACCGCCATTGTACAGACATATCATCGACAAGCTCACCAAATCACCCTGGACAAAATATATATTTAATTTACGTAATCAGTAGCCACGTACTACGAGAGGGAACTGCGAGGCTAAGTCATCTTGATCAGTTCCTATATAAACATATTATACATCGGCGTTATACAAGGTCACTCTTTTCATGAGCGAGCCTCCTTGTCGTGACGGGCGGTCTCAGCAGCAATGTTCTCCCGAACTTGCGCATCAGATACACTCTCTGGTGTCACAGTAGTAGTGCTAGTGCTAGCGGCACCATATGAGTCCTGAGAGATTGTTAGTTCGGCTCGTTTCAATCTTCGAACTTCTATTCTTACCTCGGTGTATTCCTTGGGGATGTAGGCAGGCTGACCCTTCTCCGTGTCGGCGTAAAGGTCGACCTCCTCGTCCTCCATCGCGGCAATTCGGGCTTCTTCCCATGAGTACCAACGTTCAGTAAGGCAGAGCTTGATAGCTTTCTTGGTCTTGCGGAGCTGCACAATTGTCAATGACCAGACCACAACTTCTGGTGTCGGGCGAACCGTACCTCATCCAGTCTCGCAGCAGCCTCGTACTCTCCGTATCCGGCGTCTAAGCGCTTCCTCTCGGCTTCATTGGTCAAGACTACGTTGGTCTCCTTCACACAGAGCCACCACAGTCTGTGCAAATCATCCCAGCTCTTGTGTCGAAGCTCCTGAACTGACCATCCTCTACCGTGCGCGTGAAGTTGTTCCGGAGTCTGCAATGGCGAGCGTTCGTTGTTGAAGAACCCCCAAGTCCATGGTCTGGATTCACCTGCACTTGCGAGCGGCGCGCGGGATCCAAAACGGGCTTGGGAAGTTTCTCGAGATCTACAGAGAGCTTGACCTTCTTGTTGAGTCCAGTGCGACGGATCGCCGAGATGCCTCGAGCCGGGTTGCCATCTTTGCGTGCGGTGCGAGTAGTCGAGGACGAAAAGCTGGCGCTTTGCGCGGCGCTCGAGAAAGCTGGTAGAAGGAATCCGGGCGGCAATGTTGCAGAGCGCTGTGAGGTCGTCGAGATTAGACCTCCAATTATGCTTCGGCTGGAGCAATGCATTTTGGCGGTTGTGCTGGTCGCGTGTCGCTCTTGCGATCGTTGGCTGGCTCTCACAGGAGATCAAACGTTCTCGGAGGTCCGCTCTCGTCTTTCGAAGTTGGCCGCGACAGCGACAGGGAAACACTAACCCTGGAGCGGGAATTACAACATGAATCGACATCGAACGACTGAAAACCTTCAATGTTGATATCATGCGATTGCCATCAATGATTGTATGCATGCATGTGTGCTCATGTCGTCGGATTGGGCGAGAAGTACTATGCAGATTGATCGTGTAAATATGAACGCAAGCGAGTGGTGACTTGACCGCAATCGTAGAAACCTGAACTTTTTACATGCATGTGTGAGCCAGCTTTGCCTAACTTGTACTCTTGTGTTGTTGGGGTGCATAAAGACATTTTCTATCCGATCAAGGTGTCGTCACATTACGGACTCAAGTCTTCCGAGATTTCGACCACTAACACATTGCGGTTAAGCATCAAGTGAAAGCCTGTGGCAGGGTTTTCAGGGAACACTTGCGTATCGACAGCCGTAGATCGGTCTAGACATATTTTGTGCAGACGAGACTCTTCGTTAGTGGTTACAGCGAGACGAGAAGTTCTGACACCCGTCGAACGAAGATACAGAATAAGATCACATGACCATTGTAATCCAATGCCATTTACCCTGCGCTTCTAAAGGTTCCGAACACAATTGCCTTGCCAGTGTCGTTACTGATCTGCTTCTCAGCCTCTTCTAGCTTGAGAGCAGGTTGCGTGGTGCGGATGTAGATTTCTATGTCTTGTCAGCCCACGAAGTACGCGATAACCTTATCGTCCACGGTCCTTACCTTCGAACTCAATCACGTAGCTTACAGCAATCTCATATCACTCGAGTACAATAATGGCAAGTTAGTGGCCCGCTGCTTCTGCCTCTTTACGTTAAACTTGATTCCGACATCTTCCCCGGGTATTGATCCAGAGCACTTGAGGGTCTTTTGTTGGATCGCATGCCTCAGCAACGCTGTCTGACCTGGCCTTGAGCTTGTGGCATTCTCGTTCCCATGATTGATGACTACTGTGCTGTGATCCGTGAACGATCGCGACTCGCAATGTCGTGACAGCCAGTCCCGCCATACTCGGATAGTACCCTCGGCGACTTCTTGGAGCGAACAGAGCAGGCCGCGAGTACTCTCTCGCCTACCCAGATATGCAACGGTGGTAAGCTGCGAGAATAGCTCATGAGCGTCCACGCTGACAGTATCTCGCACCACATTATCTTCATCGCGGGCTGCCGGCCGGATGGTCGTGTCCTGATATGTTCTTGAGCCAGGCACATCTCCAGCAGGATGTCGTTGCTTCACTTTAAATTCTGGTTCATTGCTTTCAGGTCGGCACCTTGTGAACAACTTTCCTAATTTCTTTACTTGTCCGACATAGTGGTCTTCATCTTTGATATCCAACAGCAAGCTGTCCAAGCCTTCCGTCCCTAGAGGCGTGCAATACAGAGGCGGAGCCGTCAAGCGGGCCGAAGGATGGTGACACTCCAGGAACAGGATGTGGCCGTCGAGACCGGCAGCAATTTGCAGACGATAATGTATCAGGCGCAAGATGAGTGAATGAAAACGCCGACATGTCGGAGTGAAAGGTAGGAGCTCTCGCGTTGATGAAATATCGAAGATGTTGAGGAGGATCTATGTAGTGGCTGCTGTCAGTCCGTGCGCTGGCCGAGTGCTTTGGGACGGAAGCACCAACTGACCTCATTTGGAAGGCCAAGGATCCCGTTATTGTCGTATTGGATGTCCGCCATCGTCACATTACAGATATAATCAACATTGTATCGGTAGAACAAGACGGATGCTTGAGATGAGCTTATCAAGCAAGGTGATGCAAGTGGAGGTTTAATGTAGGTCATGTGATCACGCGACACGCTAGACTCGACGCGTTTCCGACTTCATTTGTCCGCACGCCCGACCGCCACACCGTACCTTTCCATCAATACGTCGTGGACCAGCATGTCTGGGCGGCATTAAGTCATCATCTCAGCTCTTCCCTCTCGTTGACAACTGCGACGACATGGCGCCGCCTGATAGCGGCATGCGCAGTTTCGTGAAGGAGAGAAACGGAGATGTGAATCCTGATCTCACTGACTTGAAGAGGCACGTCCCTAGTCCAGGTGCAAAGGCGGACAAGAAGTCAAAGTCGAAGCACAACACACCGTCAGTCGTGAAAGAAGTCAGACTGGTCGTCAAAGTCGCCTCGATCAGAACACCTCTGCGCGTTCCAACAACAGTAGCACCGAGAATTTATCGACAACCGCCAGCACATCTCGCCAAAGAACTGGTAAGGATCACCATCTCGAAACACGCTCACACTCTTATGACCGACGTCCTGTCAATGGTGAACAACACACAATTTTTGGTGGCACAGACTATGATGACCAATCTGACATGACCCAAGACTTGCCTGACGATCCACTGGCGTCGGGTAAAAGGAATTTCGACAAGATGATGGCAGAAATGGAAGAAAGTAAGAGAGGAGCTGGTAGCCCTACCATTGCTCAAACTCATATCAAGGGCGATTCATATCCACCCACTTCCGCTGGGGTCCCATCAGTCACTGATCAGCCTGAACGAGCTGAAGTTAGGGTCACGGGTGGTCTTCAGAATTTGCCTACTCATGCCGCAGTGCGCATGAATTTCGGGTCCCGTAATCAAAGACAACAACAGCAGTTCGCCGGCGCCCGTCCTCAACTACCGACAGCCTCAAGCGCTAAAGTGCAACCTCCTGCACCGTCTCACCAGCCGCAGGACATCGGGAATTTCGATTCAGAAACAGCAATGGAGCATGACCCCGCGGGGGTTCTCGTTTGGCAAAGCGCCGAATGTCAAGAAAGAGATCGCCGTGCAATCCTCGCATCGTCCTAGACAGGCAGTCCCACCGCAACCACTTCCGACTGAGGTCACAGCTGCTGCTCCTCGTGCGCACAGGGAAATTGAAAAGCCTGTTATCGTACAAGTGACTCCAGTCACAGACGGTTATCTGCCAACACCAGCAACGCACACGTACCACCACGAGAAACAGTCTCGTGTCACTGAGGTTCAAGACTACCCAGACCAGCCGGTCACATCTGCTAGGCACGCTTCGTTGCCCGCTCAAGGTCCAGCTTCCGAAGCATTGACGGAAGAGGATCAAGTCGAACAATTTGAGCAGCAAGAGTTCAGCGATGAGCCACTGGACTATGGTCCGTCAGAGCTTTACAACAAAGATTATGCGTCTTTGAAAGCAGAGCCCTTTGATCATCACCCGAACGCCCAGCCGTTTGTCGTTTCTGACCTGCCAGATTCAGCTGCCCTGGTCGACAAAATAGCACACCTTGCGCATGCAGAACCTAAGACGCAATCTGAATTCTTTGCCAGCCTGAACATCGATGAATGGGAGGAAGCAGGGGATTGGTTCCTCGATCGCTTCGGTGAGACGATCAAGAGGCTGAAGGAAGTACGCAGGGAGAAACGCAAAGCTTCACGCGCTTTCGAAGATGAAGAGGTGCGTGAGGTGGCTGTCAGGAAGAAACGTGCCTTGACTCGTACTGCAATGGCCGACATGAAGTCGAACGGCGCTGCGGTCCTTACCGGTACGCCCGGGAAGAAGAACTGAAAGTGTCACAAACAAGAAAACGAGGAGCGCATTATACCCTTTTGCTTGACTTTAGCTTTGATGGAGGACCATAATGTTCGGTGTACGAGAGTAGATAGCGCAGTCCTTCACTCGAGCACGACTTTCGTTCTGCTGAGGAGGTCGACTGGCAAACCATGTCGCTTAAACCCGCCAATACACAGCTTCGCTGGCCGTCTCACGAGCACCCAGGTCAACTGTCATAACGACATGATTATCTCATTCTTCCTTTGTGCCAACACTGACCCAAATAACATACCAGCCACATCTAACTTCACTTTCCACTGAAGTCGCGATCGATCGGAGCCAAGGTCGACACCCAAGAACGTAAGGCAACCGGCCACCCCTGCCGCCTTACAAGCCTTAACACTGCTCCAAAAGTCCAAGCCTGGTCGTCTACGCTTATCTATATTGCATACATGTGATCGCAAGCCACAGGCGTGCTATCGCATCCAGTATCAAGCCTCCTCGAAGGTTAAATTATTTCCTCCACATACCGACCAACACACGACTCCACACGGCAAACCCCAAGCGAACCGGCACTCCAGATCCGGGGTACCGATGGTCGAAGGGGAAAAAAGGCACAAGCAAGCTCCCCCCACGCTTTCCGGTTGTTTATGTCACGATGCTTACGAGAAAATTGTTCGAGATTAATTCGGTAGTAGTAGGCGATTGAAGCAACCATGCCGAGTAGCCCGATGTGGTAATTCCGACTCTTTGTCTCTTTCGTTTGCTTGCCGATGCGGGTGGCTTGACGTCAGGTCGGATAACACGTGCTGTTGATTATGAAGAAATAAGAGACCTTGGCTGCTTGATGTAGAAAGTCGATGGCCATGGAGCCTAAGGATATCAAGCGCTTACGCGGATTGCACATTCATACGTACAAGCCGACGGCACGAAGAGCCGAATCAATAACATACCACGGTGTGACCTCGAATCTCGGCTTAAGAACTGACGATGCGATCTTGTCAAGCATGTGATGTGAGAGTCCGCGGCGAATGGATGAGGGCTTTCAATTTAGCTCCCATCATTCGGCTACCTCCACAAATCGTCGACGATAATCGCAAAAATGGCGTGCTATGGCACAGTCGTGATCATGGCCCACGAGCTAGGGCAATGCAAGAAATGACACGATTCTCGCAGCAGCTTGCATGTAGGGCAGCCATCATGTACGTATGGTCTGCTTCGCTTGCAACTTGCTCAGAAGCAGATTGTTGAGGAAAACCAACACAGTAAGTCGCGCGTGATAGCAAAAGGTTGAGGAAAAGTCGTTGTTGAGGATTGGGCGCCTGACTGTTTTACGAATCGTCGTCACACGCACGCGGAAACACGTTGCAGATGCTTTTGTCCAGTGAGATCAATGCAAGGCTTAGTTCCACACCGCCGCAAAAAGTGGGATCAAGGATGCGTGTGCGGGCAGCCCGTGGGGAAGAAGATGGAGTCAACGATACTTTGTTTTTTGCTTGACAGCGCATGATCCTACGGAGATAGTATTGAATTGAACGTGTCTGAACCTAGCAATTGATCGTCCACACACCATAGTGGGAAAGATAAGGCACGAAAGGCAACCATCTTCGGAACGAAAACACCAGCTGCCCTCACCTCCCCACAGATCTTCTGCATATCGCATGCTGCGAAGGGCAGGCGGCAGAAGACAGGAGCCGGCACGAACGCTACTTGGCACCTCTCCACTCGCTTCATACTGTAGGCGGTAGGTACAATCCGGACGCATCATTGGGTGACGCAGCGTTTCCACTACTGTACGGCTCGACGTGCTACTACGACTCGCGAAACGGCCTCGATACGGGCGCGTAGAAGGTGGGTTTCCCAAACCATGCCTGCGACGTTTGCCGATGTTCAGCAGCGAGGCATGACTCTGCTATGAAGGCATTCTTGGCTTGCGGTTGTAGCAATCCAATCGAAAACACAAGATACAACAATTGCCTATCTCGATCTACATCATACAAAACAACCAATCTATTACCCCAGCTCCACCCCACAACCGCCTCCACAACACGAAATCCTTCCCAGATAAACCATGCACCTGCTCGAAGCTCACAGGGAGCGAGACGAGGCGCTCCACCGGCCCGACCAGCAACACAACGGTCTCTTGGCACGACACGTAACCACCAAACTCGTCTCGAAGGATCGACGTCTTTCATGCGGCTGCTGCACTCCCCACAGCTGCTACGACCGATGGGGAAGGGCCGATGCGATGCGCTGCGATGCCCCAGACAACAGCGATGTGGGGGAAGCCAAAAAGTGACGACGATCAGCAGCCTTGGTCGGGTCGGGTGGAATCGGTTGAGGCTCGCGGAGATGAGAGGATGTGAGACGGAGGTAGGAAAAAGCTTGATGCTGGCTGGGATGGCGAAATTGGGGGCTGGCTGACGTCGTTTCTCCGAGAGTTGCACCTTCCGTCGTTGTTGTTCCCGGACGATCTGGGGAGAAGGTTTTGGTGGTAACTTCATGATGATGGAGGAGAGATTTTGCGTAAGGATCTGATAGTGAGGGTGGCGATTAGTGATGATGAAGGGAATGATGTGATGTGATTTTGGTCGTTAGTTAAACCATGCGAGCAGCGTGCTAGCGGTTGTGAAAGGGTGCCTTGTCTGGATGATTGCGTCGAAGTGAGGCTTAATGGATTCATATGGTGATAATTGTTGATGGATATAATAATCTTGTTTTAATTCCATTGATAGGAGAGTAATATGTATTTCAATGAAAATCTGAAACTGATCATGAAATATATGAGAGGTGGGTATTGATCAAATATCAGGATTCTACCAAAGCTAGTATTACACGCTCTCTTTTTGTAAAATCCAGCGAGAGCGCAGAGCAGAATCAGGAAGAATGAGAATAGAGCTTCTGACAGTCGAATTTTCGCACAACAAGAACCCAGTCAATCGAGCACAAAATAAAGAGTGCTCGTCGCCCAACACAAAACTCCAATCGCTGAATGTCCTTGGGAGCATCATATGCTTCGACCACAGACAAAGGTTCAGCTCCCGCGAGTACTCCGTCCTTTCTATCCCTTGGAACACCGTGTGTGCCTTGCACCACCATTCGCTGACCTCGCCGAAGCGTACGCTTCGTTGCGCTCAGCTTTTGCTTCCTTCGCCGTGAAGCGCCGTACCCCAGTCTATAGTCGCTAGAACTCCTCGCAGTCGCAATAAAATCCAGAAATAACCTTCGAAGAAAAAATCATGTAATACGGCCGTGAGCGATCATGATTTGGCAGTCAACCGGTGGATGGCCGCGTATTACCGCACAGAGTTTGTCGTTGGGCAGAATTTTCAAGTCCTTTCGGGAGTGGCGCGAGCGCTGTTTTGACCGCTATTCTGACCGCTGTTCTGACCACTGTTTTGTCCGCTGTTGTTGCCACTACTGGGATTCACAAGCTCGTTGATCTTGGTGTTGCCTTCGTATTTGGGTGTCGAGACCATAGGAACCGGTAGTTTTCTTTGAGATCCGTCGCCGGCTTCCATAATTTCACTAATCCGTAGACCGCTGTGCTGAGCGGGGACGTACGGCTGTTGACCATCAGCTGAAGGCTCGACAGGCGCAAGCGCAGGCGGCGGTTGGTGAGCGAGGGAAAGGTGGTGCAGAGTTGGGAGCTGCACACCATTATGGAAGAACTGAGGACGCAGCCTGGGCGAATGCGAAGGCGTGGCCAAGGGAGTGTGGTCGGGTGTCGGCGAGATCGACTCCTGAGAGAATGATGGCGATGGAGGCGCAGTAGACTGAGGAGAAGCAGGTCTTGACTTCTTGGTCATGCGGTGGGCGTACTGGTCATCGTCATCGTGCGAGTGCGAACGAGACATCGGCTGCGAGGTGGGATTTGACGAGTAGTGGTAGGAAGAGAGAGAGGGCATGCGGTTTTGGCTGTAAGGATTGACGTGGTAGGGAGTTCTCGAGGCAGGCAGGTTCAGATGCTGGTTGGGAATCTGCGAATTGTTCTCGCGCTCAACTTGCGACGCGGCGGTGGCAAGCCAGGTTGATCGCACCCGGACTTGAGTATCCGCCGTTGGCAGCTGGGCTGAGATCACCGCTGTTGTTACGGGTCATGTAAGATCCAGGGTTGCTGGTGTATGTCGCGGCGTAAGAGTGAGGAGGTGAGACATTAGGAGAGTTGATCTGGGAGCCAGGCGCAGACTGAGGAGCTTTGGGAGGCGGAGGCATGTTGTTAACAGGGCTCTGCTGGTGCTGCTGCTGTTGCTGTGCTTGCTGCTGTGCCTGTTGCTGCTGCAATTGTTGCATTTGCTGGAGCTGCTGAAGCTGCTGAAGTTGCTGCATCTGCGCCATTGGGCTCATGTTGTTCATGTGCATGCCGTTCAAGCCATTGAACTGGTGCATTTGGTTCAATTGGCCCATTTGCATCTGGTTAAGCTGGTTCATTTGATTCATCTGGTTGATCTGGTTGAGCTGCTGGAGCGCAGGGTTGTCATACATGCCGGCCTGAACGGCGGCGGCGGCGGCGGCGGCTGCAACATGTTGCTTGTTGCCGCGACGCGAGTTGGGGTTGTTGTGGATGCGCGAGTGACGCGTCAACTCGTCTGATCTGCTGAAGCGCTTGGTGCAGCCAGGGAACTGGCAGGCGTGAGGCTTCTCGCCAGTGTGCGTGCGAATGTGACGTGTCTGGTGCTCGAGGCGGTGGAAGGCCTTGTCGCAGAGCGGGCACTTGTACGGGCGCGGCAGGTCGGGGCGGTTCTCGTCTGTGTTTTGCTGCATGTTTACTCCCATCGTCGGCATCGTCATGGCGGCGGCGGCCATAGGCGTGCCTGGCTGGCTGTTGGGCTGGCTGTTGGGCTGGCTGGGCTGCTGCGACGACAGGCCAGAGGAGGTCTGCGAGGCGGGCGCGCTGGGCTGCTGCTGCTGGGCGGCGAGGAGGGTGGCGGCGGTGTCGTCGGCGAGGTGGTCTGCAGGGAGGGCGGCTGCTGCGTGCGCTCGGGATTCAGCAGGTTCGAGAGCATGTGTTCTGTGGGAGCGCTGGCTGGCTGGCGGCGGTAAGGCAGAAGTTATGCGGGACAAGCGAGGCTGCGGCGGAGGGGAAGCCGGGGAGAGCAGGACAGCAGGCTCTGGCTGGCGCAAAAATTGGAAGGGCCTTTGACTTTGGCGGCCCCACTTTTCGAGGATGACGAACGGACGATAAGAGCTGGGGATCGATGAGCGTATCCGTCTGTTCCTGCGTCGCGCTGGCTGCCGGCTGCGAGGCGCACGGCGAGCTGTTTCGGCTGGCGTGGCGCTGCGCTGGTCTGCGCGCTGGCCTGGCTGCTGCTGGGTAAAGGGATGGGCGCTGCTCAAGATAGACCGGCTGATGCTTCCCCAGAGTCGCTGTGATCCGGCGAGTGGGTGGGCGGTGCAGATCGCGGAGGCGTAGGCGGGATGCGTGCAGCGCAGTGAGAATAGTCGCAGTGGCAGTGGTGGCCGTGGGCGCCGGCGGTGAAAGTCTGCGCAGAAAATGCTGGTGGTCTGTTTGTTGGGCGAGCAGAGCGGAGGGCAGCAGGTGGTGTGCTCGAGGGCAGGCCACCAGTATTGTATGCTTCCGGTGGGTTTCGCCGCACCGCGAAGGCACCGATAAATGCGATTTGACTGCGGGCTGGGGTGAAAAGTGGACCCTGCCGTGGAGTGAATGCTCTGGGGCGCGGACGAGGTTCTTTCTCGGCACCTCGTGAATTTTTACCGAAGAATCACCAAGATTGAGAACGTGAAGATGCAAGACGACACAAGAGCTGGACCGCTGCTGTCGACTACATGTATGTTAAGCTGTTCTGGCCCGTCTGTGGCATCATGTCCTCAGGTCGTCACCTCAGTGCTCTCCACGATACATGTGCGGCATCGCATGTCAATATTACGCCCACCCGCGTCGCCCTACCAGAGGCTCTGCTGGGCCTTCGCGCTCCGTCAAAGATAAGAGATTCAAGCACGTGTTTCGTCTCCGTGACGTCTCGAGGCGTTGGCCAAGCTGTCGAGGCCTCCACCCCTTCCACCGTGGGATGGGATGCAAGGCGGTCCTGGCAACTGCACATCGTGCTCTGCTCGTGGGATGTGCGCCTTCGTTGCAGTCACGCGGTATGCCGAGTGCCTGTGGGCATGAACGCCGCCTGGTATGGGCTGCAGCAGTAGTAGTGATGATCAGCGACACCGTTTGTCCCACAGAGCCTCCATCCGCTTCCAACCCACTTGGGTGTCTTGGACTACGGCACGCAATCTCTCGTGCTAAGGAATAGCCTTCTCGCAGCCACTCGTCCGCCTGTGACACACATCGTCCCCTGAGATATCACACGCGCTTTCACCCATACTTCTCCACCATCTAGCAAATGCTCCGCGCGGAGCCGGCTGGGCCTGGAGAAACGTCGCACAACATGTGAGGACATATCAATGACTAGTGTGGTTGTTGTGACAGTCGAGTCTTCTGTTCATTCTACTGTTTGGCCGCTTTTCGAGACTAGACATCGACTCGAGTGTATCGTATTACATTATATCAATGCTCTTGACAAATCGCCCAGTACGATCCATAAACACGCCGAACAGCGGTGCGCCGCATCAAAGGCCAGACCACGCATCGACAAGTCATGCCACAGGGTTTTGGTCGATCAGGCGTCTGAGTCGACTCAGTCGATCACATCCGTTGCCAATGCTCGTGAGTAGTCACTACTACTATAGACTCGACTATCAGTTAGTGCAGAGGGTCGGCCACGCAAGCACTACTGTGACTACACATCATGCCCAGACCGCGCCTCCGCCGCCTCCTCCACATGGGGTGTCGCGCCGTCGTCTCCGCTGGTGTCGAAACCGTGGCGGTGTTTCTGCGTGCACTTGACTTTACGGGACAGACTTCCAGAACCCCCACGCAGCAGAATGTGGAGGAATAAGCTCGACAGCAGGTGTTCGAATTGAGACACCCCTATAGGCTAAATCATCATCCAACACGACAGCGTAGCGACACTTCTCGCCTAAGATTATCACAACAAAGCAAAACATCTAGACTCTCACGGCGCGAGCGAGTGCGAGATTGCCAGTCAGCCCGCGGCTGATAACACTTGTCCGTCAGTGAGACTTTTGCTAATCTGTTGGTGGAATTGGAGAGCAGAGATAGCCCACTTGGCTCAGCCGACTTGCGGGCCAGCACTTGATTAGGGTCGGCAATGTGATCTTCCTCGACTCTTCTCCCGCCTGCCGTCCGTCCATCCCTTTCCCAAGCGACAAGCGACGATCTGTGGAGAGGGAACGAGCCGCAGATACCCCAGATGCTAGATATGGAGGAGGAATCATTCCCATCTTCTCCGCAAAGGGAAGTGCACGGCGAGCCAAGAGCAGAGTGAATGGTACATCAATCTCTAAGGTGTACATCTATTCGTCACCCACAAGCTCGCAGTCGCGGTGAGAGCCCGCAGACCTCCAAGTGTTTTACACAGTAATCTCACCGAGCATTGCTCCAGAGCCTCGAGCCGTAGTAGCTTGCCGTGTCGCGCAAAACAGCCCTGTGGCTCGTGTGCCATGTCCACCTCTCGCTCTCTTCTCGGCGCCATAGGCTCGTGTCACGTGTCACGCACCACCTCCAAAGAGAGCAAGAAAATCTTGGCGGACTCAGACTCTGAGACCACCGACCCTTGGACTAAACTTCTAATCCGTGAGTACCCGGGTGTGGATACGTTGGGGTACGGGTTTGTCTGCGCTGTCCCACGTCACCGGGTATCAGCGCACGGCGGAAGCGACTACACAGACTCCTCAGCAACCCATCAAGGTGGCCAGTTGGGTACGGAGGTACCCTTTTCGTTGATTCACCCGCCACCGTCTCCGCTGTGAGAGTGGTGAAGGATCAGGAGACGTCTTCTTTGCAGAGAAAATGGCTGCCGGGTGGCTTGCGCAGGCTTCTTCTGGAAGATCCGGCGGCGGCTCTTGGTCTTGGTATTGTTGTCTTGCCTAGGATAGCCCAGTCTCACGCCTGCCAGCTAGACAACACCACCGTACCTGACGCTTTCACGTGTCCGCAGAGTTTCGTGTGGAGCATCTCACCAGCAGGAGGAGTTGAAAGGTCGCGAGCTACCGGACGATACCGCGAACAGCTTGAGCGTGAGATTCCTCTCCCTTCTTGTCTCTCAACCCTGAAGCTTTCACATGTCTGGAGACACACGCTGGAGATATGCGGAGCGGCCGGGCAGTGGTCCGCCAGCACGTGCAAAGCTGAAGGGACGGGCGAGGGCTCGACCAACTGCGCTCCAAGGATGGCGAGAGCCGAGAGACGGCCGCCCTGTTGAGGGCTCCGCGGCGTCCTCTGTTAGCCTCCGCAATGCCTCCGCGTAACGGAGCTCGCAACGTGCTCTGGCCTGGGGACGCAGATGTGGGCTGAGCAAGTTATTTTCTTGTTGGTAGTCGGTTTGATCCGATCGCTCAAGGAGATGTAACGGGCGGGCGCCGTTCGCGCACTCCGCGATTGGGGCTTAGGGGACGAATGTTGTCGTCCGCCTGGTCTCTGTGTTGATGTGATGTTATGGTTATTTGTTTTGCTGCTTCCTCCGCCCGCTGTGATGGGCATTCGACGTGTTCGTGTTCTTCGGGTTCTTTGAGTCGCCATTGATGATATTGGTCGGTTTTACGGAAATTCCTCTCTTCGTCGTAATCACTACTGGAGTTGCGTCTGGTCGAACATCAACTGATTCGATGACATTTGATTCAACAGACGTTCTAGATCCTGACTCCTTCGTCGTCATTGGACACCGAACACTCTCGTGGAAGCAGCCGTATGCGTCTATCGTCCAATCCTTCGTTGACACATTATTGTGCATAGATTTTGACTCCGTTCCTACATATCTGCCTGGATC
Source organism: Cladosporium cladosporioides (assembly GCA_002901145.1). Classification (NCBI taxonomy): domain Eukaryota; kingdom Fungi; phylum Ascomycota; class Dothideomycetes; order Cladosporiales; family Cladosporiaceae; genus Cladosporium; species Cladosporium cladosporioides. The sequence goes on from NOXB01000011.1 coordinate 1,415,781, forward strand.
TTGCCGATAATCACATGTTTCGGGATATACCGGAGGTCCTGAGATGCTTCATGATATGCAGACGTATACGATCGAGTTGTTGTGCATGCCAACGTGTTTCAAACCATAGCTGATGGTGTGAGGCAGCTGCCCTTTTTTCTCGTGGTCGCTCTGAGATAAATAGAATCGTGTCCTTGATTGGTCAATGGGCAATGGATCTGGAACAGAAGTATTGATGATCTATCCGATCGCTGCAATCGTTCCCTGTCTATTGTTCGTCTCCGCGTGCATGTCTACCATTTGTGAGAGTTCTTCCTCTCAGTGCTGGCACATCGTGGAAAGTGGGCTGACTACGCGCTTCTCAAATATGTTCAAATCTGCCTGGACTACAAGGAGAACGTGGTCGAGGTGGTATCAACGATATATGGTTCACGTCTCAAGCGTGTGATGGCGTTCCGATCGTTACTGCGTCAAATGAAGATGTGACACATACGTATTCACTTGTGTCCATATATCTTGCAGAACTCCGCGCAGATGTACGGTTGTGCGGATGCTGCTGATACAAATCCAAAACTTTGGCTCTAAAATACATTCGAGAGCAACGAGGTTGTTCAGCAACAATAGGGCCACTGCCACCGGTCATGATTACAATGTCTATATAGGGCCCATTGACCTACCATGTGTAGATATGTGAGGCTCGATTGTATGTTGCAAAAAACCGCATGATCGCGGTGCTCAAGTTTCCAATGGCTAACACCAAACCCTAATTTCGGGATTGCAACTTTGGCGAGTCGCCGACATCTAGATCGCGATACAGCTACCAGGACCTCTTAATCGACCAGGCAACCATGTCACTCTCTCAGAGGCTGCTCAGCTCGTCACAGCGACTGAAAAGCTCCAGCCGGTGCCTTGGTCAACCCCAATGGCGCCAGACACAACTACAGACGAAGCGACAGCTCTCACTCCAACCCCGATCATCTCTCCTCGGATCAGCTCTCAAGGACGCGCATAAGACCCAGAGGCGCCATGCCTCTACCGCCGCCAAAGACGTGAAGTCTGCTGGAACACGCACGAAGAACCTTCTCTATGGCACAGGCTTGCTCGCGGTTCTCAGCTTCGGCTACCTCTACATCACCGACACTCGCGCAAGCATCCACCAATGGCTTGTTGTACCGACGATGCGCACGATTCACTGGGACGCGGAGGATGCTCATCACGCTGGCGTGAACTACATGAAGGTACTCTACAAGCTTGGTCTTCACCCCAGGGAAAGAAGCACGGATGATCAAGAGCTTGGTGACTTGCGCGTCGAGGTGTTCGGCCACACGCTTGACAACCCTGTTGGAACAAGTGCTGGAATCGACAAAGACGCTGAAGTACCCGGACCCCTGTTTGCACTTGGTCCTGCTCTTGTAGAAGTTGGAGGTGTGACGCCTCTGTCGCAAGAGGGCAACCCTAAGCCCAGAGTGTTCAGACTGCCTTCGCAGAATGCTCTGATCAACCGCTACGGACTCAATAGCGAGGGTGCAGACCACGTTGCGATGCACCTGCGTCAGCGTGTCAGGGAATTCGCTGGCAATTACGGACTTGGACTTGGTCCTGACGGCGAGACCGCAGTGCTTGATGGCGAAGCGAACGTTCCTCCTGGAAGTTTAATGCCCGGAAAGCTACTTGCTGTGCAAATCGCCAAGAACAAGACCACTCCCGATGCTGATATCGCAGCTGTGGCCAGTGACTACGTCTACTGCGTCGAGCGTCTTGCAAAGTATGCCGACATCATGGTTGTCAATGTCTCATCGCCCAACACACCCGGTCTTCGCGATCTCCAGGCTACTGGACCGCTCACAGCTATTCTTACAGCCGTAGTAGATGCTGCAAAGAGCACTGATCGTAAGACCAAGCCCGCTGTCATGGTCAAGGTCAGCCCGGACGAGGAGTCGGATGCACAGATTGAGGGCATTTGCTCTGCCGTCTGGGCATCTGGCGTGGATGGTGTGATCGTTGGCAACACCACCAAGAAGCGTCCTGATCCCATTCCCAAGGGCTACATCATGCCTGCAAAGGAGGAGAAGATTCTCACTGAGATTGGTGGCTACTCTGGCCCTCAAATGTTTGACAGGACTCTTGCCCTTGTAAAGCGCTACCGCGCAGCGCTCGACCAAGGCCCTCCTGAGGACCAGCCGAGAAAGACTGTGGAGAAGCCTGCACCTGCAAAAGCGTCTGTTGGCCCTGCCGAGGCCAGCGCTCAGCGTGATGCCCAGCACTTGAAGCCTCTGACCCCCGAAGCCGAAGCTGAGAGCAAGCAGCCTCTCATCAAGCTTCCCAAGAACCCTCTCGACTCTTCCGCCGTCCACGGACAGGCATCGGAGGCTGTGACCGACGCAACTGTGATCAAGCCCGCATCTCCAACATCACAAGTGGAGAAAAGGGCGCCCCAATCAGATGCACAAAAAGTCATCTTCGCCACAGGTGGCATCACAAACGGAGAGCAGTGTCTGCAGATCCTCAACGCTGGCGCAAGTGTCTGCCAGGTCTACACTGCGATGATGTACGGCGGTGTCGGCACCATGACGAGGATCAAGAGCGAGATGAGGGAGGAGATGAAGAAGTCGAAGCGTTCTTAGACTTTGTACACTGTTTCCGCAAGCGCGGTTCATATGTAAATCACCATCAGCGAGTAATACAGAAGCTAAATGTACTTATGTCCGCATAAGCTTTTGTGGTAGCTGTGGCTCGCTTTAGTTTTCTGGAGTGATACCTTCTGTTCTACTCGACAGCAGTGTTTGACCTGACATCGATGTGTATGCTAATAATTGTGGGATTGTACATGAGTATTGCGTACAGGGTTGCATCTACTCCTGTACGATTTGATGCCCATGTAAACGGTGTCGATCTCAGCTTGTCTTTCGTTACAGATTGTGCTGCCGTTGTGGCCATGTTAGTCTCCCAGTAATGGAATGCCCCTATTACCATGCACAGATCTAAGGATGACTGTAGCGGCCATGGAGAGACCATGTGCAGACTTAGGACGACCAATTGTACCGTTCAATTTCATGAAGCTCATACCATATTGAACCCTGTCCAGACGGGATTTCCGCGACGTCTTGCCCGCAGTGGGGTCGCCTAGTACATCGTCACCGCCAAAACATAGCATGCTCTCGCCTCTCCTGGTTTCACACGTTCACTGAGCTATCACCTGCTTTCAGAACACCAACGCAAACATGGATGAGATCGCTCCGGAATACGACGTGGTCGTCTTGGGCACCGGTTTGACCGAGTGCGTGCTCTCTGGCGTGCTCTCCGTCAAGGGCAAGAAGGTGCTCCACATCGACCGTAACGACCACTACGGCGGCGAGTCCGCCTCCATCAACCTCGAGGCTCTTTTCAAGAGATACGGCAACTACCAGGAAGGTACCGAGCCATGGAAGAAGTACGGCAGAGTCAACGACTGGAACATCGACCTCGTCCCTAAGCTCTTGATGAGCAACGGCGAGCTCACCAACATCCTGGTCTCTACCGATGTCACAAGATACTTGGAGTTCAAGCAGATCGCCGGCAGCTACGTGCAGCAAGGAAACGGCACCAAGGCCACAGTTGCGAAGGTGCCCTCGGATGCCAGCGAGGCACTTAAGAGCCCCTTGATGGGCCTGTTTGAGAAGAGGCGCGCAAAGAACTTCTTGCAATGGGTTGGTAGCTTCGATGAGAGCAACCCAAGCACACACAACGGTAGGTATCTAAAAGAGAAGATCTTATAAGACGAGAGGAGCATGGGACTAACATGGACACCACAGGCATGAACCTGTCACAGACCACCATGAAGCAGGTCTACGACAAGTACGGCCTCGAGCAGACCACTCGCGACTTCATCGGCCACAGCATGGCACTCTACGCCACCGATGACTACATTGAGCAAAAGGGCATGGCCAAGGATTGCGTCGAGCGCATCCGTCTTTACGTGAACTCCATGGCTCGCTACGGAAAGTCGCCTTACATCTACCCTCTGTACGGCTTGGGCGAGCTTCCCCAGGGTTTCGCCCGTCTCTCTGCCATCTACGGTGGAACATACATGCTCAACACCAACGTTGACGAGGTCAAATACGAGAACGGCAAGGTTTCCGGCATTCGCGCGACCATGAAGGAGCGCGGCGAGGAGGGCGACGGCATGAAGTTCGAGACCAAGTGCAGCAAGATCCTTGCAGACCCGTCCTACTTCCCCGACAAGGCCAAGGTCGTCGGCCACCTCATCAAGGCCATTTGCATTCTCAACCACCCCATCGACAAGACCGACAACAGCGACTCTGTCCAGCTCATCATTCCCCAGTCCCAGGTTGGCCGCAAGCATGACATCTACATCGCCATGGTCTCGTGGGCACACAACGTCTGTCCCAAGGGCTACTACATCGCCATCGTCAGCACCATCGCCGAGACTGACGCCAACCACCACCTCGAGATCCAGCCCGGTCTCGAGCGCCTCGGCAAGATCGAGGAGAAGTTCATGGGCCCTCCCATCCCTCTCTACGAGCCTCTCGACAGCGGTGCGAGCGACAACATCTTCCTCTCCAAGAGCTATGACGCCTCCAGCCACTTCGAGACCACTACCGGTAAGTTTGATGGCATACAAAATGATTGGCCATCTGCTAACGAGACCTACAGACGACGTCAAGGACATCTACTCGAGGGCAGAAGGCCACGAGCTCAAGGTCGAGGGTCTGAAGGATGGTCAGAACCTTGTTGCCGACGAGTAGAACTGCGAAACATATACCCTCTCATTGGCAGTAGAATCCAGTAACGCTTTAGCACTTGTGATAATAGCATGCGCGATGACATCTTTCTTGCAATTCCGTGTCGTGTTGGAATATCGTAGACTGCAGCGTTGATTGAGTGAATTTAGATGTTGTTTGTACCTTTTGTGCATGCTACGGATGAACACAAGATCGCGTCGCACGAAAAGTATTCCATTGTGATGATACTAATCTCGTCGCTCATTTGAAATTCTCTGATCCTCGCAGCATATTGGTCCACACACATTGAACATCTTTCCGACCATCTCACACATGAGATCGAGCCCTTTTTGATCCTCGCAACCTCGTAATTGTAGGATTTGCAAGCTCGTGTCATGATTTCCGTCAGCCAGAACTCTCTGCTAAAGGGTGCTGTGTGATAGATTAGCAAGCGTTGACTACAGTAATCACAGCTGGGAAAAATGCTTACGCCAGTAAGGCTGGCTCTTTGCCACTTGGTCCCAGACCTCCGGGCGACTCGCGAGGAACAAAATCAAAGCTTCACCGTTTAATTTCAAAGTCCGTGCCGTGATGCTCACAGCGGCAGCATGTTCCTTCAGGTGTGATAGTGACTCTCGCGTGAGCCAAGCATCCTCTTCGCATCTGATGTCGAGTTCACCGTTGACAACTTCAAGAGAGCAGCGGAATTTCCGAGAGGCCTTCTTGAGCAGCAGATCAATGCGACGCAGTAGCTTGAGACTGTCCGAACTGAGAGTAGAAGCCCAGTCGTTGATGGACGCTGCTATATGTTTTCCAAGATAGCCGGGAGATAGCGGTTGCTGCGCCCAACCACGACCGTAATTGGTTGGTACGCGACACGAGTTCAAGGATAATCAGTTCTTTGCCACTCGAGATCGAACAGTCGGCCGTCGTAAAAAAGGGGCAGTGTCTCAGCGCGCATCTGTCGATTGACGCACAAGATTGAAAGCTCATGCGTTTTGTGGGAATAGAAACGATGGTTGTAGCGTGTTCCCATGACCAAGTTGACAGGAGTTCTCTTCTCCGACGGCAAAACCATTGAGTATACGCAGTCGAACCTCCGATGGCAGATCAACGAGTCGGAATGGACACGCGGTCTTTCGCAGTTTTCCGATCAATGCAGTCGGGTCTCCACGACTCTCTTTCGGGATTCGAACTCTGGTATATGGGCTTGTCTGCCACCAGATCATGTCTGCTACTTCTTTGCGATTTCTGGCCCCGGAAACTGATGGCGGGCCTCCCTTATCTGAGGCTATTTCGCAGCCATGCTGTTGTGAGAGAATGGCACTCATACGCGGCAGCCATTCATCGAAGTTGCCCTCGTACAAGAGTCCACTGGCGGTGAGGTTGCTTGCCATGGTCGTTACAGGCTGCCTGATGGTCTGGCGAGGTCGAAGTTGTGTGGGTGTAGTAGCAGACTAGAGAGGTACAGTCTTGATTGGTTGTGTGAAGTGTTCAGTGTGCTGAGCTTGATAATCGTAATCTTTTGTAATGTAGAGGCTAGTACATTCGCTCGGTCGCCAGACTGTTGCAGCATTATAATGCCACCTGAAGGCGAATTCAAAGATAGTCACATGTAGTCGATAACATGTGATGGACGGGGCAAGTGAGTCCTTCGGTTGAATGAAATGTCAAGCATCGAGTCCGTGCAATCGTCAACTGATGGATTGAATCATGCACATGTATCATTCTCGCCTCACTAGCTCAATCCCTCTTGCCAACACCATATCCGTATCCATTTCCAACTCCAGCACCAAGTCCATAGCCTCCCAGACCTCCTCTCTCCATTCCGCCCAATCGATCCTTTCCGTGGCTCTTTAGCCTACGCGGCAGCTCCACGCCTCTGAAGTAAGCCACACAAATAGCGGCACTAGCCAAAGCGCTGATCATGCAGTATACCAAAGTGCTGAAAGTCAAATGTCCTCCCACGCCCGTCCAGCCGCTCGGCAGCTGGGTGTTGGGATACCATCTCACACTGAACTGCAGCGGCAGGGCATCGCCAATAACGATCCTGGTAGGCGGTTCGCGAGAGATGCTGTACGCAGTTGCAGCCGCAATCGTTCCTGGCGAAACGGACTTGGGTGCAGCGTGTACCAATACATTCATGCTCGTAGCAACGTGTAGGTGACTAAGCTGGAGTGTGCCGGCCAGCGCCACGACCATGGGTGTGTAGATGTCGCTCAAGCTGCCCTGGCCATCTGTATCTTCTGTAGTACCCTTCTCGAACTCTTCCTTCAATGCGCTGGGCGGGAGGGGCTTGGTCGGTATGCGGCAGGTCAAGGGTGCGTCATTGTGGACGTAGAACTCGAGCAAGTGGAAGAATGGGTCGTCGATAAAGTCAATTGTGCAGTTGATGTCCTTCTCTACGCCAAAGAGGAGCTCGAGAGGGCGACCGGTTTCATTGCAAGTCGGGAACGGAATGTAAGATAGCTGGCCTGCAGCATCGGTAATGTGTTCGCCGGTGTCGCTGGATTTCCGTTAGTACAATCAATCTTGTATTTGTTTCCTCGACAATGGCAACCTACATAGTCCGGTTCAAGCAGCTAACGGGGATCTTCTCGCCAACACGATACCCCTGTTGGATGAGCGGCTCCTGGGCAGCCTTTGCGGCGGCGAGCGAGGTGTAAAATGCAAGCAAGACGCGCACAAAGAAGGAGAAACTGCCCACCATCATGAAGAAAATGAAATGCGTCCAAAAAAGCAGCCCGGAGATGTGTTTATGCAAGGAGACTCGGAAGCAGCACGTGTCAGTCTTTCCCCAGAGAGCTCGAAGCAACCCTGGATCGCATCTCCAGGGACGTGAATCTTGGCGTTGGCCCTGATCTGCGCTGCCATTGACTTCAACCATGGTGGCTGTCTTGTGAATGATTGAGTGAGGGCATTCTTGTATAGCAGAGAATAGGCCGATGCAGGTACATTGGCCAGCCCCATTGTCGGCTTACAATTGGATCGCCTGCGTACGAATAAGGAGCTCACGCTCTTTCGGGTATAACGACAGCCAGAAGCATCAATATACTCGATACTCATAAAGTCCCATCACTTTTCATCCTGCAGCTCAGCGCATAGAATTGCACATTATTTTGTAAGTCTTCATGGTCATATCAGCAGTCATAGCCTTCGAATCTGGTATGGCTGCCATCGAGATACTACTTCCAATTTCAAATTTGAGCTCGCGCTTTCACTCTCATATCATCGCACATGGACTAGGAAATAGGCACAGTGGCCAAGGAGAGGTTGACTATCTCTCATCGGAGTCCATTTAGTCAGTTTTCATCCATCCGCGATGGTAACTCCACAAATTGACGGGATAGGTAAGCAAGCCATGGAGTGAAGTGAGGTAAGCTCTCCCTGGCTTAAGGTTTGTCCTCAATGTTTCGAGCCTATTGTATAACACCGCCAACAATAGCCCCGTGTGTCAGCATCCCATTTTTCATCTGCTATTGTGTTTGAGACAAGGCTTGTGGTAATATGGTTGATTTGGGTCTTAGCATAAAGGTGTGCCTCTCGGGGAGACAACGATTCTCCCTGGCCGTGCACCATACACATCACCAAGGACCAAGATATTACCACTATCACGAAAGACCTGCAACTCAGCGACCAAACGCACATCTCGAGGGATACTAGACTGCATCTACCACCGTATCAGCAGACATATCCATCATCAACACCGCATACCAACCAACAATGCCTCACTCTCTCTCCCTCTCGAAACCAAAAAACCGTCTCCAAGAGCTCCCACAGGAGCTCAGAGATATGATATACGGCTACGCCGTCACATCTCCAAGTCCCATCGCATCTCGCATCCACCTCCGCGACGTCGAAGTACTATCCTCGAGTACCGATTCAGATGCTAGCGATACCACCACCGAGATCAAAATCTCCCCTCTCCAACCAGCCCTCTCCATGGTGGACCGCTCAACCCGCGCCGCAACACTTCGCCTCTTCTACACAGAGAACACGTTCCTCTTCCGCATGCACAACCTGGATCTCAGCCCCCTGCGCACGTGGCTAAGAGCCACGAACGACGGCTACACAGACGACAGACACCTTATCCGCCACGTCGCTATCGAACGCAGTGTACTCAAAACCTGCGCACAGTCGCCAACGAGATCAAAGCACACCTACCGCATCAGAATCGACTCACGCACCGGTTCTGCAGACCTGCAAGTCCGCTTCGAAGGCGACCTCGCCAATGAGTGCGCCTGCGCACTCCAATCAGCCGCACGAACCAGGCCTACAAGGCCTCTTACCATGGGCCTCTACGTTCGCAGCGCGGCTATGTCCTTTGCCGCCGACGTCGAAGACGACTTCTTCTCCTGTCTAGGCGGGCTGGGATCGGAGTGTACTTTTGTGTCTGGGTTGTGTCGGCGGGCTGGTGGCGAGCCAACCAAGTGCGAAACCTGTGGAATGAATGTCACCGGCAGGGACGATGAGCCTATCGGCTCGCGTCTGTTGTCGATGTATAAGTTGTTGGCAGCTGCAAAACGGGCGAGAGAGGCTGAGGAGGCTGCTCGGTTGGGGATGTGATCGATCGGTTTCGTGCGGAGGTAGCTGTCGCACATACATCTACGAGTACCAGCGACATGATTGAGATTTCACGCTCTTAACAATGACCACGATGATAGATTTACACAGACATTGCAAGCTTTAATATCATATCTAGCCACCTATCCGACTAGCTTCTAATGCTTTGGCTCTCTCGACTCCTTTACCCTTTCACCACAACGTTGGGCTGGTCCAGGTAGGAAAGGTCAAACGCAAACGACGGGCGCCCCAACGCCTCCATTTTGCCCGTAAAGGTATTCATCTATGCCTCCTCTGCCTCGTCGTCCCTCTTCCGCAACCTCTTCGGTCTGCTCATCTTCTTCGTCCTCCTCGGCAGCAGCGGGTGTCTCTTCCTCGTCCTCAACGTCGATCAAGCTTTGTTGTTGAGCGTGACCTCCCTCCCTTTCCAAGCGCAGCGACTCATCCCACTCGGGGAACATGTCATCCTCACCAGGAACACCGAGGAGACGGGCAACCTTGCCCTTGCCAGCGGTGTCGAGTTCTTTCTTCCACTGCGCGACAATCTCAGGGCAGCGAGAGGGCTTGTACGTTTGCGCGAACATAACGGCTTCGGCAACGCGCTTGGTGTCGAGGAGGAGATCAATGCAGCCATCGACGTCACTGAGTTGCCATAGCGCTGTGAAGGCGATGTTGTGCAGGCCTGCTTCCTTGGCTTGCGAAGCGAGCTCGCGGAGGCCGGAAGCGTCTGAGGAGGAAGTGTACAGCAGAAGCAATGATGACAGATCGCGGGCGTGCTTGAAACATTCCACTGCCAGCGCGAGGTCCCAAGCGGTGAGCGCGGCGTCACCGACAATCTTCCACTTGTGCTCGACATCGGCTTCCCGAGCGAGCTGCAGAGCGATCTGGAGCTGACCAAGGCCAAGAGCGAGGTCAAAGCGGTGCTCCGAGTCGGTGGCGATATCGAGTGCTTGCTCCTTGTAGCCCTGACCTTCAAGGAAGCGGGCAATCTTGTTCTTTTGCTCTTCAGGGATATCAGGCAGCATCTCGTTGGCGGCATCGAGGTCGCCGCGAAGAACCAGGGTCTGGTACTCAATGACACCGAGTGAAAGGGCGAACGAGGTGACGGCTACATCTTTGTCGCAGACGTAGATGCGACCATCTCTGGGCAGGTAGCCAAGGACATATGAAGGGTGGTCGAAGTGGGAAATAGTGTAGACTTGGTCGCCCACGATGTAGTTAAGGCGGTTGGCATTGTTTGTGTAGACAAAGCAGTCACCGACCCATTGACCAGTTCGGACGCTGTCGAAAAGTTAGCAGTGTTGAAGAATACAGGTCAAGTTCCAACATATGAGAAACATACCTCTCGCTAATCTCACAAATCACCTCGAATGCATCCTCAGCACCATCCTCGTCTATTGTGCCGGCCTGCAGAGCGGCAATGTATTCTCTCTTGAGTAGCGCAAGACGTAGAAAGTATCCTCGCAAGCAAGGCACACCAACTCGCCAGACTCTGACCAGAAGACACTCCTGGGCTCAACTTCAATTCTGCGGACAAGCTTGCCGGTCTCCCAGTCGAAGAAGCCGATACCACCTTGTCCCTTAACACCAAGCAAGTTGCCACCAGAAAGACCCTCTGCGGTGAAGCCAACATTGACGGTACCGTCACCGCCCTTGGGCTTGAAGTTGCGGAAGATCTTCACGCTGTACTGTGACTCTCTGATAGCGTAGTCTTTGTCGTTCTCCTTGGACGCCCAGGCAAAGTCGAGTGCGGCACCGAATGCTTGGTTACGAAGAGCCAGCGCAGTGTAGATAATGTACTCGCCATCACCGCACACCGCAACGAATCGGCCGTTCGGGCTGTGAAGAAGGGTTTGAGGGTAAAGCTCAGTTGAGCCAAGGTCCTTGGATGGGAGTGTGATCGCTTCGCCGTCCTTCAATGTCTTGTCTCCACCCTTGATGACTGTGGTCAAGATCTCGGAGTGGCGGGCCCAGATGACCTTTCCTGAACCGTCCATGCTCACTGCGGGCTCCTCGCGACCCATCTTCACAACGACCGCTCCATCGTCGAAACCCATGGCAATGCCCTGCCTGCCACGCTGGTATGAGACACACCATGCGCGCTCAAGGCCATAGCTCAATGTCTGCTCCAGGCGGTAGGTGTTCGCATGCCAGATCTTGATTGTTCCATCCTCGGATCCGGAAATGATAACGGGCAATTCGGGTGGTAGCAAGCGAATGAGACGTTGCTCGAGTGTCCCTCCAAAGTCGCAATCAATGCCTTGCTTGTGTAATCCCAAATCTTGACAGTCCTATCGTCTGAAGTGGTAAGAATGTATGGTTTGTCGGATTGCGGGTAGTAGTCCACGTAGTTCACACCCTTGGTCTCGTGTGCCTCGAGTGTGAAGTTGGGTGTTCCCGAACCAAGGTTCCAAATCTTGACCGTCCTGTCCAAACATGCCGAGGCGAATGTGTTGGTGTCCTTCGGGTTGATTGCAAGTCCCATAACATAGTGGCTGTGACCCTCGAAAACCTGCACGCACTTCCAACCCTTCTCCCAATCCCAAAGCTTAATCGTCATATCATCACTGGCAGTCAGCACGAAGGGCTGTGTGGGGTGTACCACGATCGCGCGAATGTAATCGGGATGCGCCTCGAAGGATGTGATCTTCTCGCTCGTGTTGTAGTTGTAGACTCGTAGCTGGAAATCATCGCTGCCGCATACAATCCAGTTCTTGCGCGCAATGAAGCGGCCGGCTCGTACAGGCACATCGGTAAGCTCGAAGGTCTTGATAATTGACTGAGTTTCGTAGGACCAGATGTAGACGTGGCCGCTATAGAGTGTGGTAAGGATCTCGTTGGTCGTCAGCAAGGGCCAGGTATAATCGGAGTAAACATTAGCTCACCCATGGCTCGGTAGGGTGAAAGTCAATGCCTTTGACTCTCTCACTACGGGCAAAGAGCTGTCTCTGTATGTCAAGCGCAACGTTAGCCGGCATTCTGGCAGTCGAGGGTGCTTCTTTAGAGGATATCTTGCCTTGACGTCGAGTCTCATGGTGGGCGACTCTCGCCGAGCGGGCACGCAAGGGGGCTTGTGCGGGTGCAACGATCAAATCAGCCGCAAATTATCGCGTCAGCTGAATCGAATGCAGCAAGAATCGGAAAAGTCGTTCAGAGTGGAAAGCGAATATGTGGTTGACAACGCAACTGGTCCTCCCCTTCGAATTGTCGGCCTACAACCGACCACCTGTTGGATCCTAGACCCTTGCGCCTGAGGCATCCACAAACGTTGATCCCCTGTTTAGCAGTCAACGAGGGGTATATCAGAATCAGAATCTCGTACGCATATGCCTCGCAGATCTTGTTTATTTTTTCATCACATGTCCAGAGTAGTACAGTCTGACCTTTGGGCACATCCTTAGAGTTCTAATTACTGCTGTCAAATCCAGCACACCAATTCACAATGGTGTGGGAACCAACATAGGCAATAAGACAAGTTTCTTGTGTCACAAGTTTGTGTTACATAGCACATATGCAATACCGCGTAGATACATCAATCGTGACATGTCATGCTCCTAACAGACACTACCGAATACAGCCTCCCACTAATTCTGACTAACCACACTCCCAACTCTCATCACCTGCGCAACCTCTCTGTCAATCAAAGGACCCTTGTACACATCCTTCGCCCTTACAAAGTACCAGATGGCACTCAAGATCATCACGCCACCTGTCACGACCACACTGTAGTTCATGGTCGATGCGGTAACTGGAGTGGCAGGCGGCCACACCGACCAGAAGATCACAAACACCATGTAGCAGCATGCGTAGATGTTGTTGATAGTGCCGAGGAGGCCTGGGATGCGAAAAGGTCCCCATATCAACTTTGCGTCGATGACGCCGGCGACTTCATCGTCAGATTCGACTTCGTCTTCGACGGGGACGGAAGGTGGGCGGTTCAGTTTGGCTGTGTCTGGTGGTGGAATGCTGCCTGTCTGACTGGGCTTCGTGGGCTGAGCTGAAGCAGCACTTTCGAGTTCTGTGCCTCGTGGTAGGATGTTGCCCTTGATGCGATGGTAGAGCAAGAAACCGGCAGGCATGAGGTAGGAGCCGTAGAACCCGGTGATGGTCAAAGAGATGACATCGTTGAAAGCTGTGCTTGATCCAATGTAGATCAAAGTGAGCAGTGCTGCAATCGCTGTCACGGCTAGGACACCATTGACAGGAACTCTTGTGCGCGGGCTCACTTTCGAAAGCAATCTTGACATGGGCAGACCTTTGTCACGAGCAAAAGACCATGTCATACGAGAAGCTGTTGTGGTGATGCCGATGGAACAAGCCCATGTCAGAGTCAAGACCACTGCTGCCATGACGGTTGCTCCTGCAATGTTGCCAACGCTGTTGAAGAAGATCTGGATGTACGGAAACTCGGTACGAGTGTTCAGCACCGAGTCGACGTCTCCGAGACAGTAAAGAATCGTGACCATCATGGCAAAGCCAACACTTCCGTTGATTAACATTGCGCCGATGATTGCTTTGGGAATGTTGACCGCGGCGTCAGAGACCTCTTCTGCGAGATGGACGCTGGCATCGGCGCCGACAAAGGTCGCCACATTTCCAAGGAATCCGACACAGTAGGAGACACCTTGAGTCGGCCAGCCGCCTTCGTTGAGGCTGGTGAGCCAAACACTGGCATTGGAGCCAAGCTCGGGGGTCATGACGAGAAGAGTCGTCAATATGGCAATGAAGCCAGCAATGTGGAAGACAAGGATGAATACTTCGAATCTTGGAAGCCAGGCTGGAATCACCACGTTGACGAAGATACAGCCGCAGATGACAGCCCAGGTCAACAGCGTACCGTGCCATCGCTGAATGTCATAGTCGGGGTTGTCCAGAGCGATGATGCCTTGAATCATGGTGCCTGCGAACAAAGTCTCTGTTGCCACTGTAGCGACCCAAGCGAGCGTGGTGAGCCAGCCGATCATGTAGCTGCATACTGTTTTCCACTCCGGTGGAGCAAGCATGTACCTTGACGAATTAGCTCATTGCAATATCAGTCTTTTTTAATTGAAGACATACACCCAGTAATATTGACCACCAGCAATCGGAGCCATGCTGGCCAGCTCGGAGATCACGGTGTAGACAGACAAGGTCGAACACCAAGCAATAATGAAGCCATAAACCGCACCAGCTGGGCCCCCGTTCTCGAAGGATTGTGAGAACAGCGCAAGCACTGTCTCCCAAGTGATAAGCTCGCAGACAGCGAAGCCAAAGAGCGTGATAAATGAGAATCTACGCTTCAAGACTTGCTTCTTACCAAGCATGGCCAGCATGGCATCGTCCGCCGTGTGAATACTTCCATGGTCGGCCATCTTGCCACGAGTCGACTGGTCCGCAGTCGTGGCTAAGTATGTGCAGATCTGGTATCTGGGCACGTGTTAGTCTCCGTTGTATTAATTGCTCAGGTAGATACCAGAGGACATACGTCTGAGATCACTTATCGAATAGACTTAAGCAAAAGGGAGAAGAACGTCGGCACGAAGAACATGTCAGTTGTGTTCCAGACAGTACGAGTGTCGAGATAGTAGCAGAGGTTCTTCACACGCTACACTGCAGTTGTGAAGATAGAAGAAACACAATCTTAGGAAATGCGGGCATGGAAAGTGTGATCTCCCTCCTAGCGCGGACACAAGGCTCGGTATCTCGCAACGCTAGAGAGTCCTGGGAAGCTGTACGCCCATAAGCGAGGTCCTCGAACTTACAGAACCCTGACGTGGGCCGACCAAGGTGTTGTCCGGCTTCCACGGAAGGATGGGCTGTCAACAAGTTTTCGATGCATCCTTGTAGCAATACCTGTGGCATGAAGCACTTCCAGGAACTATTTGAAAATTCTTTAATTCTCCATCATCGGACTACAAAATCCGTCTTTTACATTCTGCAACCCGAGAAAGTGATCCAAGTGGCGCCGCCTTGCATGTGGTTCACGATAGCCGAGGCTTCAACAAAGGCCAAGCTCAACTTGGCTACGGAGCTTGTTGACGCCACATTTTGTGTGGCTCTAGCAGCATTGAAATGGTAAAGTGACAGACGAAGACCTGTTAGCAATCAAGACTTACAGCGTGATGCTAAAAGAGCTTCTCCATCATGCCAGCAGTCAATTTACTGTAATCTTTAGTCCTGCCGAGAGGCATAGACTTCACAGTGTAAAGAATGGTAGACTTGCCCATAGTTCAAGACCAATATGTTTCTGTGACAGCTATGTTGCCTCTCGGGCGTCCTATCATTGCTCATTGCGAAATGGAAGTGGATTGTTATCTTTCAGTTGGTTGCATAAGTCTCTCAAAGGTTATATACTCCATTCGTATCTCGTCTGCTGAAAGCTCAAAGCACATTTCCCTGGCACGGTGCTTCCATCCAGTCTTATGGTTCATTCATCTCTTGAATAACCTTCTCGAGGTTCTTCACATCGTGGGCAAACCTTCCCAGGAAAAGTCCATCGACACCATCCTTCAGCTTCTGGAACGTACCCGGTCCAGCCGAGCCTCCGTAGAGAATGCGAGTCCTGCCTTTCCTATCGGCAACCAAGGCTGATGTTCTTGCGTCACGGCGACAACGTGATCCGCAGCCGCAGCTCACTGGCGCCGATTGCCCAGACAGGCTCGTAAGCCAATATGACGTCCGCATCGTCTGGCAGCCTAGATAAAGCAGCCTTGATCTGTGGTTGACATTCTCTGATCGCGAGGCCAACAGCCTCCGAAGCCACGCTTCCTTTCGTCTTCTCGCCAATACACACCAGCGGCACCATGCCATTCCTCACAATCGCCTCAGCCTTCTTTGCAACATCCTCGTCTGTCTCCCCGAAGAGCCTTCTCCGCTCCGCATGTCCAATCTCCACAATCTTGACGCCAGCCTGGCTGAGCGTCAGCGGGCTGACTTCGCCTGTGTATGCGCCTTTGTCCTCGCTGAAGCTGTCCTGGGCGCCAAGCTGGATCGAGGTTTTGGCGAGGCGGGATTTGGCATCGACGAGAGAGACGAAGTCCGGGATTACGAAAAGGTCTAAGTTGGCTGCTTCGGCGGCACTGGAGAGCGAGGCGACCGATGAGATGTAGGTTGCTGTGCTTGGAAGGTCGAAGTACATCTTCAGACTGGTGCCGACGATGCGCTTTTCGCGCTGAGCGGGAATAGGCGCCATGTTCGCAGAGTGTACGGAAGACAGTGGGGTAGATGAAAGTGGTAATTAGCAAAGACTCACTTACATGCGGGTTGTCTATAATATGTACTGCTTCCAAGAAGTATGCGTGTCCACTCTCTGCACAGCATGAAGGCAACCGGGTTACTGAACTTGGTCGACAGGCAACGGGGCAGGCACCGAGCGGGCAGAGGCCGCGGGCTCACTAGTGGATTATTCCCTTGCCCTGAATATTAAGTCATGCCATTAGCCAATGGATTCCCACAGCTGCTCGCGGGGGCGATTCGAACGGTGGGGTACGCTCAAAAAATGGCCGCGCTCTCGCTCTCCGATGCAGGCGGACGACGACACCACTCGCCTACTTTTGTTCGCACGCCAGTGTGCATGCCCTACTGATTCTTCCTCCATCACAATTTCGTCCGCAGTACCATGTCCCTTTACAACGAACAGGAGCTCGCAGACCACAAGCGTTACTCGTCAATCTAGACGCTTGATCATCACTTCATCTCCTCAACAATACCATACAGTCGTATAGACGAACATCACTCTTCACGCTAAGCTTGGGCCTAAGGCAAACACGAACATACAACTAGATTAGGTGAGCAATATCCCTGCATATTTGCTGCAGCACTGCGTGTGTATGCTTGCCATTGTTGCGGCATTACCCGGTGGCAGCTGGACTGACCTTTTCCAGAACACAAATACTCAACCACATAAGGAAACCACCCCACGAACATCCCACCACCATCCACAGCCATGCACATCTCCAAGAAGCTGCTGGCGTCTCGCGCCAGCGACACACCCACCTACTCTTTCGAGTTCTTCCCGCCAAAGACCGCCCAAGGTGTACAGAACCTTTACGATCGTATGGACCGCATGCACGGCTTCGGTCCTACCTTCATTGATGTCACATGGGGTGCAGGCGGTCGCTTCTCACAGCTCACTTGTGAGATTGTTAGGGTGGCTCAGACCACATACGGACTGGAGACTTGCATGCATCTCACTTGCACCGACATGGAGCGTAGCAAGATTGACGAAGCGCTGAAGGAGGCCTACAATGCTGGATGTACCAATATCCTGGCTCTGAGGGGTGACCCTCCTAGAGAAGAAGAGAAGTGGGTGCAGGCAGAGGGCGGCTTCAGGTACGCCAGAGACTTGGTCAAGTACATCAAACAGCAATATGGCGACCACTTCGACATTGGCGTCGCTGGCTACCCAGAAGGATGTGACGATGAGACCGGTGCGGACGAGCACATTCCTTACCTCAAGGAGAAGGTTGATGCCGGTGCTTCCTTCATCATCACACAGATGTGCTATGACGCCGACATCTTCATCGACTGGGCGAAGAAGTGCCGCGCTGCTGGTATTCCCGACAGCGTGGTCATCATCCCTGGTATTATGCCAATTCACACACACGCCTCTTTCCTTCGCAGGGCAAACTGGACCAAGTGCAATGTGCCTCCTCACTGGCACGAGAAGCTCGAGCCTATCAAGAACGACGATGTGGCAGTTCGTGAAGTCGGCAAGGACCTCATTGCAGAGTTCTGCCGCAAAATCTTGGACAGCGGCGTCACTCTCCACTTGCACTTCTACACCATGAACCTTGCTGCTGCCACTCGTATGGTTCTGGAAGAGCTTGCCGTGACTCCTCCCACGGACACCCACCACCCGACATCAAGCCATTGCCTTGGAGACAGTCCCTCGGTCTCAATCGTCGCGACGAGAATGTGCGTCCTATCTTCTGGCGCAACCGCAACAGGAGCTACGTCGCTCGTACTCAGGACTGGGACGAATTCCCCAACGGTCGCTGGGGTGACTCCAGATCTCCTGCGTTCGGTGAATTGGATTCGTATGGTGTTGGTTTGAAGGGAACCAACGAGCAGAACCGCAAGATTTGGGGCGAGCCGAACAACGTCCAGGATATTGCAGACCTGTTCGTGAGGTACATGACTGGCAAAGTCGAGTCTCTTCCGTGGTCTGAAAGCTCGATCAGCAGTGAGGCCAACGTGCTCACTAGCAGCCTCGTTGACCTGAACAGCCGTGGTCTTTTGACGATCAACTCGCAGCCGGCTGTCGACGGTGTCAAGTCTTCCCACCCTGACTATGGTTGGGGTCCCAAGAATGGTTACGTGTACCAGAAGGCTTACCTCGAAGTTCTCGTCAGCCCAGAGCTCATCGACACTGTCATCTCTCGCATGAACAAGGATGATGACATCACATACTATGCCGTCAACAACACAGGCGAGCTCCGCACCAACGCCCCAACTGACGGTGGACCCAACGCTGTCACATGGGGTGTCTTCCCTGGCAAGGAGATTGTGCAGCCGACAATCGTAGAGACTGTCAGTTTCCTGGCATGGCGTGACGAGTTCTACCACCTTGGTTCGCAGTGGTCCAAGTGCTACAACGAGGGCACGCCCAGCAGACAGCTCATTACCGAGATCACTGAGAGCTGGTACTTGGTGAACATTGTGCACAACGACTTCCGCAACAGCACTGGTATCTTCCCTCTGTTCGACGGTCTGCGTGTCTCTGCACTCGACAGCAAGCCTGCTGCTGCTACCAACGGTCACAGCGAGACTCAACTGAACGGTGGCTCTTCTCTTGATGATGCTGGCCCCAAGCCTGAGCTCGAGGGCGTCCCCGACCTCAACAACGCTGTCAACGGCGCAACCGATGCTGCCGCCTCTGCCACCACCAATGGCGAGGCCAAGAACTAAAATTCTCTGGATTAAAAACAACACTCGCCACTCGGGCTACAAGAGACGGGCGATGCTACACCTTTCTTTTCTTCTTAATATGGCGTTTCCTTCGGACTCTGGAAAAGTCCTTCCACAAAACCCGCGCAAAACAAGCGAAGGCGTTTCTCTCAAAAATTTCAACTTGAACTCGAGCCGAATTCTATTTATTACCAATTGGCGAGGCGCTTTCTTCAACAAGGAGCACCACTTCAACACGCCACGGCTCGAGGAGGAGGAGGGAGGGTTGGCTGTGTCCACCTCCCCCTCAACAAAGCATGCTATCAGGGCGTTCTGAAAGAATTTATTGAATTACTACGATGATGATGGATGAAAAAGCGAAGATACCCCCATTCAACCGGGAAAACACATTACGGAAGGATCTGTTTGTTTGTTTTTTTTTGGGCCTTTTGGCCATCCTTTTTGCTTTCTTAGATAGGCAGAGGAGTTCGTTTTAAATTATTGGCTTTATCTGGCTGTTTGGTCGGATGTACAGCACTCTTTGCCGTTTCATGTTCCTCTACTGTAAAGCGGTTACCGTTTCGTCGACAGCGTGAGTGTTGTCCTGTGCTTTTTTTTTTTTCCTCTTGTCATGTTGCATGTCGTGATCTCAGCGCTCGGACACAGTGAGAGATCCGGTTTGCGGAGTGGTTGAAGGGTGAAACGGAGAGAGGTTGGGTTAGCGTGGGTTTAGAGTGCCGGACTAGCCCTATCGGCCCCACGGCGATTCCTTTCCACGGGAGCCTCAAGCCTGAATACCTAGGTATCAGAACATTCGACACGCGGCTGTATTATTGCAGTGCTTCTATAGCCATTGCAGCAGACGCGCATACAGAGTGCGCACACCGCTCGGTCTACCAGGCAGACGGTAGTATGGATGATGCGGTGTTGCGCGCCATGTATGCCGTCGAATACGGCAGTGCAGTACAGCTGGGCGCAACAAGACTCCGGGCGCACTAGCCCAGCCTTCTCGCTTGCGTCGATTCGGACATGCAGCCTCGAGTTACCGCCCAATCTGTGGCCAGTCGCACTATTACGAGCATATCACCGCTCTGCGATTCATTCGTCCCTCTCACCATTGATCCCTCCCAGCCATCGCACCGCAAATCATCTCACCACAGCGCGTGCGCTATCACTCCTGCGCCATCCCAATAATACTCAGCTCGCTACTATCCCGTTTAGCTTCGTTTGCTTAGATACACTATCCTGCCATTAACACGCGCCGCGCGCGTACCTCTACAACCAAGCCTCTCATATTCCTGCCCGCCTCTTCGCACCGCTCTCTTCGCTCTCCTCCTCTCCTCCCTGCCATACCATGTTCTTCAAGCGCCTCAGCAGGTCCCGGAGCAACAGCCAGTCTTACGTCGACGACTCCTACCGCAACGACTCCAAGGCCAACAGCGCCTACGACGAGAAGTACGCCCACCAGGACGACCAGCTGCCGCCTTCCTCGCGCTCCCTCGACGACCAGCGCCCGCAGAGCAAGGACGCTAGCATGTACAATCGCCAGCAAGCGCCTCAAGACTACGCTTCGCCGCCCATGACTTCGTCTGGTCCCCGCCAGACCAATGGCTACGGCGCCGGTCACGGTGGTTTCGACGGCCCCTCCACCTTCTGCTAAGGC
Organism: Cladosporium cladosporioides; assembly: GCA_002901145.1. Lineage (NCBI taxonomy): Eukaryota > Fungi > Ascomycota > Dothideomycetes > Cladosporiales > Cladosporiaceae > Cladosporium > Cladosporium cladosporioides. Next base: position 1,436,574 of record NOXB01000011.1, read on the forward strand.
CGAACCTCTTCCCGATCTTTTGACCCAGGCTTTCAACACTGCCCTCAAGCCGTACAACGACAAGGTTGATAACCTTGAGAATGAGATTGCGGATCTGAGAGCATACATCGATCAGCTGGAAGCACAGCGCAACGATATCCATGCGTGGATTGACAAGCGCGGTCTCAGGCCTGGTGAGTGCAAATGATCGAACACCGCGAACTGGACGCACAAGCTAACATTCTGTCAGACGTACCCGCAAGCATTGCCCACCAGATGGACCAGTCCTCACACGCCAACTCTCCCACTCACGCTGCTGCAACATTGAACGCCCAGCTCGACCGCAAGATCACCATTGTGAACTTCGACCTACACCGTCTGCAAGACGACCTGAACGACTCTCTTCCCACTCCATCCTTCAGCGCTTGCATGCTCAAGTTCCTCCCTGACATCACACGCCTGTCTGGGCTCCCCAGCGGTCCACGCTACGCCTTCGATCTGCTTCTCAAGCTAGGCGGAAACCTCAACTCCCACGGCGGACTCGAGAACGGCGACGAAGAAGACCTGGCCGAGCGCCGCTCTTTCTACGCCCGTCTAGACGACGCAATGGTTGGTGTCGTCCGTGGCCGCTTCGCCGAGGAGGGCGATGGCTGGGGTGTGCAGCGCGAGATCAAGCGCATCGAGAAGACTGGCGCATACCTGCGCAACTGGGGCGTCGAGCCTTACTTCCCTCGCACCCTTGACGGTATGCGGGATGGTAGCGGCCACGCCAGCGCCCCTGCCGCTCCTGGCGCCACTTCGCCCACTGTCTACAACTAGGAGCCAAGGAACAGTACTGGCAACAACAGAAATCACAAACGAAGAGCCTCGATGGCTGTGAAGCACGACGTTGCCAACCATCAGGGCTGGCCACTCCCGCGATGATGGCGAAGGGAGGCGCGAACAACCAGAACGAAACACACGAACGCTCTTATTCGGCGTTTGATCTCGAGGCGAGGAGATATCAAAACATCGCATAATTCTTTGTACTGCTTTGCTTCACCCTGTGCTACTATTCTATGGTAAAAGCGGTACATCACACGAAACGAAACATGGCGACGGCGTTTTACTTGCTTGGACACAAGAGAGAGAGAGTGAGGGGAGGAAGGGCTTGGACATTAACGACGGCAAATGGCTGGCCGGTACACAACGTTACTTTGACATGACGAATTTCCTTTTTGTTTTAGAGATTCCCTCTCTTTTTGTTTCCGGTTCTATATATTTATTTTGTCGAGCACGTCGACAACGAGACGAAAAGTGTGCGAGATGAGTCTCCCTTCTTCCACTGGTATCCCACTATGTCGTTCTTGTATTTTGATTTACCATTCCAGGCATTGTGAAAATCACGCGCAATTCAAGGCATTCGCAGACGTGTGAGCAAGATGTGCGAAAGATTAAGGGGCAAAGGTACACAAGATATGCTAACACGAAACTCCGAGGCTCTCTTGCAACGATTGGCGACTCATTACGCGCTTCAGCCTCGACATCGCGCGTGCTGCGCCGCTTTCAGGCTTGGGTCTGCAATTGTGGTTGGATGACTTCGAGCCATTCGACGTGCGCCATGCACAGCGGCCAAGAAGGCCCGGTGAAGAGAGGCGCTCGCGAGACGCGTTGCTATAAGCGCGTCTGGTATCGTTGCAAATCGGTTGATTCCTTAGTAGTCGCTTGACCCAATCTTGTTGATTCACAGCTGCTGTGTCTGCTATCGGAGCTCGAGAGACATGGCTTCTGCCTCCACTGAACCATTCTGTCACCCAAACGAACTTGTGGAAAAGTCGTTAGTGGATCATTTGCTGGCGATCCAAGAACATAAAACAATCAACGAGAAATCGACTAAATGGGCTTCTAACCTCAAATGCCTGCTGGTTCCAACAGAAGCTGACAAGCAAGATCTTCTCAAACTGCAGTCTCTTCCTGAGAAAGACTTCACTCAGTTGCGGGACTACGTTGCCGTATCGTACTCCTGCGAGCATATGGCGGGCTTTGAGGTCGGGACAGCGAAAGGATATCGGGTCCAACGTTGGCCGACAGACTGGTATGGGAAACGCAACACAACACGCAATATCGTCCTTGAGAGGGCCATACAATACGCACGATTTGTAGGAAGCTCGTACTTCTGGGTTGATCAAGACTGTGTGAACCAACGCGACGACGAAGAGAAAGAGGTGGCCATGGACTCGATGGATCTTGTTTACAGTGGTAGTATACATCCGGTCGGTCTCATGTCAACGATCCTGAACACAGAAGATGAGATACATGTGTTGGCAGCGCTGCTTGAAGGTGAATTGGCATCAGAAGATGGCGTCCGGATGACTTGCAATACACAAATGATGGTACAAGCAGTGAATCTGCTGCAGAAGTTTTCAAAGGATCGCTGGTGGCGAAGAGCGTGGATTTTCCAGGAAGAGTACCTTGCCGGCCTCAAGATGGACGTGCTTATTCGCCATCGTCGCGGGCTCGAATCGGTCAAAAGGGAAGCATTTCCCCCCATCGAGGACGAAGTCTGTTTCCGTGCGAGCGATCTTCGTGGAAGGGCTACGGTATTCTTGCTCGCTCTACAAAAGACTGGCCGGTACCATTGGCAGCGGGCGTCACATCTGCCCGCTTTCTTCGGCAAATACAACGCTCTTTACGACCTTACACCTTTTGCCAATCGAAAGGCCATGTCGGCTAGGATCATTGCTGATATCCACAAACGAGGTATTGGCCAAAGGTACGATGTCCTGCCAATTGCGGCCAACTCATGTGACTATGCAATTCGGTTCGACACCAGGAAGATGGCCAGAATGAAATACAACGTCAACATGTGCACCCTAGCGATGTTCATCTTGAACGGAGAGATCATATGGAATGGCAAATCTATCATGGCACCGGCAATTGGGATGAGTCTCGGCGATTTTCTAGATGTCATCACTTTTGACGAGTTCGACCCTCCTGTCGCGGTCGGAGAGCTGACTTGGTTGAAAGACTGCCGGCTTTCGGACGTGAAGCTTTTGCCGAAGGGCATGCAGACCATAGGCCACCTGTGGCGCGTGTTTGACACATTTGATATCACGAAATGGAACCATCGCCGTCGTCCATCGGGTCGCGTCGCTGAAGAGGTGGAGGCATACGAAACACACTGCTTGTACGAGTTGGCCAGAAAGCTGCGAGGTGCCGCTAACAACGGAAAGATATTAGAGAGCCAATTGCCAGAATTACTCAAGAATTACCTTGGGACTTTCTGGCGTTCGGAGGACTCAAGTGCGGCAAAGGCGTACATGAGGGTCATGGCCAGAGAAGTGGCCCGAGCTATCATAGAAGGGGCACCGGAGAGTCTGTCTCTTGCCAAGCTAGAATGTGGTCACGAAAATACTTACGCAATATTTGTTGGATATCACGACATTGGCGATCTCATGTTCACGTCCGGGTCTGATGGGAAGGTCGAGGATGAGGATGGAAGGTGTAGAACGAGACATGTGAGCTTGAAGGTACGATCTGAGGAGACGAATGAAGGATTGCAATTATTGGAAGTGGTTGAATGGGTCAATGGTCTTACATTCTTCAATCGTAGTCATGAACAGGAAGAGATGGTACTCTGTTGGCCGGAGCCTTGGACGAGGCGGCAAATTAAACATGGCCGCAAACGCCAGCGAGAAGACTAGGACGACCTTCGGGAGGTATTGTGGTTGACTGAAAGGGCTGGGTGGTGGTGTCGAAATAAACTGGTCAATTTCGAACAGAATACACGTATCATACATTAGAATCTACCCGTCTGCCTCCTTCTTTCGTCCCTCACCCTCTCCACCACCAGGAGTGCTCATGCGCTTCAGAGGACTTCCGGCCCTCCTGACAGCATCATCTCTTCAGATAGCTGCTGCTCGTAGCTTTTCTCAAAGGGCTGTTGGAGTGGCTGTAGACACCCAGATTTCCTCCGTCGCCTTTGGTGCCGATAGACTCACGAGGTCTTTCGTGGCGCGGCTTGAGCGGAGAAGAGTAATCAGATGGAGATTGCGCAGTCGAAAGCTGCGTGTGGCTGCTGACATAATTCTTGGGAGTGGCGATAGCGGGTGTGGTGGCGCTTCGAGGCAGGCCGTGATTTGATTCACGTCGAGGCGCCGGTTTGGAGGCAAGATCATCAGGGTCATACTGGCTGGCGTAATTTGGGTTGGGATTCGTTTTGAAGCCTCTGTTGACGAGAGTTGTGGGCGTATAAAGGTCGACCTCACGGACTTTGGTTCCCCTTGGCGTCATGGAGCTCTCGCGAGACTGGGTGCCAACATCGCGAACGGGCCGCGTGAGCATTGGGTGCACGAATTTGGTGTCATACTCGTTCATCACTTCACCATGAATGAGGGCTGAGTCTTTCGCTTGCTGGACGAAAGACGTTTTCATGAAGCCGAGCTGAAGAGAAAGCACGGCACCAAAGATCATGGCCAACACGACTGTGACAGATGGCCTAGGGTCTAAGGGCGCCGTGGGTAGGAGCGCGTAGTAAAGGAGGACATGTCCAGGCGAGAACATGGTGAAAGTGGTCAAGTGGAACGGTTTTGGATCCCAGACCGAGACCTCCCATACCTCCCGCTCCGGATCTGGATATGCTCGCGATGAAGCAGTCGCGGCAGAAATGGCCTTTTTGATGTAGCTCACAGGCGAGGATGCCGGCGTGCTATCAACGCGTACACGATGCGCGGAAGGTGTGCTGGGCGGGATGTCGACAGGTTGCTCGAAGAGACGGTAGTGTCTCTTGCGGAAGAAAGCGTAGAAGGTATTGAGACAGCAAACAATGGTCAAAGTGTGGACGAGGAAAGTAGCCTGCGCAAACACAGTCAGCCTAGCTCAAAGAAAATGCTGCATAGCGAAATATATCTGGGTATACTCACAATCCACGCGAACCATCCACTGCCTTTTTTCCCATCAATATCTCCAAACACATCGTCGCTTCCTCTTGTATCCGCAGATCTGCTCGAGCCTCTAGCAAGGATGAACAAGAAGTTCAGCGCGATTCCAATCGGTGTTGCCCAGCTATTCAGCAAGTCTTCATGCGCATCGTCGTTCAGCTCTTCCGAGAGCCATAGCAGGAAATCCCATGGGTCGAGGTATGCTTGGATGCGCTCGAGCAGCGGGCGGCGGCGCACGAGTGGTGGCATGTTTTTTATTCTTGTGGGTGGGTTTCCATCGCCAGGAAACTTCGACGGCTGTTTTTCTGGCTGGCTTTCGCGCTGTCGGACAGCAGTCACCTGTGTCGTCAGTGAAAGTTGTGGTTGTCAAAGCAAATCGTCACTTTGTTTATCTACCTACCTGGCAGGCTTCCGAACGAGGCCGAGCTTCCGCCTCAAGCCTCTACGAACAAACATGATGTCGACTATCATGTCAATGGACTCCATACGCAATTCGTACAATACAATCGTTCCATATCATGCAATAATCAGTGCTCAGCATATGACTTTATGATCGATCAATTGTAGGCACGAAAGTAAAGAGCGGCCAATAAAGCACATCACAAACACCACATGATACATTCCTGGGCTCATGATGCCTGCGCACGATCCCAAGTGCCTCAGTACACGTAACAGCAGTTACAGCTCTCAGATGCGGTCTGCACTCATCAAGATGACACTAGAGATCTTTCAGTCCGCCTACAGGAGACATGCTTCTACTATCATGTATACATCCACAAATACTATAGCTTCCAAGCAGAGGCTATGCGAAGACTTGTGAGGAACAAATGTACCAAACATGAGTGTTATCATTGAGCACGTGTCCATGACTACCGAGAGAGTGATAACGGGTACAACCTATCCATATACCCTTTCCGCAGAAGCCCATTCACTCCTGTCATCCAGCCGGGATCCAACGCCTCAGCTCCTCCCCTGTCCCAGTCCGAATTCATTATCGTTGTCATGTTGATCGTGCCTCCACGGCTTCACTCGCGAAGGTGTTCGTATGTAGTGAGGTTGGTGCGCCTCGTCTTCAAAGGTTGTTCTGTGCGCCTTGGATACAGCGTTGATTGCTGGACAGGCAATGCCGCTGATGCGTTGTGTGTTCATGCCCATGCGCTCATGCTGGGGATGATGTTCGGTGTCGAACAGGGCGATGATGGCATATGCGCCAAATAATGTTGTCAGAATAACAGCACTGATATTACTGTTGATTTGAGCCACAGCTCTCACCTGACTGTTGTCAGTCGGAAACTGGCTCATCCAGCAAATGCTCTGTTCGCCGCCGCAAGCGCTGCATGCGAAGCCTTCGATCGAGGGACCATAGGCTGCAGCTGTGGCATTTCATCCTCAGAATCCGTCTCATCCTCAGATTCAGTTGAGTGTTCTGATGAAGAGTCTTCGTCCTCGAGGCGAAGGTCGTTGATCATTTGCTCGTCAAATCCTGAGTCTTGATGAAGCGGTGGTCTGAAATTAGGTGTCTCATCCCGCTGCTTCCTGACGACACGCTTGTGTGAAGGTGATGGCGGACTCCTCGTAGAATTGCTCCCAGGCCCTGGTACAAGGTCTCGATCGTCGAGTTGCGTCGGATATGATGGCTCGTCCTCGGAGGCGTCGCAGTACACCTTCGCGCTCCTGCCAGAGTGGCGTCGGGCGACAATGACAAACTCGTTGCGCTGGTCGCTGTGCGACCATATGGAGAGCTGCGTCTTCTTCTACTTGAGACAGGACTGCGGCCACGGCTTTGTCCAATGATCCAGCTACCGTTGCTTTCGAACTGGTAGCTCGTGCTCGCAGGATTAGAATTGGGGTCAAGATATGTGACTTGGTCAGTAAATCCTGCCTTGGCCGAATCGACTCGACGCCGATGTTGTACTTCGTCGAGAGTGACCGCCATCTTCGGATCGATGTACTCCTTGTCGGAGCGGTGAGAAGTTGCAACACTCGGGTCAGAGGCCTTCAGGTCTCCACCCAATATATGCGGTTGAAGGCTGAAGTCAACGCTTGGACGTTGGCTCGCTGGGCGGCCAGCATCCCGTGGGAATTTGGTCAGAAGCTGCAAGGCTGACATTCGACCTTGCGGCCGGGCCTCGAGACAAGAGTCAACGATTTCGCAGTAGTAGTTGGGGAACTCTGATCCGAGAGGAACCAAGGGTCGAGTACGTTCGGGCTCGTCACACTCGGCAGCTAGTGCCCACAACACCATACCAAGCTGGAAGAGATCAGTCTTCACGCTGATGTGCATAGCAATGCGCTGACCAGAAGCGATCAGTCTACTGAGCTCAGGAGGCTCCCAACCAACAGGGCAACCTCGACGGTTAATGTCGATGATTTGAGCATTCTCATCATCATCAATGACGATGTTTGACAGGGTGAAGTCACCCTGGACAAAACCTGCCTCATGAATATTTGACAAACCTTCGACAATTTGACGCGCCCACTTCTCCCGTTTGTACCAGGGAATATCGCCCCCAAAGTCATAGAGCGTATCTACAAGCGCACCGCGTGAGGCATAGGTTATGAGTAGACCCTTCACGAGGACACCCTCCTCATCAGTGATCAGGCCACGAAGCTGCACAACACTCTTGGCGCCATACAGTGCATCAAGTGCATTGACTTCGTAGAGGAACTCGTCAACGGTATCTGGACCAGGTATTTCTTTCTTGATGAGCAGTTGCCCGTCAACTCGAACCTTGTAAACGAACCCAGAAAGATGCGAGTCAAATTCGACTTCACTCTCGCGATAACGTGCGCACTGCACATGGTCCATGAGAGTGGATTCAGGAAATTGCACAATCTCGTTGGCATCCTCGCGAACGTGAATATGTAGCTGGCAGTCTTCCTCTGTTGTCTCCAGCTTCAGATTGGTGACGGTGTCGTAGTACTGTATGTCGCCGAGACTTTCTCTGATGGCTTCAAAGACGCGAAACTCTTGTCTCGTTGATAATGCAAGGTTTTGAGGTCCGCTTCTAAAGATCCTGGTGGTGCTGTGCGGTAGTCCAACGATATGGTAAGACGTCGCCACTTGGTGGGTGTTTCTGCGTACGTAACAAAGAATTTCTCACGCTCAGATTTGTCGCGGAATGACATGCTCAAGTTCAAGATCCATCTCCGGGCGTACTCTGCCTGCAGAGCCTCAGGGTCGTTAGTATCTTCTGCTTCGTTATGGTCGTAATCAGTTGCATCGGCGTCGCTCGTTCTATCATGTCGTGCATCAAAGTATCCATGTGAGGATGCGTCGCTGGGTGCTGAGCCGTTTTGTTGTGTGTTGTCGTTCTGAGAGAGATGTCCATTGATCGTGCCAAAGTTTCCGACTGATCCGTGTGCTGACACTTCTGGTGCGGCGTCTGAAGGTATTGATGATCCTGGCTTCGGCGACTTCTGTCTTCTGAACGCACTCGCAGCACTCCACCCTCGCTTTCGCTCAACACTCTTCGGCCTCTTCTCGTCATCGCCAGAGGGAACCTCGAGCAGCTTTCCTCTCTTCTCGCTTTCACTTCTCTTCAAAGTCTGCTGTCTCGGCAGACTCGCAATAGCTCGTCTTGACACCTTCGGCCTCAGCTCTGGGTTACTTGATCGTCGTCTCAACAATGGTGGTCCTCCTTCCTGCTTGTCTTGTATCCGTGCGGTCGTAACTTCGGGTAATTCATGATTCCTCCTCAGCTTCCTCAGAGAGTTGAGTATTGACTGGCGTCTCGGTAGTTTCTGCGGCGGCGCCAGTCCGGTAATATTCGTCGGTATAGGCTCGACTGCGACCATTTCGTCCTCGGCTTCCAATTGAGCAGCGTGTCTGGCGAATGGGAGTTGAGGCATCGATGCGACAACGCACGCAGCGGCCACTCACAGAGCCAGCAAATGGTGCACAAGGTACAGCACGGGTAATATGGAACTGTCGACCATATGATCGGGCGATGCAATAGCAGATATGCAGTGTTTCTCGTTCGGGGTTCGTTACGGTGGTACGCGAGGCTGGTCTGTACCACAGGATATGCGGGGCTCCATAGGCAGTGCGCGAACGCTATAGAAATGCGCAGTATATGGCGTCGCGTCCAGTGCGGTCGGAGCGGTATGTACGACCCAGGAGATGCGGTCCAGATGGTGTGCTACACGTGACTCGCGATACCAGGCTGTGTTGCGCGTTTGGTTGGTGGTGGGCCTCGTTCGCGCTTGCGGCGGCGGAGTGGCCAATAAAGTTGCCGGGCCAGGGCAGATTCTGGCAAACACAGCAGCGGCGTGCGAACGGGCGCAAGGGTAACCTTAGAACCAGAGGCACCGCTGACATGTGGGGAGCACAGGTGAGGTTGAAGTACGAGAGCGTGTAGGGACAGGGTGTGTGCGGAGCGATCCTGCAGGCGGCTTATTGCATGCACCGTGAATAGAAGCGAGGCTCTACCTATCTATCTATCTGCCTTGTTATTTCACTACTCGCCTAGCAGCGGAGGCATGATTTCATGCTCTCACCAATGCCTCCTCCAACACGGCGCGCCATCTGCCAACATGACTGCACGCAGTTGCGCCGCTCAATAGCCGGCACCGGGGCTCGATGGTGCCTTTGGGCCGCAGAGCTAGCGGTTGATCCACTGGTGACACGAAGCGTGGCTGGCTGCTGGGGCTCTGCAGGGAACTCAAGCCTCAACTAAAGGATTGGGAGCTGTTGATGCCTTATATGCGAGACGTGAGCCTGTGGCGCCGTGTCTAGGCTAGGCCTGACTGCTCAGCTTCTGCCAGCTCACTACAAATGTGCTAATTGCTGATATCTGAGTAGATTCCCATTGCCGATGTTGGATGAAATCATGGATTATCAATCTGAGCGTCACTGAATTATGAAGGAGTCTTCTGCACGACATGATTGACGAAAAGCAAGGAAGACGATGATGCCCCACGCAACAGCTGTTCGCACTGGTGCTGAACCCAATCGACAGGTCGGGTCACGAGTGGTGGACTATATGCACGTCGGTGGATTCGTCCCTCGGTTGCCAGGGTTATGCTACAAGTCCGCCCAGAACCGTCGCGAGAAGCGTCACATCGCCCATAACTCGCTGCATCCACATATTCGTACGTCAATAAATACGCCGCATCCACTGTTTGAAAGACAGCCGCCGGACAAAATAGCCTGTGGGGACCAAGACGACATAGCATGTGAGAACGTTATGCACCGGGGATGCAAGAACAGCACTTCGCGTCACGCTAATCGGTTTCGCGGTTGCAGTTTCTCCTCCTATTTGCTCGATTACACGTGGACTGCAGGCGGGTTATGCGAGCGACCATTGGCGGCATCGTACTGTGGTACTTGTGCGGCCGGCTTTTCGACCGTCGTTCCATTGCAGGAACGCCGGTTTCGCAGCCCAAGACAGTCCGATCATCGCCAGCAGCTGCAATCAGGATCATGATGGGTGTTCTGGAATGATGATAGTCGTTCGCCTTGAAGTTCGATGCAGCTCGTCTCGCGTGATGTATATTGTTCTGAGGGCTAAGTGCTATAGTGTCTGTTTGATATTACGATCCACTGTTCGGAGAGTTCGTCAGCTCGGCTTCCCGAGATAGTCATGTGGTCTTCAACAATGACGAAGGGAGCTGGATCAGGTAGCTTTCTTGTAGTAGCTTGACCGGAGTGGAATTTGCTCTCGAAGGCATTCAAGATCAAGCAGCTTTGGGTTGCGCTGGCTTGAGCGGTGAGGTGAAGTGCATACCTTTGAGTTCAGGCAAACGTCTCGTTCGATCGAGCTCACTTCAGTAGTCCAACATGTACACTGAAGCCACTTCCTTCCCCGAGAGCTTCACCAAGCATCTCAGACGGTATCCTCCAAGTGTGAAACTTGCTCATGAACACCTCAGCCCACTCCTCAAACACATCGGGCTGACGTAGATGCTGCGCGACAACGCATATGGTGGGCTTCGTTTCGGCCAGCTCGGAACTCTCTCGCCGCACCCGGCATATATCGGCACAAGCCTGCGTGAAGGGCTCAATCAGAGCGTAGTTGTAGATACAGTCGCAAGCCAGCACGACGTCAGCGCCATCGGACATTCCATTGGCAGCGAGGAATGGTGTGATCGCATCGGTCTCCCAGTCCAAAGACTCAACAGCGATGTTGGTGCCCGACTGGTCTTGGTTCGTGCGTTTCGATTGCTTCTTGGCCTTGCCGGTCTCCGTGACAATATTAGCAGTCACGTTGTCCTTCAATAGTTTCAGGGTGTACTGTTGGTCTGTCAAGATGACCTGGCGAACACGAGGCGCGAGTACACAGCCAACCAGTCCCGAGATACCAGATCCAAGCTCGAGCACGCTACTCGACGCATCTAGAATGCTGTGCTTGAACAAGGCATTGTCAGGAGATGACACCCATTGAGCAAAGCGAACTGAAGTCTTCCAAATCGCAGCGCCTGTAGTACCGCCTTCGCGGTTCGATTGGAGCAAGCCTGGCGATTGGGTGAGAGTGAAGTCGCGACCATGAATAGTGAGGTCAATGGATGCAGCCTTGGGATCGATCATTCCTAGGTCGCCAGAGTTTGGAGGTTGAGCAAAGAGATCATATGTTTCTACGGGCATGTGTCAGTGGTTTGATATGTTCCTTGCTGGGTTGCCATATCCTAACCTTCTGAAGGATCTTCGATTTGTTGGCCAAGAAATGAGGTAAGATGGTCGTCCATGTTGTCGTTCGTACTACTAGCACGCTATAACGGGAAGATTGATTGATAAAAAAATTGGACAAAACGCAAGAAATATCGCGGAAATGGCCTTAAGTTGTGTGATTATGACAGGCTGATAGATTGGAGGAAAAGAATCGTTCGAGCTGAAGGAAATTGAACGAGATCGTCCAACCTTGCCAACATTTCGTCGAAACCGTGGACGTATTTTCATGGTTGACTACTCTCAGATACCATAACGAAAAGCAAACATGTTATTAGATAACTTTCTAACAAGCCATATCGTGTGTTGATGTGTCTTGAACAAGAGAAGCCAGAGTGCTTCATCTTCCAGTCGGCTTGCGTGCGCCGCTCCCGCGCGATCGCCGGTCTGGAGTCGCAGCAGCTACCACCACAGCACAGCACTACTGCCATACGTCAGCCCACCTCGAGCAAGACACCACATCTTGCGCGGGCAGCAATCATGGCGTTGCCTCAATCAGCATACAAAGACCGACAGTTTCTGGCGGTGATTGGAGATGAGGTTCGAGCTCCTGGCTGTCATAGTAAAGCATGCGCTCTTGCTAACACTGCATAGGACTCTGTGACCGGTATCTTGCTGGCTGGTGTCGGCGTAAGTGCTCGCGCTGAACGACCACTACAGCACTCCTCAGTAGACTGACATATACTGCAGCACGTCACCGAGGCTCCGGACTCCCAAAAGAACTACCTCGTCGTCGACGCCAAAACCGAGCAGGCCGCTATCGAGGAAGCGTTCGACCAGTTCACCAAGCAGAGGAAGGACATTGCGATCGTGCTGATCAACCAAACATGTACGTCTATACTACACTCTCTATGGGATGATATGTATGAGATTTGGAGCTTGCGACATGGTATCTGACAACGCAAACAGATCGCTGAGCGCATCAGACCCCGCGTCGACCAGTACAACGAGGCTTTCCCAAGCTTGTCGAGATTCCTTCCAAGGATCACCCATACGACCCCGAGAAGGACAGCGTTATGAAGAGAGTCAAGAAGCTGTTTGGCGAGTAAGAGCGGTGAGGAGATACAACCTTGGATCGGAGGCCGGCATGACGATGGCGAGACCATGGCACAATTGCATCACAATTAGCTACACGACTAGGACATGAGACAACATTGTTTAAGCGCTGCTTGGTGGAAAGCAATCATGCGAGTGCTGGTCGACAGTATAGACAGGATACCCAATCATGCAAAGTTCCTAGTTACGGACAATAAGACTTCAAGCCACGGACAACTAATCGTATATACTCTGCACATTCTCGTCTACGTGCTCAAGATAACAAACGCTATTACTGAACGCTCACGTCATGCTCGAATCGAAGGTATCATTGATCTCCAGATGTAGCTCGCGCCTAGAACTTATATGTCCTGCTTGTTGCCATTCTTGTTGTGCACCTGAACGCTCCCGTCCCTGTGGAACTCGACGGTCGCGCTCAAGCAGGTGATCTTCTTCTCGTCCTTGCTGACGACGTCTGCGAGGACGGTGTACTTTCCGGGCGGGATCTGCTTGGGCAGCTCGACGTCCTTGGTCAAGGCGAGCTCGCCCTTCTTAAGCGGGCACTCAAGGTCGACGTTCTTGACCTGGTCGCAGAGGTCGGCGGTTTGCTTGATGATAGTGATCAGGCCGTACTTGACTTGCAGGTGCACCTTGGCGCCGTCTTCGACATCTTCGGACAGGTCGCCGCGGGCGACGATGCTGAGGGCTGTGCCGCTACATGTTTCGTTAGCATGAGCTCAGGTAGCTGTCGCGGAAAGCTGAAGCTTACGCTTTAGGTGGGTTGGGGTTCAGATCGACGCTCTTGAGCTCGAGGATGTCATCCTGGGGGTTCGCGCAGTGGTTCAACGGGTTCTTGCCGGGAACAGAGAGCGAGTCGTCAAAGGTGGTCTCTGAGCCGCCGAAGAAGGAGCTCGCAGTGGCGGTCGCAAGGAGCGCAGAAGCAATGGTAAGGAGCTTCATCTTGTAATTTGTTTGTTGAGCAGAGTTGAAGCAGAAGTGGTAGTACGGTGTGCTTGTGGAAGAGTGGCGTATCTTGAGCGGCTAGACCAAGGACGTTGCCTTGTTCCCCAGCCATCACATCACGAGGCCCGGCTCCCGCAACGGGTTCTGACTTTAGCGCGCTTCTCCTCTTTGGAGGCAGATATGACGATTAGAGGCTGTTCTGTGCCCTGACAGCCAAGGTCGAAACATCATTCTCCCATACAGATCTAGCTCATAAGTCTGCTCACATGTTAATGTGTAAGTATGCCCGTACCAGCAGCTATAATGACCGAAACATCATTTTCACCATTGAGATACTCTTCAAAGTCTCTATGTCCCTCGCTAGCCAGGCTGCTTCTATTGGCTATGTTCCCGGCATATCTGTACTGCGCGTCGAAAGAGCGTGTTCAGACTTGTGATTAATGACCGCATGTATGGTTGATAGCGACTAGTATCTACCGATGTTCTCTACGTATTGATCAAATTATCCGATCGTAACTTTATCATAGTAAGCGGACTCAACGCACCTGTAGCGTGTTGTGTGTCCTTGCCCAACCTCGGTGATCAGTCCAGCTGAATGAGATGTAGTTGATGTATCACAGAGAGCATATGCACTGGGCCCCGCCTCATGGGCCACGAGAAAGTCTGACGAGGCACGTTTTCAATACTAGATACATGTACACAGACACTGAACATTGAAAGCATTCAAAACCTCAAGAAAAGAACATTGAGTGAATGTCCCGAAAAACTGGAGGGTTCGGGTTGGTGTAGGACGAAATACATGTATGTGCCTTTGGGGATCTGGCATTTTAATCATGTGTTCACAACATGAAGCAGAGCAAAAACTAATGTATTTAGAGTGACTTATCCATCATATCCCCTGCTTTACCTATGAATCGGCTAGGCACTAGACGGTAGATTAATTGTTGAAATCAGCATGAATTGCACACCCGCTTCAATTCAATTTAAGTGTTGACGTGACTACCTAGGTATTTACAAGAAATTTACAACATTGACTATCACAACAAAAAGGTTCGAGTATTCAGCATCAGCCAGTATCATTGACCTCAGGAGCATAATTCGCAGGTAAACGTTGGATCTCGACCTCAATAATGTCCAGAGCAACACTTGAGGTCCTGCGAGCAACCCACATAATGCAGGTATCGTCAGACATATGGATATGGATAGATCTCAAACCACACCTCGTGGAGACGTATGGATGATACCTCGCTATCTATCATCATGGCAAAGTTTTACCATCGGGCTTCGTGAGAATCGCAATGAGAGTTTCCACTGAACTACAATGCGCGACTGAATAAGTTACTACTGCAAGGTCGAGCATGCATGTGGCCATCTCTCATGGTGATTTACAAGATGTGAGCACGCATTTTACAGCCGACTATGAAAGCATCGCATATGCACATATCAATTCGTGCTTTCGTGCCGAAATAGTTGGCCAGAGGTAGAGGTAACATTGTCTTGTGTGCAAACGCAGGACCTTCCTCTGGGGCACGACCGATCCATGGAATTCAATGATGAGTAAATGCGATCGATGTCAACAAATAAGATGCGGCAACAAAATATATAGCATTCACATATGTTTGATGCCATCGGAAATATGCGGACGATGGCTCGGATCGTAGCTTCTGGAAGCAAAGCGCTGTCGGCGTACGGAGGCAAAGGGCACTCGGGCCAACAACTGCTTTCGGTCTGTACTCCCTTAGACTCAGAATTCTTCGCGGCTCTCTTCCATCAACTCATCCTCCATCTACACCACCCCTTTAATCACCTCACCTCCCCATCTCCATCACCCATTTCATTTATTGTGAGCCGGTCACTGTATTTGTATTCCTTTGTTCAGCAGTTGCCTTTTCAACATGCTGTCCTCCAGATTCATGCGCAGCGTAAGTCGAGTCGCATCCTCAAAATCTGCTCGCGCGACATCGCTAATTCATCAACAGGCTGCGCCGCGCGCCACCTCCACTCTTCGTTCCTCCGCATACAGAGCTCCCATCAACTCATCATTCAGGAGGGCATACTCCGAGAAGATTGACAGCGATGAGAAGGTCAAGGGCCCCGTGATCGGTATCGATCTTGGTACCACCAACTCTGCTGTTGCGCTCATGGAGGGCATGAACCCCAGAATCATCGAGAACTCAGAAGGTATGGACAGGCGCAAAATTGAAGATGTGGCGAACAATGATCTAATGATACAACAGGTGCCCGCACAACTCCTTCGGTTGTCGGTTTCACTAAGGAGGGCGAGCGTCTTGTCGGTATTGCCGCCAAGCGTCAGGCCGTCGTCAACCCCGAGAACACCCTCTTCGCCACCAAGCGTCTCATTGGTCGCAAGTTCTCCGACGCTGAGGTTCAGCGCGATATCCAGCAGGTCCCCTACAAGATCGTCCAGCACAGCAACGGTGACGCATGGCTCGAGGCTCAGGGCCAGAAGTACTCTCCCTCGCAGATCGGTGGTTTCGTCCTCGGAAAGATGAAGGAGACCGCTGAGGCCTTCGTTGGCAAGCCCCTCAAGAACGCCGTTGTCACTGTTCCTGCCTACTTCAACGACCAGCAGCGTCAGGCCACCAAGGACGCCGGTCAGATCTCTGGTCTCAACGTCATGCGTGTGATCAACGAGCCTACCGCCGCTGCTCTCGCTTACGGTCTTGAGAAGGACGACCGTGTTGTCGCTGTCTACGATCTTGGTGGTGGTACTTTCGATATCTCCATCCTCGAGATTTCCAGCGGTGTGTTCGAGGTCAAGTCTACCAACGGTGACACCCACCTTGGTGGTGAGGACTTCGACATCACCCTTGTCCGTCACCTCGTCAAGCAGTTCAAGACCGAGCAGGGCATCGACCTTTCCGGCGACCGCATGGCCATCCAGCGTATCCGTGAGGCCGCTGAGAAGGCCAAGATTGAGCTGTCTTCTTCCCTCCAGACCGACATCAACCTTCCCTTCATCACTGCCGACGCCTCTGGTCCCAAGCACATCAACACCAAGATGACCCGCGCTCAGCTCGAGGGTCTGGTTGAGCCCCTCGTCTCCCGCACCGTTGACCCCGTCCGCAAGGCTCTCAAGGACGCCAACCTCCAGTCCAAGGACATCCAGGATGTCATTCTTGTCGGTGGTATGACCCGTATGCCCAAGGTCACTGAGACCGTCAAGAGCATCTTCGGCCGTGACCCCGCCAAGTCTGTCAACCCTGACGAGGCTGTTGCCATCGGTGCCGCCATCCAGGGTGGTGTCCTCTCTGGCCAGGTCACTGACCTCCTTCTTCTCGACGTCACCCCTCTGTCTCTCGGTATTGAGACCCTCGGCGGTGTCTTCACCCGTCTGATCAACCGCAACACCACCATTCCCACCAAGAAGTCCCAGACCTTCTCCACCGCCGCCGACTTCCAGTCCGCTGTCGAGATTAAGGTCTACCAGGGTGAGCGTGAGCTTGTCCGCGACAACAAGCTCCTCGGCAACTTCCAGCTTGTCGGTATTCCCCCTGCGCACCGTGGTGTTCCCCAGATTGAGGTCACCTTCGACATTGACGCCGACTCTATCATCCACATTGGTGCCAAGGACAAGTCCACCAACAAGGACCAGTCCATCACCATCGCTTCCGGCTCCGGTTTGAGCGAGGAGGAGATTCAGGGCATGGTTAACGACGCCGAGAAGTACGCCGGCGCCGACAAGGAGCGCAAGGCCGCCATTGAGGCCGCCAACCGCGCCGACTCCGTCACCAACGACACCGAGAAGGCCCTCAAGGAGTTCGAGGACCGTCTTGACAAGACCGAGGCCGAGGCCATCCGTGAGAAGATCACCTCTCTCCGCGAGTTCATCGCCAAGAGCCAGGCGGGCGAGGGCGAGATCTCCGCCGAGGACATGAAGGCCAAGACCGACGAGCTCCAGCAGGCCAGCTTGAGCCTCTTCGACAAGATGCACAAGGCCAAGGCCGAGGCCGGTTCTTCCGAGGGCCAGCAGCAGCAGAGCGAGGGCGAGCAGAAGCAGGACGGTGAGGGCGAGAAGAAGCCTTGAACTGTCTAATGCTTTCTAGCTTGTGATACCTTTGATCTGTTGATGTTTGACTAGCGATTTGTTTTATTATGCATACCACCACCCCCAAAAGCGTACACCCACGCGCGATGTACTTTTAACGCTGCGCACTATGCGCTTCATGTATCTATACTCTATCCCTCACACGAGCCTACTCGGTGAGGGAGCCCTTCAACCTTGTTCTATTACATCGAAACATCTCGGCTCAGCAATACAAGAGCCATACGTTGGGAAGTGTGGTGATGGCAAAAGAAAGGCGTTTTGGACGCGCTCAGGGATGGGCACAGGATACACATTCTTGGTGCCTTGGATCGGTGGAAGCGTTGCTTTTGTTTATACCTCTATACCATTGGCACGACTTTTGCAATTCGCAAGCGGCCTTGTATGATATCCTCTCCTCTCTTCAACATCAAGAATACAATTGCTAGTCTTTAATCCTTCCATTTGCATTGACGAGCATCTTCAATGTTCATTTCCTTGGATTCCAAATTGTCCGAGTGCGCCGAGTATGTTGACATTAGTCTGAGTCGGAAAGACACCATCCTTCGATCAAGATACCTCGATTCCATATTTGGCATATGCTTCCGCCTCTAGGTTGGCTAGGCAGATATTCCCTCTGCGTATTGCGCAACAATGCCCATCATATTCCTGGCAAACTGCATCATATCAGCAGGTTTAGCAGAGCGGCGAACACAGCCTTACGAAAGGCTTTCGGGCAGGCCGTCTCTACCGAGATTTGACCCGCACAAACAGACGCCTGTGCTGCGGCTTGATCGCCACAATGGCCAATCAGTGCGCTTTGATCGACGTCCACGATCGCTCGTCTGGGCCTAGAGTTTGCCTTGTCGACAAATACTGGCGGAGCTGTGATGCTGGCTGGGCGGGACGGTTGGCAGCTTGGTTAGGTTGTGCGCCCAACGGCGCTGCTGCTGGTGATCGGACGGCAGAGCTGTCGCAGTTTCCAATTCTGCTTCTTCTGTGTTTATCCGTCTGTGACATCTCGTCTTCATCTCGTCGCGGCGCGCGCATCGGATTTCCAGACCCATTGATCGCAGGCGCATCGCAAACGCGCTAGTAGTACAGCTTCGCATCAATAGAGCGTACATCTGCTTGCACGTACGAAGACGAGTCCTGCAGCCATGGCGCAACAAGGCGAAGCGAACTCATACTATGGAGGAGGAGGTGGAGGCTACAACAACAATGGCTACCAGATGCAACCGCCGCCTCAGCAATACGGCGCTCCCCAGCAGGGATACGGGGGACCACCTGGACCACCACCACAACAGCACTACGGCGGAGGAGGCATGCCTCCTCCTCCCAACTACGGCCAGCAATACGGCGGAGACCAGAAGCCGCAATTCGAAGAAGCATTCAAGATCGAGAAGCCGAAGTGGAATGATCTCTGGGCTGCTATACTGTTCATC
This sequence comes from Cladosporium cladosporioides, assembly GCA_002901145.1. Lineage (NCBI taxonomy): Eukaryota > Fungi > Ascomycota > Dothideomycetes > Cladosporiales > Cladosporiaceae > Cladosporium > Cladosporium cladosporioides. Next base: position 1,455,627 of record NOXB01000011.1, read on the forward strand.
GCTGTCTGCGCTGGCTATGTTGTTGTCAGTGCTATCTCGATTCAAGGTTATTCTGCGACAAAAGGCTTCAATGGCGGTGGCATCTACGATTCTGGAAACCAGTTTGGATTGACCACGAACACCATTGTGCTTTTCGCGTTCTGCTTGGGTGTTGCACTGGTGCTTGGATATGGATATGTCTGGCTTGCGCGCAGTAAGTGTTGAATTGTGTGTCTTGAGGCATTACAAGACCTTTGCTAACAATGCGACAGAGTTCACCAAGCAATTCATCTGGATCACTGGTATTCTCAACATCATTTCCTGCTTCGTCACGGCCATCTACATGCTTTCCAGGAAATACTGGAGTGGTGGCATAGTGTTCTTGCTCTTCGGAATTTTCACCATCATCTGCTTCGTTTCATGGATCCCAAGAATCCCCTTTTCGGTCTTGATGCTGCAGACGGCAATCGATGTCTCCAAGACCTACGGCCACGTCTACCTCGTCTCTTTCCTCAGCGGTCTGACTGCAGCAGCCTTCGGCGCCTGGTTCTCCGTGACGATGGTAGCGGTTTATGTCAAATACGAACCCGGCAACAACCCGGCGTGCAGTCAGGGCGTAGGAGGCTGTAGCTCAGGCAAGGTCATTGGTCTGCTCGTCTTCATTACCTTCGCCGCCTACTGGATCACCGAGTGGATCAAGAATGCCACCCATGTCATCATCTCCGGTGTCTTCGGCGCCTGGTATTTCAGCCCGAACAACCCAGCCAAGGGCGCAACACGTGGTGCCGCTCGCCGTGCTCTCACCTACAGCTTCGGCAGTATCTCCTTCGGCTCGCTCATCGTCGCCATCATCCAGTTCCTGCGCCAGCTCTGCTCCGTGGCTCGCAACCAGGCTGCCGGTGATGGTAACATTGTTGGCCAGATCGGTTTCTGCATCCTTGGCTGCCTCATCGGCCTGCTCGACTGGGCAGTGCAATTTATCAACCGCTACGCTTTCAGCTACATGGCGCTGTACGGCAAGAGCTACATCCAGAGCGCAAAGGCCACCTGGACCATGATCAAAGACCGCGGCATGGACGCGCTGGTCAACGAGTGCCTGACTGGCCCTGTTTTCACCATGGGCTCGACTTTCGTCGCCTACATCTGCGCATTGTAAGTTCCACATCCCGTTACGACAAACGCACCAACATAGAACTCCGCTAACCAAGATCTCAAAGCCTCGCTTACCTTTACCTTGTCTTCACCGACCCAGCCTACAACCGCGATGGCAGCTTCACTCCCGTCGTCGTTGCCTATGCTTTCCTCATCGGCTTGCAGATCACAAACTGCTTCACTACACCCCTGCAGTCCGGCATCGAGACTATTTTTGTCGCTGCCGCTTGGGATCCTGAGGTCATGATGGCGAGCACCCTCAGCTGTACCAGAACATGGTCAAGGTCTACCCTCACGTGCAGCAGGCCATCCATGCCTAATTGTGAATGGCCATGTGTCCATGTTGGTTAAGATAGGAGGAGGTTGAGAGTGTATGAGGGGATGAACGAAGAGAAAATAGAGGTGTCTCGGGAAGAGAGGATGTCATTAATTTTTCCAAGTTTTCTTTGGTTTCAGCAAGTCCAGTTACGAGGATACCCTGGTGAATTTCGGGAAGAGATGGCGGCCAGATTCCGAACAAGGTCGGCTGCCGATTTCTTTTTGTTCTTAGGAGTAGCAGATTTTCCTTCTGTTAAGTAGTGTATTGTAATGCTCTAATGTAAGATGAGTTTGAGAGTCATTTACGGTCATAAGTTTTGCTGGTCGTCGACGTTCTCGAAAACCGCAACAAATTGCTCGATAGTACTTCGATGTGACACTGCCTCCTGTCTACTCTGTTACGGTTCGAGATGGACGCAGTCTCTTTCTATACGAGTACTGTCACAAGCCAAACTTACTACCCGATAGCAATATCGCGGCTCGGACGTATATCCCGGTTATGTCTTTCCTTCCTTCTCACGATGGTTTCGCTGCCGTGAAGGTTTGTTTTAGGCCTGGCCATATTGCTCGTTTACCAATGGAGTTCCGCGAGCGAAACAGATAGCGGCCTGAAGGCAATTATGATTGTTATCGCGCCCGGGACATATAGCCCACTTGCGGAATCTCCGCCCAGTGTTAACGTGTGTGTAGTAGTAGTGTTAGTTTAGCAAGCAGCACTAACTCCATAGCCAAGCAGCGGATGGATGGCCAACTCATCAACAATTTGGCCGAGCAAGTAGCCGAAATACGCCATCCATGGAGGAGAATCCACTTGCCCACGGGGAGCGGCATTTGACAGGCAAGGATTCGCTCTCACAAACGGCGCTGCATGAACGTCTGCTCTTTCTGCACTCTTGACGACCAGGATGATCGACGACGAACCGTTGCTTGCACGTTTTCTCGTAAGGCTGCCCATCGCGTTGGTCGCGAGATAAGGGCACGAGAATGGGAATGAGTCAGACATGATTAAGGTAATATGCAGTAGTCGATATCAACTCAATAGCCGCAATCCGCAGTGTTGCAGTAGCACCTCTGGGTGGTAGTCTAGACGGCACTTCAGGCGCCCCGATTCGATGCCACTACTGCTTGCCTGCCCTACCACAGAGCCTCCGGGCCTTCTACCCACGTGAAAAATGGCTCTCTGCTCGCCTACCTGCCTGCACGCGATTATTGCGCGATCGCGCGATTGCTATGCCCCGTCCCAGATCAGGCGCGCGCGAGTTTCTGGCTGTTTCGTTCCCGCACGGGGCGGAGGGCGGACGGAGCGCGGGCTGCGATGGTGGAAAGATGGGGATGGGCAGTTCTCGCATCTTCCCTTCTGGCCAACTCGGACCGGGCGTCGCCGCATGCACATGTGCGGCATATGCATGCCTGCTACCACATGTCTTGCGGCGGGGTCTGTATAGAGGTACCTGGCGTTGTACACAGCAGCAGTGGTATGGCCTACTTGCCAGCCATTCATGGTAGCACATGCGCGCCACCAGATCATGGTCGGGCCGGATCGCCTGATGGCGAGGGGTGTTGCGTGAGGATGATGGACCATGGCTCCGGCCCAATCTGTGATGCTGCTCAGGTATGACCACATGTGCATGCTGCTGCCCCGCGTCTCGCCGGCGGGTGACGTTGTTTGTATGCGATTGCTAGCAGCTGGGAAGGCGCCTCTGACATGTGCCCCACCTCGTACATCGTGCCTTCCGCCGCAGCAAGCTGCTGGTACCTTGCTGCGAATCACGCCGATCGCTGCCCGTTTGTTGACTTCACTCTTCTACTCTTCCATCCTCCTCGCACTTCTCTTCTTCTCCCGATCACTCTTCACACTTCGTCCTCACTTCCATCATACCAGCAGTCTTGCTCTGAGCTACTCACTACCATCTGCTCTTGCTCTAAGCTCTCGGACCATCTTCATCGCCACATTCAAGCTTTACGAAAGGTAGGTTGTTGACCACATTGACTTGAAGACATGCTTGTCGTGACACCATGACAACACCTTGCCTGCATTACAAGTGCATGGACTAGAGAAGCACCTTTCGCTAACAACTACCCTCAAGCAGTTCCATCAAACAACACCAACAACCCACGCCACTTCACAATGACCGGCCTGAAGGGTGTCCACTTTGGCGGCGGCAACATTGGCCGTGGCTTCGTTGCCGAATTCCTGCACAACTCTGGCTTTGAGGTCGTGTTCGTGGATGTCATGGACAATCTTATCGAGACTCTCCAGAAGACCCCGAGCTACGAGGTCACCGAGATTGGCGACGATGGCGAGAAGAAGTTCACCATCGACAACTACCGTGCCTTGAACTCCAAGCACAGCATGAACGAGGTCATCTACGAGATCGCCACTGCAGATGTTGTCACTTGTGCCGTTGGCCCGAACATCCTCAAGTTCATCGCCGAGCCTATCGCCAAGGGCATTGAAGCTCGCAAGGAGGAGAAGCCTCTTGCCGTCATTGCCTGTGAGAACGCCATTGGTGCCACTGACACCCTCCGCGGCTTCATTGAGGGCAAGCTCTCCGAGGAGACCAAGGCCAACATCGCTCCCAAGGCTCGCTTCGCCAACTCGGCTATTGACCGTATTGTGCCCGTGCAGCCTGAGGGATCTGGCATGAACGTCCTCATCGAGAAGTTCTACGAGTGGTGCGTTGAAGAGAAGCCATTCGATGGTAGCCCGCCACCGATCAAGGGCGTCCACTTCGTCGACAACCTGCAGCCCTACATCGAGCGCAAGCTGTTCACCGTCAACACTGGCCACGCCACCGCAGCTTACTATGGCCACAATCGCGGCTTCAAGTACATCCACGAGGTACTTGCCGACAAGGAGCTCCATGAAATCGTTCAAAATACTCTCAAGGAGACTGCTCACCTGATTACCACCAAACACGACCACATCAGCAAAGAGGAACAGGAGGAATACGTCCAGGCAATCGTCAAGCGCATCTCCAACCCGACTCTCAAGGACGTGGTCGAGCGCGTTGGTCGTGCTCCGCTACGCAAGCTCAGCCGCAAGGAGCGTTTCATCGGTCCGGCCGCGCTTTTGGCCGAACATGGCGAAAAGTACGACTGCCTCTTGGGTGGCGTTGAGATGGCTCTTCGCTTCCAGAACATCGAGGGCGATGAGGAGTCCGTCGAGCTTGCCAAGAAGCTGAAGGAGCTGGATGCCACCACAGCTACGAAGGAGCTGACTGGTCTTGAGGAGGACCATCCACTCTTCTCCGCCGTGGTCGAGAAGGTGAAGAAAGTGCAAGGTGAGAGCTCTTAGCTGGGGTCGCTCGCGTCTGCCTTGCCCGATGCGATCAAGAACGGACTATCACTGAACGCCTAGGTCAACAACGAGCATCAACGCGCAAGGCTATTTCCTTACTTTGACGATTAGCATGAATTACGAAGCAAGCATGGAGTTATGGGTGCCGAGGCGAAAAAGTGCATCATGGCACGTAGGCTTGCTTTTTGCTTTTGATTTGATTTTACTGGACTGATGGACTGAGAGACGCAGATAGCCATCAAAGCCAAACTTTCTCTGATGTGATAGCAGTGTCCTGTGCGGATTTTGAGTGAATGTTCATGCGAAGAAACACATGCGATGTCTCCTCAGTTGTAGCTTCCAAACTCACGTGACACCTTCGTGCTTGAACATCTTGAGGTATCGTGCTTGCTGAGACGGAGTAGACGAAGATATATGCGAGTATAATAACGTGAGCAGGATCGCTTACAGTCGTGACACATCATTCATATCCAGCTCACACCCCTCACACCTCTATACGAATCTTACGCCGAGCACGTGAGCACGAGCCGTCATCAGGGCATGGAGCCCCGGATTATGGCTACTATTACGTAGGTTAGAGCTCCAGCTAGCAAGCAACGCAGTTCGCCTTTGTCTGCGAACAACAAGACAGAGACACCATCATCCACTCTTCTCATTATTATATACAGATGTTTCCTATAGACCACGAGAGGCATCACTAATTTCTTTGTACATCATCACCACAAGTTTTTGACCTCTTCTTCTACATTCCCTTCCCCGCTTCGTTGCGCCGAACGCTACTTTCACACCTCTCTCCGCGGCGCTCTTTTACTTCACGAGAAAGTGTCAAGTGATCTCAAGGGAAAGCGTTACTGAAGGCATTCTGCACAGCAATCCTTTCGCCGCTTTGACGCTACGATACCTGGATGCGAACGGCTTGCGCCGCGACGTCCACGACTCTGTTCAGCACGACGGCGAGCGCAATCGGGAACGCTACGACGACGACGACGAGGACTCCATACCGGATCTGATTGAGGTGGTGGAGGTCACTCGCGAGGATTCGACACCTCGAAGAAGAGCATCTGTCAGAGCAAAGATGGCGATTGAGAATATTCCGTATGTGCTTCTAGGGCAGGATGTTTGGATATGATGATGGGTTGTGAAATGCTGACGGTCGGATTCTTTTGTTCTTCCTACAGATACCCTGATGCGGACGACTTTGTGTCGAAGGACAAATCATTCTATCCTCTGCGCATACCTGTGTCGTGAGTCTATCCGACCCGAGCTCTTTTGGCAAGATCGTGCTTGCGTGACGAGGGAGGGCGGAGGAGAGCGAAAGTAGGGCCATTGCTGATTGTGCTTTCGCGAGACAGGCACTGGCAGCTCCGCCACTATATCTCAAACCCCGAGCCCGACCGTCTGTACTACGCTTCTGGCCATGACGTCTACTGCTTGTTCACATCAACGAGGAAACGCCGACACATTGCCACATTGCCTTTCGAGGCGCGATGTACGTCTTCCGGATATGGCTGGGTGTGCGTCGGCGGAGAAGATGAGGGACATTTTGCGGCGATCAAAGTGGATGGATCGGGACCTCGGACCAGCGAGGTGGACGAGCGATTGGATATTGGCGGAGCTTGGTCAAGCGGCACTTCCACAAGCGGGAGCAACACTGCTTCCAGACGAGGCGCAAATGTGAAAGTGGAGCGGATTGGTGAGGAGATCGTCAATTCCATATCCATCCACCGGATACAAGATGAGGAAGCACACCTGGACGATATCGTGGCAGTGCTGACCAACAACGACAAGACCGTGAGGGTGTACAGCCTGCCACAACGCTTGGAGACGTGCGTGCTGGACTTACCGTTCGCTATGAACCACGCAACAGTCTCGCCCGATGGAACCAAGCTGGTTGCTGTAGGAGATCTGAACCAGGCATACTTTTTCCAACGAGACATCAAGGACACGCCACCACAAATTCCGAAACCTCACAATCGGCTCACAAGCGGAAGTCTGGAATGGCGGCTCACGAATGTGGTAAGCTTACACGTCTCTGCTACCGACTCGACGTTAGGCTATTTCACTACGGCGTGGAGCCCAAACGGCAGACTTATTGCCCTGGGATCGGAAGGAGGTTACATTACAGTCCTGGACGTGGAAGCCTTAATCGATCCGGAGCTGGAAGATGAGGATGCGATAGTGGCTGTTGTACCTGGCTCGAGGCCAGACATTCCACAACCACATCCAGGCGCTGTGAGGAGCATGCTATTTTCTCCTGACCCTTGGGACTTCCTGATCTGGGCAGAAGATCAAGGACGAGTGTGCATCGGCGATCTGCGCACAGGATTGAAGAGGAAGCAAGTCATCACTCTTGACCCGAGGGAGGAGGGCTTGCCAAAGCTTGAGTATGAAGACATGCCCCAAGAGGATGCACCTATTCCTCACGATTCAGTCACGAGAACTTTGGATCAATTGGAGAGGGATTTCCTCAGAACGTATCGCGATGCCCAGGCACAGGACAACAGCACAGCAGTGAACTTTGCTACCGAGTATATTGAAGCACGACGCCGGCAGAGGCAACAGAGGCAGGATCTGGCGAGCTCAATAGAACCCTCAGGATCTCGTACTGCCCTTGAGGATGATCCACGGGGCCTTACTGCTCGGGAGCAGGAGATATTGAACGCGTTGAGAACGACACGACAAAGAGAAGAGGCTAGAAGCTCGAGCGGCGTTGCAAGAGGTGTGAACTACACTACTCCTGATATCTTTGGGAGTGGTGCCAGGTCTAGCTCTTCGAGCACCCCAAATCCTGAAGGTGGCAACGCAAGGACTTCTGGAGGTGTTGCAGAAACGTGGGCAGACTTACCTGAGCTATCACGGATGAATGCGAATGTCTCCACCGAAGCGGCGGAAGAACACCGCCTCCCGTCAATGCAACTACCGCCCGGCGATGCCAATGCTTGGGGTACATCTCGATGGATCGATCCACCAAATCTCGAAGCGATAAGAAGCAGCGAATCTACCACTACAGGTGATTCCTCGACCTCTGCACGCCCTAACCACAACCCTCGCCAGCCTCGCCGCCGAGCCTCCGTCGTCCTCTCACACTTACCGCTTCCTCATCAGCGACATCAACAAACACCACCTCCCGGCCAACCTCAGACCCAGACAACAATCCGACCAATCCCTGGCGCACAATCGAAGATGCAATGAGTCTGGCCCGCGGCCCACTATTCGAATCTGACGCCTCCACCTCACGCAGGAATCTTCCAGCGACAATACCCTCATCAACATCCCGCCCAACCGCCCACGAAATCGCCACCGAATTGCAATCCGAACGCGCCGCCCGCGCCCGCACCCTCGTTACGCAACGCGACCGCTGGCGCGCCCTTGTCTCCGACGGGACGCAGCCTCCTAATGCCTACGCTACGGGAGCGAACGCTACCGCTACTATCTCTCGACTGGCTGCTTTCCCGGATGGCTATGATGCTATGTTGAGACGCATGAGGGTTGGAGGGATCACGGGACGCGAAATGGGGGTCAGGACGGCGGGGTTGGCGGTTAGTGAGGACGGAGGAACGGTTTGGGTGGCTTGCGAGGAGGGGATTTTTGAGCTGAAGGTTGGGAGGAAGGGGAGGCTGTTTTGGCCGGCTGTGCAGATGACTTGATGCTTCCTTTTTCTCTTCGTGCTTTTCTCAATCTGGGTGGGGTCATGGTGGGACTGTCATCGATGATGTGGGTTTCTGGGATTCCATGCGGTGTTACGGCAGGGAAAAAAAGCCAATGCTTTGAGCCTCGTTGTTGGTGAATGTTGGAATTTTGGGTTGGGTTGGAGCCGTGTATGTATATGACTACGACTATGAATTTTTCTCATTCTTCACGTTTGCGGCCGTCACCACCGCATGTTGATGTCTTCTGATTCATGAATTGGATGGACTTGTGCTGCTGTCGACGCCGTCCTTCGTACCAAAGAATTGGGTTTCTCTTTAATTGAATGACGTTTTCTGCCAATGGCTCTTGTAGTGCCGTGATCTCGCGCTTGGGCTTGTTCACTAATATGCGAGTTCTCGACTTGTCGGATGGAATAGTGCTATTGTCAATGTCGTCCTTGTCCTGACTGAGGAATATCTCCTTCTCTGTTACTTAGACGTCGTGTCCGTTCGGTGTCGTTCACTATGATTCTGTGCTTACATCGCTCTTGCACACTCCCTACAAGCCTTACCTCGGTGCGTTACATCGTGTTGCTATCAACGCCTGCCTCCGTCTTCCCAAAGAGTCGCTTTCCCCAGCACTTGAGTCCCGTCTTTCTGCGAGTGTCTTGATGGGCGCCACGATTTACAATGGCAAAGGGCGATAGTTTGCGCGTCGAGGACGACACTTTCGCAGAGCTGTAGCATGTCCAATCCAGGCTTCGCTGAGCCACGTTTCTCGTCCTGAATCTGCATTCACGCTGTACGTCTCATGCGCAGGATTCACGCTGAGATGCTGAGCATTATATTGTCTGAGCGCACCTATGTCGTCATTGGCCTGATGGTTTAGTGGTATAATTCGCCCTTCGGGTTACATGCCCAGAAGCTTTGCTTCTTGAGTATGGGCGAGGTCCCTGGTTCGATTCCTGGTTAGGCCTCTTTTTGGCCGTCCTCGTGCGGTCATTTTGCCGTCAACCTTGTCCCAATAGCGTTTACATTCGTCGAGATACGAGGGTTTGAAGTTACCCATGTGAAAGGAGTCGTCTGGTCTCAAGCAAGACCAGATGAAAGCGGGAAGTTACGACCCAGGTCACCCACCCACGGAATACTCATGGACGTTCACTCACTCCTCTGCCGCGCTCCATCCTCTGACTGGTGGCACTCCACTGTTACTTATAGAAGGCCCATTGCATGTTGACATACCGTTGTCACCAAAAAGTCGCGCACAGCATCTCAGCACCAAGCGAACCTTCGAAGGTAGACGAGAGCTTAATATAGGACTATACTAGTAGTGAGGGAAGAATCCTTAAAACATCCTCTATCATATCTGTAGGAAATAAACCTAAGATTGTATACTACATCTGCTGATACTCGCATAATACGATATTGAGATGTGCGCAGACTTCTACGCTAGAATTGTAGGTCATATTGCTCTTTTTGGCTAACTCCTCGTCGAGTCTCAGTTTCAGCGATCTTGAGGACAAAGAGATTAACTCTTGTACGACTATGCTTGCATCGCTTCACTCCCTTGAATGGCCCCATCCCATCTCTGGCCCCCGAGTCTTTCCGAGAAGGAGACCTAAGTATTCTTCAAGAGCCGAAGAGAGGAGCCAACGGACCATCGAAAAACTCGCGAGAGGTGCTCTGACCTTTCTCAAAAGACTACGGCAAAGGGTCAAGTTGCAAAGCTGGAGTAGTGTGTCAGGAAGGAAATTGCATATTATATGCTTGAAAGCTCGTTAACTCTATAAATCGAAAAGGAAAACCCAAAAACCGATCGTCCCTGAAGAGGTGGGCGATGTACCTGATGAAGTCGAGAGAAGAAGGTTCTGTTGTATCCCATCCGAATGCCCATGCCATCCCATCATGTTCTTCTCTTGCTTCCAATGTTCGTTGCCCTCTTGCCTATGCACAAAACGAAACACGCATCTTATAACCGCAAAGCATGGCTTGCACAATATCCTCACGTCGAGACGGCCTCAGCAGCAGTCTCACTAAACCTGCCCTGCCACTCTCTGATCCCTCGTGTCAACTCTTCCGCCAAATCCATAGCTTCCAGCTCGCCTTCGGTCCTTGACCCGGGACTTCTTTCGCTGCCCAGGCGAGCGCGATCGGCTGCTACTTCGGACTGCGCACGGTGGATGAACATGATCATAAAGTCGAGGTTCTTGGCCATGCCGGTGATGGTGAGCTCTGCTGGTTCGGTGGGTTTGGCTGTTCCATTGAGGAGGGCGTTTTTCTTGCCTTTGCCCCATCTTCCGCCGCCTTTGCCGTTGCCGTTGCTCGTTGTTGACGGCACCGGGAGGTCCGGAGTGGATGTGCTGTTGCTGTCGGCATTGCCATTCACGGCGTGTTCGTCGCCGCTACTTGTGTGGCTGTTGTTTCCGCGCTTCTTGCTGTGCGGACTTGAAATTCCGTTGCCGGCTGATGTGGGAGCTTCGCCGCGGTTTTTGGTATATTGGTTGTTGCCCAGGCGCTTCACCTTGCGACCCACTGCTTTCTTGTTCGAGAGTTTCTCTGATGTTGGAGGTGGCGGGCTTTCGGGTTGTGAGGAAGGAGGAGGGGACGCCTTCGTGGAGTTCTGATTGAGCACATCGTCTAGTTCGTCTGGCGTGGAAGTGGTCAGCTGAGCTCCTTTGAGCATGCTATCGAATTCCAAGCGCTCACCATCTTGTCTTCTCCGCCCAGCTCTCGCTTGTCGTCGTCCAGCAGCTTCTGCACGAGCTCTTTCGCGCTCAGTCTCCTTCTCTCGTTGCTCGTATTGCCGTGCTGTCATGGCAGCATCGGCTTTTGCTTTCTTAGAGCGGCCAGAGAAGCTGCCTTCTTCACCATCGTCATCTGAGTCGTCTTCGATGGTTGCGTTGCGCGAAAGAGATGCTCCGCTCTCGGATACCCGTCGTGGTCGCTTCACCTCTTGCTTGGTGCTGGTCGCCGTCAGTTCTGGAGCTTCCAATCTCACAGCCATATGCACTCACTCTTCGCTACTCTCGTCACGACTTCTCTTGCCCCACGCCTTCCAGCTTCACGAGCGCTCTCTTCAATGGCTCGTTGTATTTGCTCGGCCTCTTCGTCATGTTCTCTACTTCGAATTGTCCCTCTTCTCTTGCCAGAAATAGGATCTATGCTTCCTCTCGAGATCTCACTGCGCTCTTTGCGCGCCTTCTCGTCGCTCTTGCTGCCGAAGCTCTCTCGGCGGATCTTGGAGGTTACAGGGAGGTATAGCGAGTATCGCTGTCTGTTCAATGCTTGTTTAGCAGCTGCACGTTCGGTAGATCCAGTGTGATAGCGCGCCATGGTGAGGATATAAGGTTTGTGAGGTCGCAGTGTAGAAGCGTGGAATGCGATGTGTAGTGCAGCGCAATGAAGCACATGGTGTGATTGAGACGCTCAGAAGTACCAGTGTCAGGTGACGCAGACTCGGTGCAAAACTCATGTGGTCACTTGACAGCAACTTGAGTGATTACTAGAACCTGCCACAAGACTGATCAAGCAGCTTCGAGTCCTGGGTGAAGGAATGCCAGTGAGGAAAGAACTCGTGAAAAGCGCAACATACCCTCTGTTGTCAAACGTGCACTTCGTGCTGTTTAGGCCTGCACTCTTCGCAATAGTATTTGTCCGGACTCTGTGCCTCGTCAAAAATACCAACACAGCCTCCATGCTGCCAAACGCTGCAGCCATCGCATTGAATAAACAGCCCACCAGCGTCGTCGGCCTGCGCCTCTGACGCACCGTAGGCCTCACTCAATGGAGGGCCTGGATATTCTTGCTGGCCGCAAAGACATCTTGTCACCTCCTCTTCGTCTTCGGCTGCCTCTTCGTCGGCGTCTTGCGCTGCATTGAGGATCTCGGGTTCGGCGGCGGGGGTGAGCACGCTTGCTGCGACGAGGTGGCTCGCTCATTTCTTCGCTAGAGCGCGTTGCGGAGTTGCCGATTTCGGATGGCTAATGCTGCCGCGAGTGCTGCGCTCTCGTCTTGCTGTGGGTATGGAGGAGGAGGATGTGGTGGAAATGGCTGGGTGCGCTGCGCGGGCGGAGCGACGGGTGGGTGAGGGCATTGCAGTGCCCAACCCAAATTGCTCGCGTTATGAGCACCTGGGATGGACAGCAGGACTGCCTGTGGTCGTGATGGCTGCTGGAATCAGTGCGAGCAGACGGGGTGCTGCGACGATGGTCTGGCGGCGGGTGGCAGAGCAAAGACCGACAAGGTCTGATTGCTCGCGGGAAAGAGGATGTGACGGTTTGAAAAGTGATAACAACAAGAGCAGTGTGGTTTGCAATGCAGGTGAATGTGGATTGAGGGGCGGTAGAGTGAGTGGTGAGGGTGGAGGGTGGTGGTGGTGCTGGCGGAGGCCGCAGATCATGCAGCTGCTGCTAATTCACCAGGGCGGGCTTCAGACACGCCGAACCATCACCCACGCCGCGGGCTAGCGCGGTGATTGGCCAGCACGGTCCCATTGTGTGCCGGGTGTATTGCATGTCTGAGAGAAGGTTTGATGAGGAGGGAGGAAGAGAATGGCTTTGTTGATACTTGCCTGGCAATACTGCTGTGTTGCCGTGATATGCCTGACATTGATTGACGATAGCTCGTTGACGGCGGCATGACTGCGTGCTGGTGGCAAGCGGCGTGCGTGAAATTCCGGCAGACTGGCAGTCGCAAGGAAGAAGAGGGGTATGGCAGCACATGACGAGCAAAGGTGCAGCATGCACTGGCAAGCCACCACGCCTGCAGTGGGCAGCGAGATAGAGCGCGGTGACGGGAGCATTTGCATGCAAAAATGATCGCGATATTGGCAGTGGTTGTTCGTCCAGTGGAGTGCGGGCTGAATCGATCAACAACGGTCGCAAGGTGTCGCTTTGCCTTTGCCCTGCCCGGTCGCAGCCAGCAAGTCGAGTCGCAGTCCTTCGTCATCGCTGCGCCTGAACTTGCTCGCATAAACGTCGGCTATTGCGCTCGTCCAACCATAGCACTTTCTAGAACACATCAAGCCAACATTGTAGACTTCACTATCAACATACTTTTGATAGCAGTGTTCAAGTAACGGAATGGTGTGATTAATCTAGGAATTCCGCATAGCTAACTCTCTTCATCACAGCGTAAGGTTGTACATAAGCGTAACGAAGAGACATACTCGATGATGATACAAAAGACTTTACTTTCTTACAGCATCTCCACTCTCACTTCTTGCCAAACTGATCCTCCGTAACACCCTTGCCCATAGCACTAGTACTGCTAACACCGCCACTCACCATCTTGAGCAACTCATCCGCATAGTTAGCACCACTCCACTTCTGGTGCGTAACAACCTCAACTCCCTGCTCCATCTCGGGCTCCTGCACAATCTCGCCGTAAGCCCGCATACCGCGTTGCGCGAAAGCAGAAGCAAACGAGTTGGAAATGAGAGCCGTCGAGTGCAGGCCGGCAAGCGTAATGAACTGCCAGCAGTAGCCCATGGCTGCCAAGCGTTTGATGTAGGTTTCTTGGTCAGCGGGCTCCATGGCCGCTTTCCAATTGAAAGAGGGGGAGAGGTTGTAAGCAAGTCTGTGAATGGATTTTAGTTTTGCTTTCTTTGTTTTCTCACTTCGATGTTATCGTCTCAACTTACTTCTGCTCAGGCCAGACGGCATGTACGCCATCGGCAAACTCCTTGGCCTGGTTGTAGTCGGGCAACTTGCTCTCCATCCAAATCAAGTCTGCGTACGGCGCGTAGGCGATGGCACGAGTGATTGCGAACTGGCAGCCGCCGCGAACGCGGTAGTAACCCTCACGCGTTCTTGGAGCGTCCCAATCGAAGTGGATATCAACACCAGTCAAAGCCTTAGCAATCGCACGCGCTTCCGCGTTGCTCTTGCCCTTGGCCTGCTTGTTGAACTCGGCGATCATACCGGCTTTGTCGATGTGCACACCCGCGTTGATGGTGTCGGCCACGGCTTCGTTGAAGAGCTTGAGGTGCGCTTGGGCGTTCCATTCGTCTTCGACGGCTTGCAGGTCGGCACCAGTCTTACCGGCCGCTTCGGCGTGGAGCATAAGGTCGTTGAGGGGCTGGATCGCGGCGTTGGTTGAGCCGAGGATGTAGGCGTGGTCGCGCGGGTCAATTGAGCTGGTGATGAGGGTTGCGGCTTCGGAGTCGGTGCGGGCGATGGCAAGGAGGTCGGTGCCTATTGGGGCATGACATTAGATGTGTTTCGGAGCGATATGAGTGTGATTGTTATGCTTACCCATGATATCAGCCTGCGCGCGAATGGCGACGAGACGGTTGATGTGTTCGCTGACAGGCACCAACACCTTGCCAGCCATGTGACCGCACTTCTTGGTTCCAGGAGCCTGGTCTTCGATGTGAATACCAGCAGCGCCCTTCTCAACGAAGAGCTTGGTGAGCTTCATGACAGCGGTAAGACCGCCATGTCCAGTGTCCGCGTCAGCAACAAGCGGCCTCAAGAAATCGATGTTAGGAGCTTCTGACTTGTTGGGCGAGCTGAGACGCTCTTCACGCTGCTTGCGGTCGTGGAAAAGCTGTGCCATGAAAAGGTGGCCGACTTTGTTGGGGACGGTGGTGTACGGGTAGTCTGCAAGATCGGGACCAGGTTCGTCGGTCGATGAAGCGGTTGAGCTGGATTGCCAGCCAGAGACGTAGACAGTGTCGAGGTACTTGGCCATCTGAGTCACCATGACCGGGTCGAGACAACCATATGTGTAGCTAGCTTCACGGCTCTGCATACAGTATTAGTAGCTTTTCCCATTTGAGCTGCGACTGATAATCTCTTACGGCGAACTTCTGCTCAAGGTTCTTCCACAGCTTCTTAGACATAGCATTGCTGGGGTACTGGATAGGCAAGTTGCCTCTCTTCGATGCAATTTGCTCAGCCGTGAACGGCCTCTTCGTGTACCTCCATCTCGAATCGTTCCACCACTCCTTGATCTGCTTCACCTCCTCTTGGTAGTACTGCTCTTCAGCGTCTGTGACACCCATGTTTGCGAGTGATGTTGGTAGGACAGAAGATACTGCTGCTACCACTTGCTTCAATCGGTCTGCCAGATTGGGATAGATGTAGGTTGGTTGATAGCAAAGCTATTGACTGATGCAATCGATGTAGATAATGGGATGAGAAGGAAGAGAGAGTTTGCAACACAACAGGATGCCAGAGATGATGTATAGCAGACGTAGTCCCTTGCCAATGCCAATACCTTTATCACGCGTCACCCCATGACCGAGCGACGACTGCCAAACCTTTTATAACGCTTTACCGAGCCACGGCCTCGCAACGAAAGGGTCAGACATTGCCTCGCCCGTTCCTACCGTCCGATCACCGCCGAGCCAACTCTGTCGATGGGCCAGTAACAGCAGCGCCAGGACGACGCAAACCAGTCATGCGGAGGGAGCCGCTATGCAGCCGCACAGAATAGACGTTCGACACAGGCTTTTAGTCGCTCGCCCGAGGTGACGGCTTGGTCGAATTCTGTGTCGAGCCTCGGATGAGCGGACGATGGTGAGTGGCAGGCTGGTGTGAGGTCACCAAAGGAATCGAAACTCCGGGGCAGCCGCCGTTGCTTTGCTCTCGGTTGTTTCGTGTGGGGAGGGCAGAACGCGGAGGAGCGGCCTCGGCAGTGTGCTTGTGCCATGCTCGGACGATGGCCGAGAGGCATGTGAAGACGAGAATAGAGTGTGTTGTGACTGTGATCGTGACTCTGTGCCCTATGGAATTGCTTTGACATGTGCTTCGAGTGTTGGTGGTGAGATGTTGGGAGCACGTGTCTGTGTCGTGGACTTGAAGCTAGGAAAGTATTTGTTGTACCAGCGAAGATGGCGTATATGCTGCCACACGTTATATGCTATGTACCTTAAAGACGCCGCGCTATGCCAAACAAATTTCATCAAATGACTTCTATCACTTTTTTTGCGAAAGTCCCTTCTCAAGATCAGTAGTAAACACCCTCTCTTCTTCCACTTCTTCCGCAACAGCAGCGCCAGTCTCCATACCCGCGCCAGCCTCAGCCTCCGCCTCTGTCCTGGCTAAAGCCTTTTCCGCCGCCTTCGCTCGCTTGGCCTCGAACTTTGTCTTATCCTCCTGCATCGACCTGATCAGAGCGCTCTTCTGGCGAATCCTAGAACCGTAGTAGTAGAAGATGATTGGAATGGGTATGCACACAGCTTCCAGCAATCCCAGCAATTTCCTGCCCAGCTGGGACCGAGAGTGGCATACATTGAAGGACCAGCCAGGGGAAGCGTGGCACCGAGAATACTACGCAGAACAGCGTTTCCTGCCAAAGCGCTGGCGGCGTAGATACCGTACGAGTGCACGAGATAGTTCGAGCCGTAGATGAAAATGGTGCAATTTCCTGCGCCAAAGGGTACACCAGCCAGGATAGGCAGAATCCAGTGGTATTGAGGCGTGCCCGTCCAAGAGAACCAGATCTGTCCAATGGGAAGGAGGATGGCGCCGATGCAGATAATGCTAACACCAGCTTCTGGCGGCGGACGGCCTGTCTCAGGATCAACCTTGTGTGCATTGATCATCTTACGAATCAATGGCTCAGCTGCAATCACGATCAAACTGCCAACACCAATGCCGACGAAAGCCAATCCACCAATTCCAGGACTCCAGCCACGCATCTCTTCGAAGATGATCGGGTAAGCCACAAAGCACAGGTACAAAATACCGTACACAAGCGCGATGTACAAGTCCCAGAAGATGAGGATCGGCTCCGTGAAAGTCATGATGAAAGGCCGGCTCAAGTTGATTTTGAGTAAAGGCAGGAAAGACACCTTCTCGTCGTATCGACTCCAGTATCTCTCGTCGTCGGTCTCTTTTCTCCTCTTCGCAGCGCGCGCACGCAAGATTGCCGGAGCATATGTTTCGGGGATCAGCATAATGGCCACGAAAGCAGCGCCGCTGACAATCACCACGACCCAGTTCGTCCAGCGCCAGCCCATGTACTGGAAGACGAAGCCGCCAACAACAGGTCCAATGACGGGTCCTGTCAACAACAATCAGTAAAGTGTAGTCAGTCATCCAACCCGGCGATTACAAAACTCACCATTCATCGGTCCGATACTCCAAATGGAAAAGGCCAATGCTCTGTGCTCCTCGTCCGAAATATCATTAACCGTTCCAGGCGCATTTGAAATCATAGCCGCCGCGCAAAACGCTCCGATAAATCTGAAGACCAAGATCGTAGCGATATTCTTCGCCAGCGCGCACGGTAAAACGAACAGCACAAAACAGCCCAACGCAATGATGTACACCGGCCGTCGACCGTACATCTCAGACAAGGGCGCAAGCACCACACTTCCGCAAGCCATGCCGAGCAAGTACGTCGTCACACCCAGAATGCCTGTGTTTCTGCTTATGCCCATGTCGTCGATCAATCCTGGGATCGCGGATGTGTAGCTCGTCGAGTACAGGACTACGCAGGTCGTGGCATACGACATCACCGCGATGATGAAACTTTTGTACAATAACGACCATGTCTGCGGATTCCCCTTCTCGTCTTCCTCGAAATCGACTTCGAACGCCGGGTCGGTGGTGGCATTTGTTGCTGTGCTTTTGCCCGTACGCGTGCGGGTTAAATATGTTGGGTTGACGCCGCCGACTGCGCTTGTGGAGGATGCTCGTGAGAGGTGTGGTGTGAGAGTCTTTTCGGGGAAGTCGCGGTTGTATTGCTCGTGGTCGTAGTTGTGTGAGGAGGCCGTGGAGATGCTGTCGCGGGAGCTGCTGGCGGTTGGTGATGAGGGAGGTTGTTCGTAGGACATTACGGAATGCCGGAGAGTTTGTGGGCTGGAGTCATCTTCGACTGCTTTCTCTGAGTCGGGGGTTTTGTTGGGTGTTGCCATGTTGGCGATCGAGGTATTCGTCCTGTGATCGTTCGCGCAACGACTCGCACAACGCCTGTCTTCGTCCACTAATTTGAGCCTAGGTCCGACAGAATATGACTTATGAACTGCTTCCCCTCCGTTATAGTAATATGCGCGGCGTTAGTGCCGGAAGTAAGTAGTAAGTACGAGCTATCCTGAGCTGATGTTCTGTCTAGTAGCTAGAAATGCAATTCGGGCAATGTCGTGCTCAGTAGAGCGGAAGAAATGCGATTAGAGATGGAAGTAGAAAAGAACGACCACCAACCATTGGGAGTCATTCAGACGACTCCGACTATCATAATAGGGAGTTGATACTCGCGCGCGCAAAAGCGGCAGCGCGCAAAGTACCTACCTCTTTAGATGCTGTACTCGCGAGAAAGTGGAGCCCTTGCAATCCATCGTGCATGATTGCTGAAAGTCTACAAGCCTGGCGCTTGTTCGGCTAAGTCCCCCAAAAGTTTTTGTGGTGCACTAACCGAGGGGAGATAGGAAAGTGAGAAGTCGACAGGGATATGGAGAAACGCTCGTTCCTTTTCTTTAATTCGCGGCAATGGATTTATTTCTTTACGACGCACTTTGACTCGTTCTAATGTTTCCCCAGACGATACGAAGATGCTGTTCTCGTCCGTGTATACGTGATGTACGAGAGGTAAGCACTTTCTCCAGCTTTGTCATCGTGACAGCTTCCAGTCACCACGAGGTCTCAGCTGTGCCGTCCTAACCGTAGGCCCGTGTCCCGAGGTTGACGATCTGCTTTAGCTCGCGCCACCTCGTGGCTCCTTTTGCGGATTCGGGGTTCAAGGGTGCTTTGACCGCTTGTTGTTATCGATATACTTTGGTATACGACATTTACGGCATTCGGTGTTCGACGATTAAGCATTCAAAACAGCAGACGTAGAGAGTTTGGTAGCAGAGCATATGATTTGTTTGGAACAACGTCTCCGCTGATTCTTGATGAGAGCCTCAAGGGCGGAAATCTGGATGGAATAGTGTCAAGCACAGTATGGTCCGTCTGTGACACTGCACAATTACACCTGCGACCACCCGCTCCCGACATGTTGATAGATGTAAAACATATCTGACCCATGTCCGGCTTCATGCGGGTTTGACGCATCGATGTTAGCAACACGCACGAAGCCTGTCTCATCGTCTATTTCCTGCTCGCCCGGCACGACTGGCTTGACGTGCCCATCATCACCATATTCAACTTCTTTGCCAGGCTGGCTCAAGAGCTGCTCATATAGCTCACTGCTTAGCCCGTGTGGCGGTCCGCCGGCTTTTGGCGACTTTTCCAGTGGAAACGCCAAGCAGAGCAAGCTCCCACCGGGTGCGAGCAATTTGCTCATCTGCTCCGACCACTTGGGACGCAGTTGGGGAGGGAGGGCACATAGGAAGGTGTGGTCGTAGATGACGTCGAACTTCATTCCACCTGTGTGGCAGCGAGCCAACGTGTTGTCTTTGAAGATATCCGCGCGGACGAAGTTCCTAGAACCGCGACCGATTTTGGTATCCTTGATTGGATATTTGGTCGTATCCTCAGACTGAGTTTTATCCAGCTCAATGCATGCATCGATCGCTGTTTGCGAGACGTCTACGCCGTAAGCATCATAGCCATAGCTCGCGAGTAGAGAAACGTCGTAGCCTCTCCCACAACCTGGAACCAGCGCTTTCTTGCGATGAATGATATCGGGGAGTCCCTCATATGGACGGCCGATGATATCGCGGTTATCGTCGAGCACCCCAGCCAATATGGGATGGGGTCCTGAGCGATCCCAGGGAGTGATATTTTGCTGCCACATCGCATCCCATCTTCCAGTGTGTTCCTCTGCTGGCTGGTCTTGGAAGTGCTGACGGAGTTTCTCGCGGTCGTCCATGATATCCCTTATTTGATGTGAATTTCTGAGAGCGATGATGGACACTTTTACCACTCAACAAGCTTACCTGTTGTTATGCTTCTGGTATACAGTTGTGGATCTCCAATGACGACAAGTTAGGTGGCGTTGTTGTGTGGCACAGCAGCGGGCGGCTGCAAGCTTCAGCAGGCGTGCCAGGATGGAATAATGTTGATGTACTAGGAGGGACTCGTGTCACAAGCAACATCTCACTATACCACAATCATGTAAGTCGTGGACATCTGTCTACAAGCGCCTCTCCACAGCACACTACTGTATGCCGTTGCGGAGGCGCATGAGGACACGCGATCTTATCGTTCTTGTTGCGGCCAAGCTTCTTGCGCCACCGGGCAAGATTGACGAACTGGCCGAGGTTTGGCGCCGGCTTTCGGTGAAGAGATTCTAATGCGTTCACCAAGTCCTGCCCAGGGTTTCGCTAGAGATGCACGGCAAATCGGCACAATCTCATCTCACCTTGGAGAGCCTTTTGTCGGTGGGGATCTGGTATGCAGTACACGACGTGTTGAGTGCCGTGTGCCGATTATTGCTGTAGGTTTTTGCATCCTTTCATTGCCTTGCCGTTTACTCATCTATCTCATCTCTGTTCTTGTTGCGTATTGCATCTCTTATCGTCGGGGCATATCCGGAAGACTGGCGAGGCATGACTATAACGCGGTAGCATTGCCGTAATATCACTTAACCTTTAACATTCACTTCCATCCAGCTACCTAGACATGCGGAAGAAAGACCAAGAGACTCCTTCAAAGGAGCTAAGCCAGATTTCACCCAGCACAACCGAAGGATCTCTTCCTGATGTCTCATCGCCTTCACGGACCGCTATTATAAGCAATCCAGCATATCCGGAATTAGATGTGGAAGCTGGAACTCACGAAAAGACGACAAATACACCACAGCGAGGGCGGACCAATTCCAGACAGTCTGCAGAATCACGGGAATCACACGGATCAGAGCGGACTATTTCAGACGAAGGCCATGACGCGCAAGTGGCAACTCCTCACCGAAGCCGCAGTCGAGCACAATCATCTGTCAGATCAATCCAGAAGGACGCTGTCGTAGTGCCTCGTGGGCAAAGGCGCGGACTGTTCGCCAATCTTGCAGTCATTGCCGAAGTAACTGAGCCGCACGACTACACCAGGAAGAGGAAATGGATGATCACTTTTGTCGTAGCTGTCGCAGCTGCGGCGGCGCCAATGGGATCGTCTGCCATTCTGCCAGCATTAGGAGACATTACAGTGGAGTTCAACTCGACACCCACAGTGGTCAATCTGAGCGTGGCGATGTATATGCTCAGTATGAGTATTTTCCCGCTATGGTGGAGCAGCTTCAGCGAGACCTTGGGACGGCGGACCATTTATCTTAGCTCTTTCACGCTGTTCTTGATGTTCAACATCCTGTCGGCTGTGTCGACTAATATTGCGATGTTCATCATATTCCGACTCTTGTCTGGCGGAGCTGCAGCTTCAGTGCAGGCCGTTGGAGCAGGTACAATTGCAGATGTATGGGAGGTCAAAGAGCGAGGCAGAGCCATGGGAATCTTCTATCTGGGACCGCTTTGTGGTCCTCTTATATCTCCCATCTTGGAGGTGTTCTTACGCAGGAGCTGGGATGGAGGAGCACGCAGTGGGCGCTGTCGATTTTCGGCGCTCTTCTGATCTTTTTCATCTTATTCTGTCTTCCGGAGACCCTGGCAACCCGCAAACCTTTAGTTCAAGCTGCTGAGGAAGAAGTGCAAGCCGACATGAACGAGAAACAATCGAACGAAGTCGATCGCCCTCCACTTGGCCGCACCACGACCACACAGTCAGTCGCCATCAAAAGCAAAACATACCTATCAATGCTTCGACGGGCTTTCATCGACCCTTTGCGCATCATCCTGTACCTCCGATTCCCCGCCGTGGCTATTTGCGTCGCATACGCCTCAATTACATTTGGATCGCTATACATGCTCAACATCTCTGTACAGCGCACATTCTCCCTCGACCCTTACAACTACAGCGTCATCATTGTGGGTCTTTTGTACATACCCAACAGCATGGGATACTTCATCGCCTCTCTGTTCGGGGGTCGCTGGGTCGACAATATCATGCATCGAGAGCGCGAAAGGCGGGCAGATTCGATGAAAGAGGTCGGCTGAAATTTATTCCGGAAGATCGCATGAAGGAGAATGCGTGGATTGGTTGCCTCTTGTATCCTTCGGCTTTGATCATGTATGGTTGGACCGCTCGATACGGCGTCAACCTTGCTGCACCGATGGTGGCCAACTTCTTTTTCGGTGTCGGGTCGATGCTAATATTTGCGCTGGTAAGATTTTCTTGCCTATGATCGCATATTAGTGTCATGTGCTAACAAGTGTAATCAGGTTACGACTATGCTCACTGAGTTTATGCCGAGGAAGGCTTCACATGGTATCGCTCTGAACAATTTCGTGCGTAACGTGCTCTCGTGCGTTGCGACAATCGTTGCGGAGCCCTTGATGAATGCCATTGGCGATGGATGGCTGTTCACCGGCCTGGGCGTGATATGTATCACGTGGGGATGTGTTACCATCTGGGCGATGAAGACTTTCGGCACGCGCTGGAGGGTTGTCATGGATGCAAAGATGGAGAAAGCGATGGGAGAATAATAATTCCCCGGCTGCATGTGCAACGAGCGACCTCACCGTTCATGGCATCGGCGAGCGAAGGTGAACGATAAACTGGATTCCATGGCGCACAGAGCCTGTAGTGCATTGTACGACCAAGAATTTGCTCTTCGCCCTTCCACACGATACCAATTTCTAGCAGATTGCTAGCGACATGATCACAGCAACCGTGTCGAAGCCAGAAGCATCTTCTCTGAAGGCATCACGTCTCATACATGCTGCTCAAATGAGCCTGGGCGAGGTCACAAGCCGTCTTCTCACTGGTATATTCGATCACAGCAGCAAACATGCGGATACTGCCCATGGGCTGCCAATATATAAATGATTCTCAAACCCAATGCTCAGTCGACGTTTTCCAATCTCGAACATCCAGGCCAGCCATCATGTTTTTGCCGCTTGCAATCTGGACATTCCTTTTCTCGTCCCAGCTAGTTGCCGCTGAGCTCGCGGACAAGCCAAAACGTTGGTACGGCGTCCGTCCACTTGACAGGGGTGAAAGATCCAAAGGACCATTCGGTCCATGGCCGCGTGTCTGTGACAGCCAGTCTGTGCGATACTGTTTCGCCGACGATCGCTCTCAGAAGAATCTCGAAAATGTCGTCAACCAAGCTGTTGCCAAATGGGCTCATGCTACGCTCACCTCCAACCTAATGATCATCCCTGACAACGAAGCGGCTTTGCTTTGCAGCGACAAGGACGTCCGGCCAGATGCTCTTGTCATCTTCGACGCAACAAAAGACAACGACCAAGCGTGGAACTACGGGCCTGACTGTCCCACCGACAGCGCGACCACTGGTTATGATTACAGGTCGCAAGACCGCGGTCGTCATCGTCTCGAATTTTGCCACCTTGACCCACAAGACGTCAAAGGAACTGCAGATCTCGCCGTACAGGCAATGATGCACGAGCTCGGCCATGCCATCGGCTTGCAGCACGAACACCAACGAGACGACCGCGAAAATTACGTGACGTTCAACTGCGAGAAGCTGGATGGCTATGAAGAGGCACAGCAGAAAGCCAATATCGACGAGAGAGCATTTCGACTACGACCTCAGTGACGAAGACCGTATGCGCACCACTTGCAACGACGATGTGGTCGCTTCCGACTATCTGCCTGCTGCTCTAGGTTTCATCCGAGGCAAGCTTCATCGGCTTGAGACCGAGAAGTGGAAGTCCTACAAAAATTCACAAACATTCAACTATGACAGCATCATGATCTACAACAGTCATGCAAACATTCCGGGTAATGTCGACGGTATGAACCCTGAAAATTGGGTGCTGCAGAGGAGGGACAATGGTGGTCCGGTCTGGCAGGGTGGAAGTAGCGATCCTGCACAGGCGAAGATTACTGAGGGCGATGTTGCGCGGGTTGCGCAGCTCTATCCGAAAGATGATGGCTCGAGTGATCAGGCGATGATGCCGGGCACGTGGGGGACTGCTAAGGCGAAAAGACTCAAGGTGAAGGTCAGAGGCTTGGAACTGATTGTGGAGGCCCCGAGGCCATTGTAAAGAAGCCGTTTCCCATGTCAGCCTGCTTTCGAGAGCTTGTAACCTGACAATACAAATTTCGAAGTGCGTGTACTCTTTGATGCTTAAAATCATGTCTTGTCAATTTCCCTCGCCACCAGGGCTTGGGTCCTGTTTCCCAATGTGTTACAGCTAATCGGGGAATGTGAAGCCAATTTTGCATCGAACACGCTCTAGAATGTTAGAGCTCTAACGAGACAGACATGTGATCACCAAAGAGGATCGCAGTTGAAGGTTCCTCCAATCATTGCTGAGCAGGCCCCTCCGGAAGCTAAGGGATGTCCAATGCATGAGCTCGGAGGCTGGTCCGACGTAAAAGCGCCTTACTGAATGTGGGCGTCGTAGTCACACTGCAGGACGCTCTTCTGTGCTAAAAGACCGAACTTTCGGGCATTTGAAGACCATTGAGATCGTTCCAGAGCTCCTAGTGTCACTTTACTACGACGAAACACGAATGCGCTGCAAGGGGGTGGTGCTGATTTGTTCTCAACAACGGTCGACGGTGTAGGTATGATCAAGTCTTTTCGGAGCGGTACTATTCAACCGTAAGGTATGCTGGTGCTCAGTAATCATGCTTCATTCATTCATTCTGTACTTTGAACAATCTGCACGGTCCCCATCGTCATGACCACCAATCATAGCTCGTATGCCACCCGCCTTGCACTAAACAATAAGGTAAACCGGCGCCCAAAAAGGGTATAGTGGCGCCCAAAAACAATTCGCTTCATCCGTTCATCCCAATTGTGCCTTCAATTCAGCCGCTCCTTGCTCGTCATTCTTGCGTATCGCTTCGCAAGGTGTACAGGCGCCCACGACGGGTATATTGGCACCCAAAACGTTGCGCGCCTTGCATATATGCACTCCTTCCTCGTCATTCATAGCGCGCATGACATCGAGCCTCCACGTGGATGGGAGATCGTTGTTCATGATGTTCATCTCGGCATCCTTGTCGTCCTCCATTACTCGATAAGACGATCGGTGTCCGCTCCGAAAGGATGATCGGTGTGGAGTTAGAGGGCTGTTGACCATAGGTAGACTGATCGCTTCGACTGTCTTGTGCGCACTTCGAACCCGGGCGGAACGACGGTAATGTCCCAACCCGGTCCGGTTGTTCCTCGTGAGGTGAACAGCCTGGGTCCGAAACGAGTGACCATCGCATTGATGGTTGGTCCGCAGCAAAGGATGATTGCGACATTGACTTCCACGACGGAGATTGTAGCACCTAGCGAGTAGGTCGGATCTGGACTCGGAGCGTTCCAGAGATCGTAGAACTTCTTGAGTCGGATAAGGGAGACTATCAACACGATCCAGCCGAGTGATAGAACGGCGCCGACTGCGAACTTCCTGTGTCGCTTGAGGTTTAACGGCCAGACCAAGAAGATAGGAATGATGAGTGTAAAGAGGTCGGTAAGGATTGAGATGCTAGCTGTAGACATGAAGAAAGCTTCCGTATTGATGCAGGAGTAGTGGGGGTTGTAAATTTCGCCATTGATGACCTGATCTGTGTGCGGATGGTCCCAGTACATAGCGAGAGGTAGGCACTGTATCAGGACGCCGATGAAGACGGCGACCATGTGCCCAAGGTTGAAGATAAAGAACGCGGCCAATGAATAACGAATCCATCTCCTCTCATCGCCCAATCTGAGCAAGAAAATCATGATAGAAGCCTTCACCAAAGATCGGCTTGGGTTGTAAAGCAACTGCTGAACCATGTCGAGTTTTAACGTGTACACAACGTCTTCGACGCTGCGTTCGGGGACGTCCCATATGTGGTAACCAATATAATTGATCTTAATGAAGCGATAAGTGACGCCTGCACTTGCAATAGCTAGAGCCCACGCAATGACGCAAAGAGCGTCATCTAATATAGAGGGTCAGTACTGCCGCGTATTTCCTACATATATGACAGACGTCTACTTACCCCACTTGAACTGTTTTGTCCATGACCGAAATCCAACTCTTGTTGCGACGAGAATGGTGCTGAGTGCCGGAAAGATGAAGACGAGTGCGAGAGCGTTTGGCTGGATCGTGTCAACCATTGCAGTAGCAGCGTCTGCTAACACAGATGGACAAGGACAGTCGCCAAGTAAGACGACGACAGGCGGATGATGGGCCTCCAAATGAAAGAGTAATGAACACGACAGGATCCGGACCCCGGACGCGATCCCATGGCCATCTACATATATTCACGAATATGCCTTACCCAGTTATCTGTTGGACATCTCGAGTCTCTGTGCGGAGCATCCTGTTGCGCAGGTGAAGCAAGCCTGGTTATCTTTGCATGGTGAAGCGAAGTTACCGACCTGGGCCAATATATTGTGCATAACGAGAGAAGTGGTCCAGTACTATTGGCGTGGCAATTGAGTAGCGTGGTTCTCTTGATCCACTGTCTGCTCGTCTGTTTCACGCCGAGGTTTCATGCCGCGGTTTGATTGCGAATGGTCTTTGCAGGATGCAAACAAAAGCAATCGCCAACCGTTCGCATACTTAGTCTGGTCATGTGGTGGTCATGTGTCGAACTATCGCGGGGTCCAGACACTTCAGATCATGATATTGCGTCTTTCTTCAAAGGCCTTGGATGCGGAGATATGTCGGTGCTCACGAAACGATGTTGAAGTGTTCGGTTCGGTTCTCGCTCGACAGTCGTCGGCCACTTCGGACCTGGACATACAGCACTAGCGCATACGTCTACGCAAGCCTTGATGTCGCATTGCTGTGCCAGTATACGCGACTATAGGTATAGGTCTCAGTCTACAAGTCGTGGACGACACTCAGAAATGTGTTGACCGCTAGTAAAGTGCTGATTTGAGCCTTCGTTCTCATTGCAACGGCCATTTGGCTGAAATGCCATTCGTAGACTTTCGAATAACGAGTGTACAATGTGCGCAACGACTGTCGGTTAGCGTGTTATCTGAGTCAGCTCAACACCATCCGGATGTCTGATTGACTAACTTTGTAGCGAGCCGGCACGTCGCCAGATCCTTATCAATACATTTCTTTGACCGCTAGCGACCTTCGTTGTGCTCTGAAGATGGGGCTCTTGGGGCTCTTGGCGCTCGATGGCCCGGTCGAGGAGTGAATGGTGTACTGAAGACCACTCAGGGAGCAATAGAAATTAGCGAAGGATGGTTAAGCGAAATGACGTTCTCTTGCTCGCTCGGACGGTTGACGGAGCTGCCCGCGAAGGATGCCAGCGGTCAAGCTTCAAGGAAAAGAAATACCTACTTGCTACTAGTACCTTCCTATTCAATCTTATTTGCGGGGATCTCTAGCCTTGAGACCACGCTCACTGATGTTTGTTTCGCACCTGGTCATCCCGTGGAGTCCGTCGAGGAGCATGCCCGGAGATCAGGATTTGCCTCAGATACGCCATACACCAATTCTATGAGACTTGGTAGATGGCAACAAGACGATGCTGAGACGATTTCGAGACACTTGAGGTCTAGACGACATATACGGCGCGAGTCATAAGCAAGTTTTGCAGTGTATACCCGGGGTCTTGGAACCGGTGACTTCAAAATCCACACGGCACGTCCCTACAATCCACACCGATGTCTCAAATAGAGCATCTTCACGGCCATATGCATGCTTCAATACTGGTCCCCGAATCCTGCCCCGGATGCGGCAAGCGTCCGATCATGCAGTGCTCGTTTACCATGCCAACAAAAATCCACCCCAAGCGAGCGCTTACATGCAGACTGTTGAATTTCAACCCAAATCGTGCAATCGCGCCTTACGATGATTCGTCCACTTCTGCTGCTCCGACGTTTGCGACGGACAGATGCCAGCTCCGGCTCCTAATCAATTCATAAGGCTAGCTGCAGAATACCTGAAGATCATTCATCCATTTCTACACCTGGCATGTCGAGGATGTGCTTCAGAGCCACCACATCATGTTTATTGAAGATCATCACTCTCACAAAGAACAGAACATGGTAAGAGAGTGCTGCTCAAGGCTTCTCCTACCCCGTTGCAGTGTGAACAAAGTACAGGAGCCGAAGCATGCTGCTTCTGCACATATGCCTCTGCAAATATTCCGCCTTGTCGTACACACCGCACGTCTCTGTATGCCTCCTGCACTGATGTCTCGAGCGAATAGCTTTATGGCAATGTACACACCTGATAACGGTCTCCGACCTCCGGTACGAATGTGGCAAGCGGCCAAAAGTTGCATTGCGAAGGTCTTGCATATGCACGTCAGCCGTACAGACATAAGGCAATCCCGCCCTTCTGCTTACAATGTAGCTTTTGTATCACCAGAACTCTGCCCGAATCGTTGCTGCAGGATGATTTATCTTCTTGTGCTGGCGGGTCTTGAAGTTTTGACGTCCGTGAACGCTAGACTACGCCTCGATCCTTCGACCTGCCCTTGGTGTACCTGGACGACTTGGTCGCACAGAGGCGCCGCATATCAAACACTTGCGCATGATGCTACTGGTAGTGTCCCTTACTTCGCTTTTGAAAGACTCTCTTTTGTCTGATGAATCACTGCCAGACGTGTTTAGGAGTGCAAGTAACGCAACAGCCGGTCTTTACAATCACACATTCCAAAGGTCCTGGAAATTGCAAAGTATTTCCAGGAGATGCCAATTGGCCGAGTACTCAGGACTGGGCGGCTCTGGACCATGTTACCGGCAATGCTTTACTCAAGCCCACGCCTCAGGCACATGTTTGCTATGGAAATGGCACAGCCAATGCTTCACAGTCGTCTGCATGTCTAGACTTGACCAAAAGATGGCCAGATCCTTTCACTCAGTGAGTGTTGGTGCTCTCGGAGGCTTCATACTGCTGCTAATACTTCCACAGCCTAGACGACCCCATCGAGATGCTCTCACCTCTGATATCAAGGCCTGACATGTCAGCCACCCAGCCTGTTTGACCGCACCGGCACATGCGAACAGGGCGGCTACCCGCTCTATGTCGTCAACGTATCGAGCGTGGCTCAGATCCAGCTTGCGGTGAACTTTTGCACGAAATACTGGCATTCGTTTGGTCATCAAGAATACTGGCCATGACTTTTCTGGCAAGTCCGGTGGCGCCGGATCTCTCAGCGTGTGGACGCACAATCTCAAAGATATCGCATTCATGCCTTTTATGAAGACAGTGGGTACTCAGGGCCTGCGATCAAGGCTGCTGTTGGCATACAGGGATACGAACTTTATGCTGCTGCGAATCAGTATGGCGTCATTGCCCTTGGCGGCGAATGCCCGACTGTAGGCACGATGGGCGGCTGGATACAGGGTGGAGGGCACTCTCCTGGCAGCTCGACTTGGGGCATGGGTGCAGACCATGCTCTGGGTTTCGAGGTCGTTACCGCCGATGGCAGATTCGTCACTGCTAACAAAGACACGAACCCAGACCTCTTCTGGGCATTGCGTGGTGGTGGCGGTGGTACCTTTGGTATTGTAACCTCTGTTATCGTCAAGGTCTTTGAGGACAGACCTGTCTCCGCGGCCTCATGGAAATTCTCTACCGGCCCTAATGTGACAGACGAAGCCTTCTCCGCTGGATTTAGAGCCTACCTTGAGACTTTCCCATCAGGTGCAGACAACGAGATTTACGCTTACTTCCAGATCTTCAACATTGCGGGTGTCAAAACCTTCACCATGGCGCCGTACTTCGCGATTGGCAAGACTCTCAACCAGACCCAGGCGCTACTCACCACCTGGCTTGCGCGCATGAACGACCTGGGCATTCCGGTGCAGCCAGACTGGAAGACCTACGACGGATTTTACGAAGCTTACAATTCATCATTCCCTGTCGAGGCAGTCAACAACATCGGCATCATTACTGCATCGCGCATGTTCCCCCGCAAGAACTTCGATGATGCTACCCTCTTCAATGAAACTTACAACACTCTTTGGAACAACATTGACTCCGGTTATGCTCTTATCGCCTACAACATCGCACCAACCTGGGCCCGCGGTGGATCGCCAGATAACGCAGTGAACCCAGCCTGGCGTGATGCCATAAGTTACATCATCACGGGCACAGCCATCAATGCTTCTCTTCCTGCCTCCGAGCAACTCGAGCAGCGCCACAACTTCACGTACGGTATAATGCAACAGTGGCGAGACCTGACTCCTGGCAGTGGCGCCTACCTGAACGAAGGTGACCGCTTGGAGCCCAATTTCCAATGGTCTTTCTATGGCAGCCATTACCCGAGGTTGCTGGAGATCAAGAAGCGATATGATCCTACAAATCTCTTTCACGCTGCTACGGCTGTTGGATCGGATTTCTTTGAAGTTCGCACTGAAAGCGGTGCTGTGGATGAGAATGGACGGTTGTGTGTCAATGAAGACCCATCGCTGTACAAGGCAGAAGGACCGGATCTTAGGCCACGATGAACATCGCATACATGTAGCCTGAGACTGGCTTTGACACGCCTCAACGCAGGTACAGGTCAAGCTTTTGATTGCACTTGTGTCATACAAATCACGCGCATTAGTAACACGGCATGTGGCACAGAGGCTGCCAGCGTCGACATAGCGGCAATGCCGAAGGTGGCACTGCTAGATCGGCGGTATGCGCTGTATCTTAGAAGTTCCTACTACTTCATCGACACGAATGGCATAGAAGTCTTATTTACCGTCTCACAGTGTGCTTGAACCATAGATACGGCCTCTGACGGTAACGATGCGAGCTTGGTGTCTCAGATTGGAGCGCAAGCATTGCTGCCTCTTTCCTTGGACGCGCGCACAGCTCCGATGATGATTTTGACCGTGGGCGTAATCATCGTCAAGGTCTCCTGACTTCATTTCAAGGAGTCCGCGGTCGACAGTCTTATACGCAGCTTGCATGAGAACTTTCCTATCGCCATCAGATCCCGACCACCCTACAAAGGCGGCAGGATATCTCCGTCACCATTGAGGTCACTAATGCAGACGGATGGTGAAGATTTCGTGCCGGGCGTCAGAGAGAATTCACGCACGGCGACGCATTCAGCCCATACATGTCCATGGGCGTGTCATTATTGACTATGCTTGCGCGTACGCCCTAAGAAGCGGTCGCCCGAAGCAGCACCACATGACAAGGATTGACGGCGAATCCGCACCACTGAGAAGAACGAATAGTGAAGAAGCCGATCTCGTCCGAGCCTGCTGTGGAATCAAGAGCACTAAGGCGATAACGCCATGTCGCCTGGTGGCTTCGCCAGCCCATGGCTGCTAACATGCGCTACGAATGCGCGAAGACGAGGAAGGGAGGAAAATGAAGAGTTATGTAATGCCATACACGATATTCTGGGATTCATATATGCAGGCTTCGCTTTTTCTCAATTACAGGTACGCACAATTGAGCACGGTGATCACGCACTGCACTTGCTATGTTTGTACTGCGTCTACCTATCTGATGGACCGACTACACCGGCGCAGGATGTGGCTTGAAAGGCAGACATTGTTCAACCTTGTACAGGTAAGCAGCCACACGTCTTTGGTGCCGCAAGGCTGATGTGGTCTCCCGCGTACAACATGAGTGCCGGGCTTTAATATTAGCTCTTCTGTTCGGCCATCGGCTTGTTCCAACTTCACATGGAGAATCAAAGTCACCTAGAACGCCGCAAACGACTAGACAGCACATCGTGCAGTCCTCGATGTTCTCCTACAATGTCACACGCCGGTATCGATATGCTTGGTTCACGCCGACAGTCATTGGTGGTGGACTGGCATTCCTCATTCTATTCTCGATCGTCAACTATGCTTCCACGGGCTACCGATTCGTGATACAACAGAGCACCACACCGAATGTGACGGTAGAGAAATACCAGCTTCCCAAATGGACACAGTTCGTGGCACACGGGCTGCGGCCTCCCTGTCAGCCAACAACCATCGATGTCGGAAGTACTGTTATCACGACCAACAATGCTCTTCTCTACACCATCACGAGTGTTCAAAACAATGAGGAGCGACTCCCTTCACTCCTCTACCGCAATAATCCACTGAATGAATGTACGGTCACGAGCATCAATATCTTTATGGACCTCATGGACAGAAGTGCTGCTCAAATGAGCGCTTCTCCTTGGGGTATCGAGTTACGCGGGGAAGTGTCGTGCCTTGTCTACTTTGATAATGGGCAGGTCAGGCTCAACATGAGTGCACAATGGGACCCCGTCGCCGCGCAAGATCGATATGGCGGATCCATTGCTCAATTTTTCGGACGTAACGAAACATCCCGGGCAAGCCTGTACTGGGGCGAATCACTCTTGTCTAATTATAGAGTCCGGATGCAGGACCAGCTTTGGACAAACAACTCGAATTCGGCTTGGAATAGCACCACCAAAGTTTCGTGGGGTTTTCTTCCAGGCGGTCCTGATCCAGAAATTACCAGTATCGACTTCTACAATTCAGCACTGCGGACAGTCAAAGTACACGGGCGGGATTCGAACGACTATGGATATGGTTCTTACGACATCGACGTTTGGCCCCGAAACTTCTCCATGGACCATGATCGCTTATCAGCATTGAATGATCATCCTATGCTGACGCCGCTCGTTAGAACGGCAGATGGCCTTGTGAAATCTTTCAATAGCACGATCATGACGGACTTGGGACAAGACGACGTGCGGCCAAATATTCTGACCGACACTCACCTTCTGCAGCATTTCACATCCAACTTCACGACGATGCTACAGACCAATCGATCTTATTTCGAAAAAGGACCCTTGTTGCAGAGCTACGAAGAGGTAGAAAGGAACGCAAGCATCAATCCTGGACCTTTAGGTGTCTGGGACTCAACGCTGGCCTTAAGCTACATCTGCAACATTCCGCAACGCAAGCCATGGCCTGAGTTGTTGCTTGCTATTTTGGTTGCAGATTTGGTGTTCATGAGAACTTTATGGAGTGTCTTCATCTTGTGTTTTGGTTGGTGGATGGCAAAAGACGACGTGGGAAGTAATGTGTGCGAAGGGTGCGCCCAGAAAGCCCTCCCACAGACCGATGATACTCGCTTAAGCCTTGAGCATGATGATTCCGATGTCCGTAGCCAGTCCTCGATTCCTTTGATGCCTGTAGCGCCCTCCGAATTGTAGCGGAGGAGATGATTCTCTATGCTGTAGCATTCTTGGCATTTATATCTGATCTGTATACACTCTGTTTCGACCACACAGTACACAAGAATATGCAATGACTGTCAGGAGGATACACCGGGTTCGTACCTTGCCAATCAAATGCATGAAGTATCTTGTTCGCACAATACTGATGTTTCTTGCGCATAAGTCTGCAACCACCCGAGTATCCTCCGATAGTTGTATCATCAGCTGTCGACGCAGCATCAGACTCGGTTACCATTGGGATAATGATTGCTCCCCGCTCATGTGTCTGTGTCTCATGTGCTTATAGGATCAGGCACAGGATTGTCATTCCAGTATGTTGACGATTGAGATGGTGCGCGCAGACTTATGATCAGCAATGGTTGGCATACATGAGATGCGAGGATCGCAGCATGGCCTGACGCAACGCGTACTGATGACCATCGACGCATGGTCTGCTCCGTCCGTGATGAGGAGCTTGCAGATACACTCATGCATGGTCGGTCGTTGAACGGCGGTCAGCGTTCACTATGTTCTCCGGTCACCGAAGCTGAAGACCCGAGACCCGAGGGCGCAGCCAATCAGCGCTTACCTGCTCGGCCGCTCGTAAACAACGACCGGTATGATCCTGACGAAGAACAACTATATAGCATTGCAGTTTCCTTGCTCATTGTGACCATGATTCACATGCAATCAGACAAGTCACTATCCCGTGGAGGTTTGAAATCTAGTCCTGACGAACAATTCCCATCATGGCCGAGCAACAGCCTAATCGATCATCCAACGACACACGCATGCACAGTGACGCTGGGCATAAGGCAGACAGCATGGTCGAAAACGATGCCGTGACCAAAGTGGTCACTACTGAAGACAAAATGGAATACCCTCCGCCCGCTCAAGCTGCCCTGGTCATGCTCGCACTATTACTGGCCCTCTTCCTTTCAGCACTTGTAAGTCGACATACGCTAATCGCTAGTAGAACAGCGAGACAGCAGACATGACTGACATCCACAGGACCGTACGATCATAGCGACCGCCATTCCTGCACTCACAGACGAGTTCAACTCTCTCAACGACATCGGCTGGTACGGAAGTGCCTTCTTGCTCACTTCTTGCTGTTCATGCCTCTTTCTCGGCCGCGTCTATACATTCTACCCTCCGAAGTATGTCTACGTTACTCTCATCGTGGTCTTTGAGATCGGATCAGCGGTATGCGGCTCTGCGCCAACTTCCACTGCCTTCATCATCGGACGCGCGATCGCAGGCTTGGGCGCAGCAGGAATGATGTCTGGAGGCATGGTCCTAATGATCAACGCCCTTCCTCTCGAGAAGCGACCTGCGTGGATGGGTGCTGTTGGCGCTACGATGGGTATCGCAAGTGTTGTAGGACCTCTTCTTGGTGGTGCTCTGACGACCCACGTGAGCTGGAGATGGTGCTTCTACAGTGAGCCTGCTTCTCAACAATCGAAATGTGCAATCCAGCTAACAGTTCTCAGTCAATTTGCCTATCGGCGCCGTGGTCATCGCCGCCGTCATGCTCATCCTGAAGCCAACCGAGCCGTTTAAGAAAGGCTTGAGTGCCAAGGAGAAGCTGCTCCAGCTCGATCCACTCGGAACATTCTTCCTCTTGCCATGTCTAGTCTGTCTTCTACTCGCGCTTCAATGGGGAGGCAGCAGTCTGGCTTGGTCGAATGGCAACATTATCGCTTTGCTGGTTCTCTTCGTCGTGCTTTTGGCCGCCTTCGTCACCGTCCAGGTCACCACACAAAAGACTGCCCAGATCCCGGCTCGCATTGTCAAAAACCGAAGCATGCTTGCTGGCGGCTTCTTCGTCTTCACCATGGCCGGAAGCATGATGAACATGGTCTACTTCATCCCCATCTGGTTTCAGGCCGTCAAAGGCGTGTCAGCTGAAGAGTCTGGCATCAGAACAATTCCCCTGGTGCTGTCTTTGGTTCTCGGCACGATCCTTGCAGGCGCACTTACGGCAGAATTGGCTACTACACCCAATGGGCGTATACTGCAGCAATTGTGATGCCAATCGGTGCCGGTCTGATCTCGACGTGGGAGGTCAACACTGGCCATGGCAAGTGGATCGGCTACCAGGTCCTCTATGGCTTCTCGCTCGGACTAGGCATGCAGCAGGCCCAGCTAGCAGCCCAAACGGTGCTCAAACGCGTCGACGTACCCACTGGACTGGCAATCATGGTCTTCATGCAAACCATGGGCGGTGCTATCTTCATCTCGGTCGGACAGAACATCCTCGCATCGAATTTGGTGAGTGGAGTCACAAAGCTCGTGAAAGGAGTGGACCCAGCCATGATTGTCAACACTGGTGCCACCGAACTAAGAAACTTGGTACCCGCTGAGCAGCTGCCTGCTGTGCTTGAGGCGTACAATCATGCGCTTCGCCAGGTCTTCCTGATCTCAGCTGGTCTGTCTGCAGTCGCAATTTTGGGCGCCTTGGGACTTGAGTGGAAGAGTGTGAAGAAGGATAAGAAGGGTGCTGCAAAGCCAGATGCCCAGAAAGATACGGAGAAGCAGGCAGAGGTGGCGAATTGAAGCTCGATCCGCACGAGAAGGAAGTCAAACGACCTGTATAATGAGACGGCGCACCAATGTCAGCTGCGAAACTGATGATACCCCACTAATGATGTCGAGCACAAATAATATCTGCCATCACTCACAACGTCTTCAGAAACGCCGAAATGGTCGATGACCTTCTCCGGCTGTCCTGCTGCAGACCCAATGCCGCACCATCATCAGTTGACCCACGGAAACACCCTTTGCTCACACAAGTATCATCTCATAACTTTCCAGCGCTCCGGGCTGCTGGAAAGCCCCAATCTTGCTTCCCACTAATGAACGCCACAGGTACTTCAATCCTCCTCCCAGCGAATAAGAACATATCCTTTGCACTCTGCGGAGTCGAAGCCGTCTGAGCCGACTACCAGTTCAACGCTCCCTGGAATCCAGTCCGCTTCCACTCGCTCACGTAGACGTCCAGAGCTTCTCGGGAAAGCCAAGACTCGCTCGCGTGGACATCTTCACCTTGCATGTTTCGAGCAATGCTCTCTGGGAAAGTGTCGGCTTCGCGCATGATGTAGTATTCCGGCATTTCTTCCAGTGCTGCCGCGGACCATTCTGTGAGTGGGTGGGGCTTGTTTTGGGCCCAGGTGGCGGATTTGAGGTGGAAGTAGCCGCGGAGGTAGGTTTCTAGGCCTTGCTGTGGGTTGTCCCAGTGATCTGCTGCTTCTGGAGTTGAGTTGTACCATTTGTAGTGTTTGCGAGGTGGGTTGAGTTTGCGGAGTTCGGCTTGGATGTCGTATTTGGGTTTTGAGGGCTTGTCTGGCGATGAAGGTGTTGGAGGAGAGTGGTGAGGGTGGGACATTTGGATTGTGGATGTGAAGATGTCGGGTCGCATCAGAGCTGTTGATGCTGAGGAGACACCGCCGAAGTCGTGGCCGATGACGCTGTGAACTGTTGTATAGCCTAGACCGTAGACTAAGCAGACGAGGTCGCGGACCAAGTTGGTGATGGTGTATTCGTTGAGATCAACTTCGTGGAACGGCTTTTGATCCCATCCGGTGGTACGTCCATAGCCACGTTGGTCCATGGCGACGCAATAGTAGCCTTGGGCAGCTATTGCGGGCATGATCTTTCGCCATGAGAAAGCAAGCTCTGGATAGCCATGGCAAAAGAGAATCAGAGGGTCTTTAGGCTTGCCGGCTTTAATTACATGAAAGTTGAGGCCACAGGATGAAGTGCAATCGATATAGTCTTCGCTCAAGCCTTCAGGAAGAGGCAATGGTAGCAGGCCTTCTCCGTTGGGTGATGTCTTGCTAGGCATTACTGAGTATGTTTGTGATGCAAAAGTTATTTCTGAGTATGATGAGAGGCTCTACTTCTCTATGGGTTTCGTGCACAGGATTGTTGCAACACTTTAATGAATTGTCAGACCAGTGACACTTTCACATGTGATGGAGGTCGAGCTCGGCATTCTCGGCTGAGGGGAAGTTGACAAAGACGATCGGCAAAAAGAGACGCCGAACCATATTGTTAATAACATTATTTGGAAGACATGTGCCTAGGTCTTCATTGATTACAATGATCTCATACAGTGTAAGAAAGCCGTGTCGAAGCTGGAAGATCTTATACCATTGATATGACACATTCAAAGCGGAAATGAAAAGATAAAGTTGATTTACTACTATTACGCGGATTACAATGGATTGAGTGCGAGCATTGTTAGTGTCCACCATGATGGTTCCTGTAGAGGAAAACGGTATCGGAACTATACTCTGATGCTGCCTACTACAGTCGCCATCCTCAGCTCTTCCCATCCGATCAACTTAGGCATACCCTAGAGAATAAACGCGACACCAGCCATAGCGGCGGCACCAACCAGAGGAACTGCTGTAGCCATCGCGAAACTGCTCTTGGTGCTGCTACCAGATGCGGACGAACTATGGCTGGAAGAGTGACTGCTGCCTCCAGAGCTTGAGGCTGCCGCTGCCACAGCGGTAGGCACGGAAGTGGTCTTGGGTTTCTTTGTGTCGGTGCCAGTGTAAGTAGCGATGGTGGATCCGCCAGCATCGGTGGTAAGCTTGTAACCGCTTTCGACTGAAGTGGACATCGTGTGGTCCGAGGTTGCAGCTGCCAGAGCTGCTGGCAGAGAGGTAGTCTTGGGTTTCTTGGTGTCGGTGCCGGTGTAGGTCGCGATTGTTGATCCGCTGGCATCGGTAGTAATGGCATATCCGCTTTCGATGTGAGTGGACTTGCTGTGATCGCTGCTGTGGTCGTCACTGCTGTGGCTCGACGCAGCATCGGCAGCCGAAGTGCTGTGAGACGACATGGAATCGGTACGAGTTTCCATGGAGGTGCCGCTGGTATCAGTGCTCGTCGTGTCGGCGAGTACACATGCTGCCAAGCTGGCCAGTAGAACGGCTTTGAATTGCATGGTGAAGAAGTTGTGGTGTTGTGGTGACTTGGCTATGGGGTGTGGTGAGTGAGATGGAAACGCTGTCCATCGAGACTCCTCCTTGATCTTATATAAGAGTGATGCAGGCGCTCAGCCGTGGCGCTGAAGTGGCGATTCCTGTGCTCTGATTGGAAGGCTCAGCTCTTGAAACGAACAGTATAGAGTTCGTGTGACCGTCTGCCGTGAGACAAGACCCGTTGGAGCATGTATTGCTTACGCGGCCTGGCAATAAAGGCCGCTTCAAGACACGATTTGAGCACCTGCAAGAGAGCATGCTTTTGACCGATATTTCCAATGTAGCAGGCCAGTGATATATGCAGTATGGCTAAGAGTGTCGGACAAAGTATAGACAGGGCTTCATGGCTTTTCGACCACCTTGATCATAGGTTCTCCATGCCTTTGATGGCGGAGCAGGTACTAGCTCGTAGAGCACGTCTGCGGCATAGAGCCTGCGGCTTCCTCTTCTAGCCGACATTCCGGAGCGAGGGTGGAAATGAGATGCCAGATACAGACGCGCCTGAGATTAAGTTTAACATGATCCTGCTCCATGGAACCACATGGTCGAGAAGGAAAGTTTACATAGCATACCGCGGTAGGGCTATCGTCACAGGCCAAAGCATGTCGTGACCGTGTTCCACATCTCGCGATGTCAGCTAAGCGTACCCGTGTCCGAGAGAATCATGAAATGTATTGGCAATACGCAGTTCACGAGAGTCCAAGAGCTGTAATACCCAAGTCCACGCTGCATGTAGTCGGCACGACGATCCAGATAATGGAAGCCTCTCGTGGTGAGCTTGTTTGATACAAGCTTTCTACCAGCCGACTTCCGGAATGGAAGGCCTAGGCTCGTATAATATTCCAAGTCGGCTGCTGCGTAGAGACGCCTTGGGTTCAGAATGTTACAAATATAGGTTCGTCAGCGGAGGCGTACGCGTACGCGCCAACAGACAGCCTACCGGAACTCTCTTGAGGCGTGCATCACAAGTGGCCGCGGATGTTGTGGTACCTTTTGTCAGCGAAGGGAGTCTGTTACACTGCATCTACATCGGTGGCAGCAGATGGAGACTCTGTGATTATCGATACACGCACATACATGTGTATATGGGCATGCAAGACGAGGCCGCCCTTGGCCATGTGGCCGACGACTTTCAAAGGCGGGTTAGTGCCTCAGGAGAAGCGGGCGGTATGCTTGGCGGAAAATCCAAGAATAAAAGTCCGCAAGCCCTCGCGCTCCTCTTCTCAAAAGCATCTACAAACATTGAAACAAGGCTTCGCTTCGGCGTCTTGCTGTGGGTTACGAGCGCAGTTCGCTGTCACTGAGTCTTCCACCGTTCCCGGCCTTGTCGAAGGAGGAATTCCTGCGTCCGTCTTTTTATTAGAAGCCGCTCCAGCCAATGGGTCGGGTTCTGTGGGATGGTCGCTACATCCTACATTCGTCTTGCATGCTTCTCGATTTTGAAGCCATGTTTGAGGCTTGTCATAGTAGTATATCTGCCGGGCAACATAAGGTCCGTCTGCATCCTGCGGGAGAAGATGTTTGACGATTCTGCGTGGCATTGTCGTGAGTGAATAGCCACGTACTGAATTCGATCAACTCTTTACCCAAATCTATACAGGCGTATGCACTACAATTCTTCGTGTGATCCAATGGGTCCAATAGCAGTGTGATCGGCATTGTTTTGGTGAAACGCCCTAGCGTGCAGCTACTTGGTCGTAGGATTCCTTGAGAATACGGCTGCCTGGGCTCCACTTATGAGCTCACGATAAGAGGATACATATTGCCGCCGGATTGATTCAACTATACAGCAGAGGTTCCTGTACATCGAACTTCCAAATTCTGTTGTCATCACTGTCTTTTTGTTGGAAAGCTTCAAGAGCATCTCTACAGCTTCGAGTCTTCGCCCCCAACAACTTCATCAGAAAGAAAGTTCCTGCGACGCAACATGGTTTATTTCTCCTCCGATGCTCCCTCCAGCAAAGAACACCGTGGGCTAAGGCTTACGACTGTGGTGGCTTTCCTGCCAACCTTCGGCCTACTTTTACCATACGGCATTCTAAGCGCGAGACCGCTGCCTACAGTGGGCATTGCCATGATGTTCTTCTCGGCCCTCTTCAGCTGCTTAGTACTTGCTAAAAGAATTCGGTCCACCAGCACGAAGGTCTGCATGGACCTATTGCTTGGAGTACTGATCCTTGCCATCCTGATACCAAGGTATGTTGAGTCTCTCGATTCTTGTTCGCTTGTCGTAAAACGCTGACCCTTCCCCGTAGCTGGATCTTCCTTGGGTCAGGGCGTCTTGTTGTCCTTGGTACTTATGGCACCACCCCTATGATGCTCAGTTGGTATGAATTTAAGCCCAGATGAGGAACATAACCAACGTGTCTAACACTTCTCCACAGTGCGATCCACTTTTACCTAGCTCTTCACACCCTACGTACCAGATTGTCCTTCGGTCGCCGACCGATCGAATGTCCCAACTGTCACCATGAGATTGTCCGGGACAGGGCACATTCACAATGGCACATCTGCTGTAAGAACCCGGCAGCTATCAGGATGCTCCTCACCCACCCATGAGCTTCTACGATGACGCTCGCGCGTCAAACGAGTTCCAGACGAGCGGTTTCAATACGCCGAGACAAAGCGCAGAAACTCTGGAGGACTCGCCAAGGACATCGAGAGACTTGCTGAATGTGTAGGGGCCAGTGAAGGAAAAGTGCACTCCGCTGGGGATCGACGTCAGACGCATCTAAGAATGGGCTGAGCGACGGATATTCTAAGGACGGGTATGAGGGCCATGGTACTGCATGTAGCCAAAGATCGATACCTGCGACCGGCATATATAAACTGTGAGATAAAGATCTTGCTAGCAATTTCAACCTAGGGATGATATATAAGGATGTTGAACGTTGTATATGTATTCAATAGACGTTTCCCGCTACCTCCATTCTCCATTGTCGACGTTTGACAGCTCAGGGAGTTACCACAATGCACAGTTTTTGCTCCAACATCTCGGACCGCCGAGCCTGACAAGCTCATTTGCAGCGGCTAAAGCAGAAAGCTTGCTAGTCCTTGACATCAAAATCGTCGATCAACATGAAACGGAGGGAGCCACAATTATCCGGATTGGGATGCGGCTGGCGTCTTCCGGGTCGACCAGACACATGGAGAACGGCAAATGTATGATAGCAACACGGGGGAGATCTGACTATAGCGAGTCGGCCGTTTCGCAATGGCAAACCATATTCATGCCACCCATTGTGGCGGCGGAACGGTGTATTGATTGAGGACCGGCGGGGTTGTCGAAGCATTATATAACACTGACAGTACACGCCGTCAAGGAAACCGAAGCCTCACGCAGCTATTCTCTCATTCGCTTCGCAAACATGTTCCGCAAAATTCATCTCGCCGCTCTCTCGCTGCTGCCGCTGTCGTTGGCACAAATCACCAACGATTTCGAAAGCGGTTGGGATCAGACTACTTGGGCGACTTATGCTCCCGACTGCAACCAAGGCGGTACTGTCTCGCTTGACACGACTAAAGCGCACAGCGGTAGCAATTCCATGAAAGTTGTCGGTGCTGGAGGATACTGCGGCCATGCTTTCTTTGGAACCACCAAAGTCCCCAGTGGCGATGTTTATGTTCGCACTTGGCTGTGAGTAAACCATTTTATAGGTTCGGAAGGTGGATCTTGCTGAAAAAACTTCCTCAAGGCAATCTTCCAAGGCCCTGACGTCTGAACACATCACTTTCATCGTCATGCCTGATGCTGCAGAAGGCACAAACCAACACCTGCGATTCGGCGGCATGTCCGAGATCATGATGTACAACCGGCAAGACAACGACGCAACGCTGCCCGACCTCTCGCCGCAGGGCATCGCAACTTCCCAGAACCTTCCAGCGGGCACATGGCAGTGTCTCGAGTACCATCTCGGCACCGACGGGACCATCGAGACCTGGCTAAACGGCGCCGCAATCGCTGGTTTGACCGTCGGACCAGGCGTCACGAACGCCAACGCCAATGGCTGGACTAGGAGCAAGTTCGTGCCGAAGATTTCGGGCGTGTACTTTGGCTGGGAGTCGTATGGTTCGGCAACGAACACTTTCTGGTACGATGACATTGCCATTGCTTCCAGCCGTATTGGTTGCTCTGGCGGCGGATCTTCTGGACCTACGACTTCGAAGGTGAGCACAACTTCGAAGGCTTCTACTACCCTTGTCACTTCGACTTCTGCTGGTTCGCCGACCACTACCTCCGCTCGCACCACGACTACCTTGAAGACTTCGACTTCTTCTGCGGCGCCGACTACTAGCGGATGCGTTTCGCCCAAGTATGGACAGTAAGTTTTGCATCCATGAGTTCTTGCAGGCGTGTGCTGACATTGATGCAGGTGTGGCGGTAAGGAATGGCCCGGATGCACGAACTGCGCTTCGGGGTCGACTTGCAAGGCTTCGGGTGACTACTACTCGCAGTGCTTGTAGATATTGTTAACAATGCTGCGAACGACGAATGAGATTGTTGCAGGATTTAGTCGTATGGATTCACGGTGTAGTCTTCACGATCTCAACTCCTGAGCACCCGCTACAGACAAGCTTCCAGCAAGTCTGGCCCTACGAGTGCGATTGTTGGTTGAGGACTGTCAAGCAAAGCAGCAAGATTTGGTTGATACACGCTGGTACAATG
This sequence comes from Cladosporium cladosporioides, assembly GCA_002901145.1. Lineage (NCBI taxonomy): Eukaryota > Fungi > Ascomycota > Dothideomycetes > Cladosporiales > Cladosporiaceae > Cladosporium > Cladosporium cladosporioides. The sequence goes on from NOXB01000011.1 coordinate 1,498,664, forward strand.
CAGGCTATCTACCAACCATGTGAGTATGCATCATGCCAGTTCGTATGTCGTGTGGCGTCCATAAATTACATGTGCGCGGGTATCAATCATGAGAAATAAATTCGGTAGAGATGAGATCAAATAGCCACAGAGCGGAGCGACCAAAATCCTCATGGCAAGCCATCATGTGTATCATCACCTCCTGTACTCACTACGCGGCGCTCGAAACTCTCATCGCTCCGGCCGCCGGGTCATATCACTCGGTGCTCGTGATGGTGCCCGTGATGCTGCTCTGGATGGTGCTTTGGAGGGTGCCTTGGAGGGTGCTCTCGAAGGCGCTTTGGAAGGCGCTCTTGACGGAGCTCTTCCCTTCGACATTCTGGACCTTGCTTTGGAGGCCGTGTCATCCTCGTCCTCAGCTGGTGCAGCTTCAAGTCTAGGCGCCCGACTTGGCGCTTCTGAAGGCTCTCTTTGCCGGTCTGGCAGATAGGTCAATGTGCGCATGTCGCTAACAGTTTCCGCATCGCGCATGTCGTCCCATTCTCTCTGCCGCTCTCTTCGTTCTAATTCTTCTCGTTCTTCTCTTCGGCGTTCACGCTTCCTGCGCTCGAATTCGCGCTGCCGTTGCGCTCGCAGTTCTTTCTCTTTGTCGGCTGTCTTCTTGGTCGTCCAAAGTTGAAAGGCGCCAGCCACGACTGTGATCATGCCCACGAGGAATGAAGCTTTGCCCATATTGTCTAGTTTGGACTCTTTCTCCTTCTCTCCACGACTCGTCGGCTTGCGAGTCTTGGTGCCGCGAGAGGATGGCGGGTATGAGCGCCGGCGCGTGTAGTAAGAGTCATCTGAATATGCGGTGGGAGAGTAGTTGCGACTTCGCTTCTTGCGGCTGGCAGCTTCGGAATAGCCGTCGTCGTATCTGTCGTCATAGCGCTCGGTATAGCCGTCGTTTGTAGCGGTCGTCACGACGTCCGTCTCGTCGGTCGTCGTAGCGGTCATCATATCTTTCTGTATATCTGTCGTCGTCGTAATCGTAGCGGTCATCATAGGACGAGCGATTGTCAGGGCGGCGCGACACAGCGCGCGACATGGTGCTGGCGTTCTTGCAGTGGCGGCAGGTCTCGGGGAGGTGTGGAGAGAAGCGACGACGAGTGGGTGGACATCAGCAGTAGGCGGCGCATGTTGCATATAACGAATAGCGGTGTGGCTTCGACTGCTAACGCATGCATATGAGCAGCTGCGACCTGCATGCGTGCTCCACACTCTGCGTCATGCTGCCTCGGCTCGCCGAACTACTCCCCATCATCCAGGCATCAGCCACTATACCGTGACCACCGCTGTCTCAAATTGGCAAGACCATCTCGCTTGTGGTTTTAGTTTTGAAGCATCGTTCCGAGTCATACCTTATTTTGACCAACCCGAGAAGGTCACGGGATCATAGCGGTTATCAGTCAGCCACCAGCTGGTCTTTCTTCGAGTCTGGACCTATTGCCACTTCTATTACGACAAGGTGAGTCGAAAATGGCTGGCGCGGCGACATGGATGTGTAATTATTGTCTTCATCGCTGTGATACGGTGTCCTTGACCGAGACTGAATGGTCCCCGCCATGCACTGTCAAGTCTGATCGTCCTCCCATCCGCTGCAATGAAGAAAGAGACCTCTCGGTCGAGATGGGCCTGAGATCAGCTTTTGGAGCAATAATGCAGCCAAAAGCAATGCAGTAAGATAAGTACCCAACTCGCATCGGTCTGTTGTAATCGCCAGGGTCGGCGATGACAAACCGTTGACGACATCACGACTAATCATCATTCATCGGACTTCACCTTCAGATGTCCCATCACATTTGCTCTCAGCGTTTCCGTTTCCATCTCGCTACCACAAGTCGCATCATTATCTTGCATCATCTGGCTGATACGATAGTACAGTTCTCCGATATTGTACGACAATCTGACCTTGCCAGATTGATGCTCTCTCGCCTGGCAAATCTTAGCCGGACATTCACATCGTCGCCGCAGATCCGCGCTATGAGTACTGCACCAAAACTACCTGCCTCATGGCACAATGGACCAGAGGATTCATTCCACGGCAAGATTACTCCTGACGGTCCCTTCACGCCAGAGAAAGGCCGCTACCATCTCTACATTGGCCTCTTCTGCCCTTTCGCGCACCGAGCAAATCTAGTCTTGCACCTCAAGCAATTGAACAAATATGCAGATATTGGTGTCAGCGTTGTTCGGCCATATCCAAAGGGGACTGATGGCTGGCGATTCAATGTCAAAGGCGAGCCTCCTTACGAAGGCGCAACCGAGGAGCCATTCTACGGTGCGCGTTTCATGCACGAGCTTTACTTCAAGGCGGACCCTGACTACAAGGGCAAATATTCTGTGCCTGTATTATGGGACACGAAGCTTGAGACTATCGTCAACAACGAGTCTCACGAGCTTCTCCGCGACCTGCAAACTTCGTTCAACAGCCTTCTTCCACAAGAACTCGCCGACATCACTCTGTACCCCGAACAGCACCGCGCAGCAATTGACCGCATCGAGAAGTGGATGCAAGCCGATCTCAACACCGGCGTTTACAAAGCGGGCTTCGCACCAGACCAGGAAGTATACGAGAAGAACCTACCAGGTCCGTTTGCTGCACAAACAAGTTGGAAAAGCTTGCAACCTCCAACGGCGGACCTTACCTCCTCGGCAAAGAGATGACGGAACTCGACATCCGGGCTTATGCTACACTGATCCGCTTCGACACCGTCTATGTGCAGCACTTCAAGTGCAACCTGGGCACGATCAGACATGACTATCCAGTCCTCAACAACTGGCACAAAAATCTGTATCACAACCACCCAGAGTTCAGAGAGACGACAGACTTCCGACACATCAAGGAAAATTACACCAAGTCTCACATCGATATCAACCCGAAGATGATTACACCTGTCGGTCCGTGGCCGGATGTGGAGAAGGGGTACGAGGAGGAGTGGTCGAAGCTGAGAGTTGGGGAGATGGACATGCCCGAGGTGCTGGAGTGGGAGAAGTTGGAGGTCTGAGGCTGCGTGTAATCATCTATAAGCATTGCCTCGATTCTGCAATCTGGACCGGGTATCAGGCACAATCTGCGGCTTGGCAAGCACGTGTCATGGGTTGACCAGCTCGTTTGCGAGCAATAATCGTCGCGCAGCTACAAGCTGTATGGGCTATCGCCGATGTAACAATGACAGCACATGCTTGCCTCGTCCTCGCCAGTCATGGTCACGAGTGCATTCTTCCCCGAGATTGATGCCAGCCCTATCGACCAGTCTACCCTCCTTACCAATGTGCCGGTACAACGTCGATTGCAAAGCCGGCCGTGGGGGAAGTGGTGTGCCATTGTGTACGCGTGCCTGCGGTCAGCATCGGCGCTTGTGCATATCATTGTTTCTTGCAAAGGCCGTTCAGGTCATGCGCGCTAGACCACCACTGCCGGCGGCGCTTACCAGATCAAAAAGGCAAATTGTATCTTATCCATCAGCCTTGTTCATCAGCCTGATTGGAGATCTCCCTCACATCATTTTAATTTGGAATCGTCCAATAGAACGATTCTTGCCCTTCATTCGGGTTGAGGTTACGAGCTTTTGACCAACTCCAGTTTGTCCTCGAGCTCAACTATGGTAATTGTGACCACGGGCAATCCAGAGTTGAAGTCAGAATAAACAATGTTAGATTCGCGCGCCTGAGGATACAAGTGGGTCTTGCGATGCCAGAGCCGCGCCTGAATTCAGCCTTGTGGGTCACGGGCGAACGGACGGCAACAACCTTACCCCACGGCATCGAAACGCCAATTGCAGGACGTTATCTGAGACCGGTGAAGGAGATTGTGCATTGCATCAAAAGCATAGTGCAGCTCGCTAAAGTGTCAGAACTCTTAGGCGAGAGCCAGTCCTCGCCGACCAAGCTCGAGATGCATGCTACCGACACGATGGTCTAACCGTCCGGACGCGAGGCGTAAGCCTGTTTGATGCCGAGCTCCGTGCTGCAATATCGGCGGTTGTTTATCTGATGACCTGTCGTGCGCCTGAAAGAGCCAATCAGGCTGTGGAGGATTGTCCATGTGATACTATGTTGCTGGCGCCTGAACCCGCCACGGTGTCATCGAGGCGTCAAATCAGTGGGGGGCGGCACGTCTCGCGTTATCTTTGGTATCTCATTCGAAGAGAAGCGGTCCGATTCACGTGAGAAACGGAAGCTGAGCGACAGGTAGACACCAGAATCACGCCAGCGAGCTGCACTGTTAATGTCAGACGTGGTGGTGTCAGCCATGGAACGGAGCTGCTTCTCACCACTCAACGACAGGCAGGCACGGTCCGCAGGGACGGTTACGCCGGTACTTGTTTGCTAGGTATCATGCCGGGTGATTGCTTTTCATCGGTCGGTAGCAGGCTGTGTCACAACCCCGGCTTTCCTTTCGGCAAGAAACAGGGATTCCGATAACCTGAGGCGAGAGTCGCGGCAGTTGTTTCATGGCGGTAGACGCGGCTGGAGAAACGACGTTGTTGGCTGATAAACAATTAGCTGCAGAATTGCTTTTGAGGCTTGGGACTACGTCTACCACGTGCTTAATGCAGGATATTATGACGGTAAGAGGTAGCGCATCTGGCTTCGGGTGCTCGACTGGTTACGAAGTTTAGGCTCATGCAAGGCAAGCGTAGCGAAGCGAGGCTTGCATGAGCATGCATCTGCCAAGGCTAGGATATAAAGCCAAATGTGCAATCCATCAATTTGAAAATGTCTACTGGCAGTGGATAATTAGTGTCGGGGCCATTGACATTTGTTGTTTCCATGTAATGTGAAAGTGGCAAAAGGTGCTGTGCTGGGTCGGGACAGAGAAGACGTCGTTACGACACTCTCATCACCATGTATAATCTATTGTGGTTGATGCATACAATCACACCGCCTTCTTGAAAGACCTGTTCTAATGTCCCATGTGCCCGCCAAGTCTTCATAACTTACACATAGTGAACAATTTGCTTTGTCCATGCATCGTACTGGCCAGTTTCAATGATTGTTCCTTCTTTGATAGTTTCTCTTAATGATACGCTTCCTAGACTTGCACATCACCAGTCGATGAATGGTTGTACAACAGAATATGTGTTCTTGCATAGTATGAAGCGAGGCCATCAGAAGACCACTCCGTTCCTGCCTCATAACCAGAATCTCTTTGACACAATTGTAGCATGTATCTTGGTAGACCCAATTAGCTCGCCAAATGAGCTGTATACAGCCATCGTTATCAGCGTTATTCCCTATCGCATGTACAAGCATCAGTTCCAAATTTCGCTATAGTGATGCATCGATCAGGCCATAAAGTAGTGTGCGATTACTTTTTTGCCGATTTCCCTCTGCTGTAGAAGCTCTATGCAAAGATAGCCAGAGCACTTTTATGCCTTCGTCTTGACTGATGAACGGGTGCCTACTGCCTAGTACCGGAGCCGTGGAAGCTCTCATACACTGTCAGGCAACCATCCACTGTCGGCAACATCATCTTCCCACCCTTCGAAGTTCGTATGTCTCCATTGTTGACGATTTGGCAAATCTCAGTGAAGCCTATAGTGTACACATACAAGGAGGTTGACCAAAAGATCGTTCTTGTTGTCGGCAATTGAAAACCAGATAGAGTCGTGCATTTACACTTGTGCGTGATCCATGGAACACTTGCAATGCCCGAGAGTGACTCAATGCATACCAAGAAATCTGATTGGCTGGCACGTGCTTGATCGACCCATGGAAAAGTTGTCGTGAAACAAGGCAACAGCAGTGCCTCTGCAGCGGCGAACATGACCCTGTCAGCTGTTATTCCAACCTTGTCCAAAATTGTCGCTCTCGATATAGGTTACAAACCCGGAGTCTACATGGTGCATCCAGCGTTGCGCACCAGAAACTCGCATGTAGCTGATTTGTGCCCTGTTTGATTTTGATGACGCCGTCGGGCTTCAACGCATGCCATCCTTCCCCGTTTCTTCCTCTTGACCCTATGAGCTGGGCAGCCGGTTGATGCGCGCAGCTTATGCTGTCATAGTGACAAAGAAAAATCAGGTATAGCTGTTACAGTCATTATTGTAACGCATCAACATATCCTCCTGTTTGTTCTCGATGAGCCACAGAGGCCGTGATCAAGCGTAGAACTGAAAACGTCGCGGATGTGCACGACGATAGGCGTCCTGCGCCTTCCAAATAGATCTTTCCATGTGCATCTCTCTCCCACAATACCAGCAGCCCACAATCACCTGTTATGACAAATGTCCGCATATCAATGACCATAGAACCCTCTGACTTTCTCACCAGACAATCTATTCGCAGATGAGCAATTTGACAGATAACCAGAGTGGAGTAAATTTCCCTGTCACACATGTAATGCACATCTTCAAGGCGGCTTGAACAACAGTCTTGCGTCGCCCTTCGTGTCCCGAACGCGTCCGTCGAATTGAGACGTCGGGGTTTGCGGGAGTGATGCCGCTCTTTTTTTACCAGGACTCGCTGCAAAAGGTGACTCGTTGAATGAAGAGACCCTGTGGCATGAGAATCATCTGCACGGTTGCCAGTAGATGCAACAATCGCACTGGAGGGTCCCCTAGGGAGCGGCGAAGCATATGCCTCCAAAGACTGGTCAACGGCTTTCAAGTCGATGTTGTCCACCCATTGAGATATGCGCTCGACGGCCCTACCGTTGACAGCAAGAGGAGTCGCAGGCGAGGAATCTTCAAAATGATGCTCAGCTTCGATCGCAGACGGCGTTGAGGATTCTTGGCCCACGAGGGTTTCGCCAAACAGTGTTCTTTGTGAGGTAGTTATAGCAGAAATTGATGTTGGGATGATGGTGGTTCCACTCAAATCGTGCTCTCTGATAGCGCTGGTTGGTTCTGCCTTGGCCAAGTTGTGCTGCTCGTCGCCTCCCTCAGTGTTCGGGATTTGAAGGTCCTCCAGTGGCGGAATGTTGATACCAGCTTCGATGCATGATTTTTGAGCTTCTTTTAGCATTGTTTGCGCTTTATGGAAGTCCTCTTCAGGGCCCACAAAGGTTTCTTTCCACGCTGTGGTGAACTCTTCGTCGGTTTGATCTGGCGGTTGATCCTGGTCTGCCAGCAACAATCTGCGTTCCCATTGCTCTTGGAGCTCAATGTCAAGATCAGAAAGCCGCTCACGCATGATTTTTAACTACTGACTGCATTGTAGAAATCCACTAGCTCAGGAGCCATCTCAGGGCCAGCAGAGACCGATGCTTCGGACCCGAAACTCGATGTTGGTGCTAGAGACGTCTCCGAAACATCGTCCCCTTCACTCTGCAGTTCGTCATCTGATAGATTTCTTTTCAGTACGGCAGTCATCATTGCGCAGGAGGCGTTGTCGAGAGCTTTCTCAGCACTCTCGACCCGCTGATCACGCGTGCTGAGCTCTACCATCAGCTTGTCAACAGCTTGTATCTTGGCGTGCAGCGCATCGAGATCGACTTGCACTCGAGAATGAATTTTTTTGAATCGGGCTTTGGACTTCTTGCTGGCAACCTCAGACTTCATAGTCGTAGATCTCGCTAAAAGACACCCCGCGGATTCCTGCAAATTCCTCCACTCTTGTTGGAAGCCTTGCCAGTAGTAGTGGGCTTCCATGCGTCGAGCGTCGTCTTCGAAACGCATCTCTGCAGCATGAGCACGGCGACGCTTGAATGCAGCAACGATTTGAGAGAGCGTTGTTTGATTTGACTGGTTTGAGGCTGCCAGTTGCAAAGGCTGGCCTTGTGGCGACATCGCCTGTGGTGTCTTAGCGAGTTGAATTTCGAGCTGGGAGCGATACTGTGATACCTGCGAAGCAAAAAGCTCTTTCTCAAATACATCGTCTTGCTCATAACGGCCATCGTCTGAGCGAGACACGTCAGATGCGCTCGCACTGCCACGTCTGTTCCAGCGAGAGTCATAGGCAGGATGCTGAGGCTGTCGTGCACGGCTGAGCTCCGAGGTTCCACTCAAGTATGACTCTGTTCTTGCACCACGAGCCTGCATTCTGAGGCGAAAGATGAACAGTCAGTATTGTGCGAGGAGCTCCCGCGCATCATCAAGAGAGGTCAAGTGGAGTCTACGGACGAATCCTTCAGGAGAAGGGAGACCCGCGCCCCCATCGGACACCCGTGTTTTCAGTGGTGCAAGTATGCAATCGCGTGCCGACGAATCCCTGCTGTTAGTACCACACTGTGATCCCTTGAGCCAGTTCCCTGGGTCCAAGCTCTTGGCCACTTGTACCTCCGTGTCTCTCACGCGCGTGTCATACGGTTCAGCTTCACGACAAAAGTCGTGGAATAATATATGTGCATGCCGCATGCGTTGGCACGGCAGCGCTGCATCGGACCCTTCACATGTTTTACTGCAACCTGAGAGATACTGGTCAGCTGTGCAGTATGGAAGAGCCGCATCGAGCATATAGTGCTCGAAGAGCTGCATCAGCCATGGGTGTAGATGTGGATCGCAAGAGTCCAACACTCAAGAGATGCCTCAACAACCGAGCATGAGTCGTCGCATCCCACCCCCAGGCGCACCTCCAAGCGCACCATGGACCGAAAGTTCGATGCTCGGTGGCTATTATGTCTACGTTCCGAACATTGACGAAATCTTCATGCAGGATGGTCGTCGCTTTCCCCGTCCTCAGAACATACCGCGCGCTGCGCTCGCTGCTGCGGCCTACAGTGGCCCCTTACCGCCGCCACCACGTTTACCGCAATTTCCATTTGCCACTACCGGATCGCCTCCAACTGGGTCACATCTGTTGATGAATCCTGGACCGGCTAATAATCTTGTTGGTCAAATGGGTCGGATGAATTTCACGCGTCAACCACAGCAGATTACCAACTCCGAATCGGTCGAGGTGTTTTTTCCCTATGATCGCACTCGTAGCCAGATTCAGAGGAGAGATCCGCCGGACGTCCATAGCCGCGGAGTGACAATTGACAAGCCTGAGCTCACTAACAACCTGTTCAAATCCTACAAAATTCGCGAAAATCCCAAGAAGTTCTTCAAGGTCGGCAAAGTGTTCTTGGTCTTATGGTCAGAGCCTGCTGGGGGAACATCACGTGTGTCAAAATGGGCCACAGGAACTGTCATCAATCACCTTGGTGAGCGGGTGTTCTCCAAGGTTCGACGATTCGTTGTGATCAGAGAAGGTGGTAATTACTGCAACGCTCTTCCGATCAATACTTACACTGGGCGCGGCGTTGCAAAAGAGGGCGTCAACAAATCAGAGCATGTCATCATTTTTACTGGCAACACCGCGCCCTTGCCAACACCTCGTGAACGACCGGCGCCGGGCCAACTCGGCATGAGAGCAATGCCAATCCAGGTCGATCCAGACTCCAGAGATGAAACACTTGATCCCATGTCCCGCCTTGATCTCGGTGGTGTGACGAAAGTCCAACACAACATCAAGGTGAAACCGTTGGGGAATGTCAACAAGAGATCTCTTGATGCGCTTCGAACCCAGTACGCCAATGTCCAAAATCATCAAGCTGGTGTTGGTGCGTCAACGGTAGCGCCTCAATATGCCCTTCACGCGAACAATGATGGCCAATCGTCTGAAAGTGATGACGATGAGGACGACGATGACGATGAGGACAACGAAGACGACGAGGACGACGATGACGACGACGATGATGATGACGATGACGACGATGCCAACGATTCCAGTGATGATGATTCAGACGATGATGATGACAATGCCCGCAAGTCTTGAAAATCGATGTTCGACCTTTCTTTTCAGTCCATTGATGCTCAAGGCTCGGTGTTGAGCTGGCATGACATTACATACGAGCGAGAGAGGGCTGCGACTTTCGTTCGTAACCCTGACTGCCAGATTGTTCTTTCCTTCTGAGAGATCGCGACTCTGTTTCTGGCGCGATGTGTGTCGTTCTGACTTTAACGAAGCTACGGCCTTTCCAACTGTTGCACATCATCGCAAATTATGTTCGCTGACCAGAGTGGTACTTTCCTTGAAAATTTATGAAGCCTTTCCATGAAATCCATTCAAAGCATCGTCTTATCAGAGGACTCTAACGCTCATCATGATGCCGAGAATATGAAAGTTCATCCGTCCAAATCTATTCGCGGCCACTTGCTGGCATACAGCTGGCGCATCCTGGCGCATCCTGAGCGTCGATGACCATCAAGCGTCCCCTACTCATCATTTTGTTGACGAACAAATCTTTACACGTTGGGCGGCACCATCATCTAAATTTGATCACACTCTGCCCAAAGTTTCATGTGGCAAACGCACTGGATACTCTATGGTGTGACGCTTGGCGAGGAGCGTATTAGAGTCTCTGAGGCCATCTACGACGGCTGCATGATGGCCTGACAGGCTTGACTACGCTTTGTAATTGGCTGCCTTATGCCTGCATGCCTCCAGGCTTGCATACCAAAGAGGCTGTGTCTTACCGCATGACGAAGCTGAATAAAGCTGGCCGCCTGCCCACCGGGGGATGTTCGTTGGTCGTTGTGTCAACTCTTCAGCTCTCCGCCTCCACCACAGCGCGTGCCTCTCAATCAAAACAGATCATCCACAAACACCTGGTAAAGTAGCAACGATGGCTGAGATACTTGGCTCAGCCACGAATGTGATCGACCTACTAGGCAGAGCCAAAAGCCTTTACTCGAAATTCAAAGACGTCAAAGATCTTCCAGAGGCATTTGAAAAAATTACTGCGCAAATCGACTTGGCGACGAACATTTTCGAAACCATCGAGAGTAACACCAGTCTTGTTTCTCAGAGACCCGAGCTCCTGGCAGCCATCAACAGCTGTCAAGTCAATGCCAGTGGGCTTAACGCTATCTATGAGCTGGTAAACAACAACAAATCAAGCAAGTGGCATCAGCGGTACAAGGAATACGTTAAAGGTCTCAGCAACGACCGAGTAGGCGCTGTTGAGGCGTTGTGGGAGCGACTGTTGAGCGGCACGCAACTTCTGGCCGCTGGTTACGGGCTGAGAGAGTTGTCTGAGATCGAAAAAGCGATTGCTACAATAAAAGACCTTCCCAGTTCCTTGTCTGTTCAGCCTCCCGAAACTTACACCAGTTTCGCGCACAACGTTGGGGTCCAGGGTCACAACAGCGGCGAGGTCACGATGGGCAACAAGTACATGGGGGACCACAACGAACATCATGGCCCAGGTAAGATTGCCTGAGGCTGGTCGGGGGTGACTTCATGTCGATTATGGCCCCGTAAATTATACAGTTCCTTCGATACCGAGAGCTGTGGAACAAGGAAATGTCTCTAGCAGTCTTTGAGCTACAGTAATTTTGTGTACAGAGGTTCTTGTACACTCTTGCCCGATAACCGCAGCCAGGCTTTCTGCAACCATCGAGATCGGCCCACTGCAACCGAATGCGCAACATTCTTTTGTCTGAAAGTTGATGAAGAGCATGATCTGACTATGCTGAACGTACAGGTAAAAGTTGAAAGCCTTCTCGCTCGTCCTTCACACGTTTGCTATGATACTAGTAGCTGGAGCCACACGGCAGAGCCCCCATCTGCAAGAAATAAAGCAAGCACCAAGCTCTGAGAAGCAACTGGAATCGCAGAGGCAATTGTGGATACTGAACGACAAAGATCGTGGGCTTCACGATCTAGCGATGATACATCTCCCGGTGCAGTCCTACAGTGTTGGCATCAATGTGCATCCAAGCCAAGCTACACCTCTACAAGTAGTTTCTGTGGCAAATGCATGGCTGCATGCCGCTTGTCGTAGCAACTCAACAATTATGCTTGGGACACACAGTTTCAACGTACAGACCAGCAGCCTGACCTTTGTCCACGCTCAGCAAGGAGCCACACTCGAGAGCATCCCCAGATACGGACATGAACGAAACCTTCCTAACGTCGAACCGAGATTTAGCGAAGGCCCTTCCCACGTTTCTGCTAATACCAGTAGAGTCGGCACTGCACAAGAGCGAAGAAACGCATCAGAAAGAGCTCCTGGAATGATTGAGGGTCAATTCAAAAGTGATTTGTTGCTTCGAAGGATCGCGACACGAGCGGAACCACCGTTTCCCTACCCGCAAGTTGCTACGACTAGGAAAGCCATTCTCCCACCTACCATTCGCCTGGGAGGATTCGACATCGGCGTCGACGCTCCAGATAGAGCCTCGTTCAACAATTTCCGGGTCCGCAGCAGTAGCTTCTTCGCGATGGGTCGGGTTTTCAAGGTGGTCCATTCCGACCGCCGTGATGTTGCTTCAGTCGTCACGGGTTGGACACCTGGTGTTGTGCTGAATAGGTATGGAGAACGGATGTTCTCCAAGGTTCGCAGATTTGTAGTCATCAGGCCTGGAAATGATTACTGCCACGCGCTTCCAATCAATAGTTATGGTGGACAAGGCGTGGCAAAGCGGGGAGTCAAGAAATCAGACCACGGTTATCGTATGGTCTCATGGGCCTAGGCCTCCACAACCATCTCGAGAGGAGCTTTCTGAGCGCGGCGAGTGGGGTATGCGATCTGTGCCTATTCGCATCGATGTCGACTCTCCGGTCGATCATCTCGACAGAATGTCTCGACTCAACCTTGCTGAAGTCAATATTATTCAGCACAATGTAAGAGCAAGCAACGTAGGGAAGGTCAACAACCGCGACATGCATGCTCTCTCCGTACAGTCCGCGAATGTACGCAATTCTCGGCCGTCAGACATGCCAGTAATCAGAAGAAACTTTGTTATGGGTCCGAAGATCTGATCAGAAAGTCAGTACAGTCGGACCTATATCCCTATCAGTGAACCAAACAAGTGAATATCAAGCATTTGTGATCCGAACTGACACGATACGCAATCTGCTACCACCCGTGCAGATACCTTCAAAGTTGGAGGTCCATCCATCGAGTAGCATTTAGACACCGCTCATGAGCATCTCCAATTCCGCCATATCTTGTGATGACTGATTCATGGGTTTGTAATGGCAGAGATGTAATCTGCAGTCTAATTGTTCGTAAGAAGTTGCTCCACCCATTGGCAACTGAACGGCCGAGGAAGTTGCGGCGCGCGATTTGGCTTTCGCTTACACCGCCCGAGCGGCAATATTTTCTCACGGTCTGGAAAGTTCAAGTCCTGCAGCGCCAACAGTCGAGATTGAAGAGACATCTGCCTTGTACCATACCACCATACATAAATTATACCACCATGAAGCGCAAATTGAACTCCGAGGACGTGCCTGAGGTCGTTGCGCGCCTGAGAGCAGCGAGGCACCGTTGGCGACACCTGCAAAGGCAACCTTCGACAGCCTAAACCTGGACGCCCGCATTCTTCAAGCAATCACTCGCGAGAAATTCACAGAGCCTACGCCCATCCAAGCTGCGACACTACCGCTTGCGCTCAGTGGAAAGGACATTCTTGGTAGGCGCTACAGATCTGTCGAACAAGTAGAAGCAATGCTAACACCTCCCAGCCCGAGCCAAAACAGGTTCTGGCAAGACTTTGGCCTACCTCTTCCCGATCATCCACTCTATCCTTCGTCGCAAAGCCTCGTCAACAAGACCTGCAAAGGCCGTCTCTGCCCTCATCCTGGTTCCTACAAAAGAGTTGGCATCTCAGGTTACATCTACCATCAAAACCTTCACAACTTTCTGCGCTCAAGAAATCCGCGCGGAGAACCTCACACGGAAAGAAAACACAGCAGTCACACGCGCGAGGCTTTTGGAGCAACCGGATATCGTTATCGCTACGCCTAGCCGTGCTAGCCAATGGATCAGCAGCGATGTGCTCAAGTCGAGCGACCTTATACATGTGGTGATTGATGAGGCGGATCTGGTACTCAGCTATGGATATGAGGAAGACCTACAGAGTATTGCCGCCACGCTGCCCAACAGCGTTCAGACTATTTTCATGTCGGCCACTATCCGGACTGAGGTGGACTCGCTTACTTCGCTATTCTGCAAATCTGGCGCACCCGAAATTCTGGATCTTTCAGAGCAAGAGGCTACCGAGAAGCAGCAACTGTCGCAATACATTGTGAAGAGTGCCGAACAGGACAAATTTTTGCTCACCTACGCGATCTTCAAGCTGCAACTCATCAAGGGCAAAGTCATTGTTTTCGTTGCGGACATCGACCGCTGCTACAGACTGAAGCTTTTCCTGGAACAATTCGGCATTAGAAGCTGTGTGCTCAACTCAGAATTGCCCGTGAACAGCAGACTTCACACCGTGGATGAGTTCAACAGTGGAGTTTACGATATCATTATTGCGGCAGACGAGCACGAAGTTGTTGGTGGCCAGGAAAAGAAGCGCAAGAGCAAGAAGGTCGAAAAGTCCGAAGAGGCGGCTGAGGATGAGGACGTCAAGGCTGTAAGCGACGAAGAAGAGGATAACGACGCCGAGGACAAGAAGGACAACTCAAAACAACCACCAAGCAAAAAGCAAAAGCAAGGCCGTGGCGGTGACCGCGAGTATGGTGTCGCCCGTGGTATCGACTTCCGACACGTCTCCTGCGTACTCAACTTCGATCTTCCTCAATCCGCAAAATCATACACTCACCGCACAGGCCGCACAGCACGAGCTGGCCAGAAGGGCATGGCTCTGTCCTTCTACGTGCCCAAAGATCAATTCAAGAAGCACAAATCTACGTCAATTCCCCAAGCCGAGCACGACGAGAAGGTTCTCGAGCGCATCAAAGCTCGTCAAAACAAATTCGGCGCCTCGATCGAAGAATGGCAATTCGACACTTCCAAGCTTGAAGGCTTCCGTTACCGTATTGCCGACGCCATCCGCTCCGTCACCCGTATCGCTGTCCGCGAAGCACGAACCAAGGAACTGCGCCAGGAGCTCATTAACTCGACCAAACTACAACGCCATTTTGAGGAGCACCCTGAGGATCTGCGCCACTTGCGACACGACACCGAGAGCCACGCTATCCGCCAGCAGGCTCACTTGAAGCACGTCCCAGACTACCTGTTGCCTTCTGGAGGTGCAGCTGCTATCAAGAAGGACGTAGGACATGTTGGTATTCGCAAAGACAGCGCGAATAGGATTCGCAAGGCGAGAGAATTCAATAAGAAGAGGGGTAAGGGTAGAATTATGGCTTCGAAGGGTGCCGATCCTCTCAAGAGCCTGAACGCGAGAGGAAGGGGAAAGAAATAGACGAGTGTCATATGTATCAAAAGAAGATTCCCTATCATCCGGCGCCCGTCGCCTGCCAACCACAGCTCCTCGTATCAACTTCCACTGGAGATATTACTATGGAGATCGCCCATCATGTCTGAAGCACTACCCGCGCGGCGAACGGCGCAAGTGAATATAGCTGCGGGTCTCCTGGTCGTGGTCGATATCGATTGATCTACAACTAGCATTTGTCTACTCCGCACTTTAGCAGGAGCATTGCGTTACTCTAGCCTTTGCAGCTGGATCAATGCAGCGCCTTGTCCAAGTTTGCTGAGCTCAACCGTGGTGCTTTGAGGATACGTTTTGGTCTTGCTTCACAGCAAACATGCTACTGCAACTTCAAGGAGCTGCATCAAAGCCGTTAAAGGAGAACAAGGATCACCTATCATTCACTTCCTGTCAAGGGCAAACAGTCACTCGTGCAGGCCGCTCTGGTATAAAGTCTCCTGGCTCCCGCGCTGTCATGGAGTTTCTTCTCTCCTCAGCACTAGCACCTAGATCAGGAGCTGCTTTTGCTTTCCTCCATTCTAACCTCTTCCACCTGATCACCTTCTTCACACCACTTCGTTTCCCGCCCAAGCACGCCAGCAATGTCGCAAACACATTTCCCCGTCCGCCTCAAGACCAACATTCGCAAGCTTGACACCGACGACCCTGTGTCAGATGAGTTTCTTGCGCCACAAGTCTACTATCATCAGCACTCCCACCTTGATCGGCTCAGAGGGGCCAACTCTCACGGTCAAAGAGAAGAGCGTCGTACATCACGCTCTCCTTCGCCAATATGTCGACGACGACAATATCGCTTCGAAACTCAGCAAGCGCGACATAATCAGCAAACCACGCGAGGAAGATCAGAGCAACGGGGTTGTGCGCCATCTAGTCATCTTGACAGTCTACGAAGGCCGAGAGCCACCGCCAAAGGGACTCAAAGACCTGGATTACAAGGCAGCATTTTCGCTGCCCGGTAACGACAACGACACCGATATCGACACGGCGTCCCTCACTCCCGACTTCTTGGAACAGGCCAGCTTCGCACCGCTCCATGTCTCAAGTGGGACTTCCACAACAGCACGCCGCTGGTTGCGTGTACATTCAGCAGAAACCGATGAGCCAGAAGTTGCGCATGATTCTGAGAACCCCATCTTCAGGACCAAGGGCGTCAGATTCTACTCGATTCCAGTGGAAGTGACTTGGACCACGCTGAACTTACGCGAAGCACTCAAGCTGAATGAAGTCGTCGATACAACCGGACATGCCCGTGGTGTGACTTCAGCCCAATTCGAATCTCTCGCTGGCAAAGTCAGTGATGCCAACGGCGACCCGTACGCAGATCGGAAAGAGGATCAGCAATCTCGCGCATTTCCAGGGGTAGTTGCGACCAAAAGCCGGCATTTCGTGTTCATCCTGGGTCCGACGACGACCTCCTCTTCTCGACAAAATCTCAGACGAATGTGCACCTGGACACAAACCTCGCGACCCTGGCCGACTTCGTCACCGTTCACTGTCAGAGCTTCTTGGGATCTCTGCAATCTGAGTATGGCATTGCCATGCTAGACAGCAAGCTGAGAGGTGTGCATGTATACGTGAGGAAACCTCATGTACGTGCCATGCAAAAGATCGTGGGCTTCAAGATCGGCACCGAACGGGAAGTTTCAGTGAGGGAGAGACACAACGCATGGCCATCTGAAAAGTCGCTTTTTCTCTCTGCTTCCTTGCCGCTTGTCAATTTGGGCACGCTGGAAAAACCCTTGTACTTTCCTATGGAAACATGCCTCGTCGTTGACGGGCAAAAGCTCCGTGGTCCGCGAGACCTTGGCCTAAGCCGGTACATCAGCTCCGTGAGCCAGGACAATCGTGTCTCGGGACATACCCTTCGAGGGTGAGAAGGCCAACGGTATGATCGTCCCTCATCACGTTCCCGAGAAGCGACCCAGCGATTGGGACAGCGGACTCGTTAAGGCTTGCAATCGCAAGTTTCCAGATATCCTGTTCCTCGAAGTTGGATCTATGGCTGTCCACTCTCAGCAATGGCACGATCTGCGAGACGCGTTCGTCACTTGTTTGCGCCAGTCCTTCAAGAATTGTTCTCTGGTGGATGAGCTTCCCATGTCTGACAACAGCACATCACTGTTGTCTCTTCCACATGAGCCTGGTACCGTACCAAGCGCAAACTGGACGCCGCGGTTGCGTGATTTCGTTGCACTGAACCGCAAGCCTGATCGAAAGACCATGCTTGTCGTCTGGCTGGAGTCTCAACAAGATTGCAGCATGGTGTACAAAGCCATCAAACAAGCTTGCGATATCACAGCTGGCGCACAAACGTTCTTTGTCAAGCATTCGACCTGTGAGCGCAAGATTTTCACAGCACCCGCCAATTTCAACGTTGTCATGCACACCGCCGAAGGCCTCCGTCGCAGGATTTGCCAGAAGAACGCTCCTACCCTGGAAAAGACCAGCAACGGAGATGACTCCAAGCTGGTGATCGCCATGCATATTGTTAAGATAGCGAACCCAGCGCACCACAAGCACGGCAATGCCGGACAGAGCTGCGACTCGGAGCTCTACATTGTCACCTGTGTCTCGCGTGATATTACACGCAGCGAGAGGTACCATACTGAGCGAGAGATCTACAGCAAATCCGAGATGGATGCGTATGCCCATGTCTCGTTGCTAAAAGCGTTCCTCGATCTGCTGCCCACCGAGAGACCATACAACATCATGATCCTGAGATCCGGACCAACATTTCGAAAATGGAACACAAGAAACTGTCACACTGCGCGTCCGACCTGACCGGCAGCGACAGCCTCATGAAAGAAGCTATCACACCAGAGGACGCAGAGATGATCGACATATCGACAATGCCTCCGACACAGAGCCACGACGTCAATGGTGAAATCCAGGCTATCGAAGCTCTTTCTCAGAACTTCAGTCCACAGACCTTGACGTATGTCACTCTGACGGATGACCCAATCTTGCAGACCCGCCTTGAGGAGGATGGTACACAACAGCTCACAAAGCATTCCGAGGCTGTCCTATTTGTACACGGTGCACTGTTGACGGACGCTGAGGAGCGTTCCATCAAAGTCCAGCAAGTACAATACGTACGACAGGAGAGCCAGGGCCAGGACCAGTCTTTGATGTACCCAGTCCTACGTCCTGGAACCGTCATGGCCGTATTCCATGGTGGCAACCAGCTGAACAGCAAGCTGAGATCCCACAACTCGCGCACTCCCAAGAGATGCAGTCACGACCAATCTCAGTGCATCCAATATGCCGACCCACAGCGTCGATCTCGCACGCCCAGGGAGCCCGGAACACCTTCACCGTTCCAGACCCTGGCACAGCGCACGGCTTCAGGCATGGACTCACCGAAAACAGAGCTCTCACAGGATGCATCGGAAGACCGCTTGGTGAACTCGCCGACCCTTCTATCAGCACTCCAGAGCCCTGTCCAGACTACGCCTCATGAAGAAGGAAAGGCTCGTGCAAAAGTCACACCTGCTGAGCTTGACCTACTGGCTGCCGTCTGGAAGGACGACGATCTGAGACTGTTCAATACCAAGTGGCCGGTCCCGACTCACCTTGCACATCTCGCTGCGAAGCGAGCCATGGTACACCTCTCCACAAAAGAGTCTCACTTGTCGGAAGACGATACCGCCTCAGTGTTCTTGCCGGAAGTCCACAAGAACGTCCGTGACACTCTCTACTACTTGTGAGCGTCAACAGCACCTTGTCTAAATCAGCCCCGTTTTGCTGAGCATCAAGACATCACACCCAACTTTTGACAGTCTTTACAGGCGATTTCGTTTCTTCTTTTGCAAGTCTTCTACAAGAAGCCAGCTTCTCCGGGAGCTGTGTCGCGGCTGTCCACTTTTGTGCACGGTCGTCGGCATACAACTTTCTCTTGACAAGCAGAATAGCTTAGATATCGGCGAAATGAATTCAATGAGTCGATCAATATTCCTGTGCCCACTTATCCATTCCAGTCAGTCTTATCATTACAATCTCTCCGCAATATCATACATCACCCTCTGCCACCATCCAATCAAGACTTCTCATGCCTTCCATCATCCCCACCCTCATACGGCCCACCACTCTCCTTCACCAGTTCATTCTTCAGATTGAATTCCTTGCTCTGTTGACTCCACTCCGGCGCCTCATCCTTACCATTCTCCTCTTCCTCATCGCCCTCCTCCTTAGTCTTATTGCACAGTCCGACTATCGTGCTCAGCCGGACTATACACAGTGACAAGCTCAAGCGGCTGCGTCTTGGAAGTATTGATGAACTGGTGCTGAGTGCCAGCTGGCACAACGACAACGTCGGAAGCTTTGATGGCCTTGGGAAAGAAGTGTTAGTGGCGAAGTATTAAGTGGGTACTGAGGTGCTGGACAGCTTACTTGGTCTTTACCCGCGACGGTCGCTTTTCCTTCACCACTCGTGAAGATCAAGACTTGGTCGACAGTGTGCACTTCATCGCCTATATCTCCTCCGACTGGGATCTCCATTGATACGAGCTGGCTGAACAGGCCTGTGTGTAGGACTTTACGGAATTGGCCAAAAGCTCGCACTTCGGAGGTGAGCTTGGGGAAGTAGACCATCTCGTGCTTTGGTGGGGATGAAGACATTTTGGAATCTTTGCCGCGTAGGACTGGTGTTGTGGAAAGTAGTCTTATTGTTTGGGTTGATGGTTTGGGGATGCGAGAGGCTTGGAGGAGTCTGGAAGTGAGGTGCCGGGTTATGGACATTTTGTATTATGTATCGGGGAGCTGTTGGGAGCTTGCGCAAGCTATATAGGCGATTACCGATGTATGCATTGGATTACTTCATCATTGCCTTGTGCTTCCATGTGTAACACTGAGGAGGGGAAAGCTTGACCTGGAGCTCTCATCTAGACGTCATGATCAAGGGACCCTTGTCTCACGATCAGCCCTACGGTCGATCATGGCATTTGCACTTGGAGAGCAGCATTAGCAGTGACGGAAGACAAATTGAAAAGATGTCAATCGAATAAAGTCGAGGTCTTGAAGTGGCGAGTCGTTAACATAGATACAAAGCGGCGAACGGAACAGCTGATGTCAAAAATCATCCCACAAACGCTTGCGATCAACCCACTACTGCAAGAAGTTGCCAAATTGATCATCAGGCATATTGCGGTAATCCTGGATCAGCTTATCCCAGAACAGGAAGTCAGCGTTGTCGAACGTGAAGTCGTTCTCCAAGCCCAGGTCCATTCCGCCCGCATTTTGCTCCAGCACTTTCAGATCGCTGCTCGGAGAAGGATTGACAGGCGTGGTAGTTTCTGTGCCTTCAGCCGTCGTTCCACTGCGATTGCCATACTTTCTCCTCTTCTCTTCGCTTTCGATGAAGAACAGCCGCAAAGAACGCACGAATTCCGGCTCACCCGCCGATGCGAAAGAGGGCGGATTGGCTTCCCATGCCTTCAGCGTGATGCGAACGAGAGCAGTGCTCAGCATGCGGTTGCGTTGTAGGACCTCGCCGTGGTTGTTAAAGACTTGCTCAATCCGGCGCCACGCACTTTCCAACTCCTGTGGTGGAAGTAAGCCGATCTTGTTCATGCTGATGAGCATGCAGATCAGCGCGTCCCATTGGAAGAAAGCTCGAACGTGCCACATGAACCTCTTCAAGGTCGGGTTGGCGTATGCAGCGATGTCAGTGTCAATGATCTTTGCTGCAATGGTGCAAACTTCGCGTCTCTCATCATTGGTTGCAGTGTTTGCACGTAGCGCTGGTAGTTTCATGCGCAGACGTGCTGCGTTAGCGGCTGATCGAGCCATGATAAGCAGCAGAGTGTGCAGTGGGTTCAGGATGTCGCAATAGCGCAAGTACTTGGTCTCGATGACTGATTCCATCTCGTTCACGAGATCGACTTTCGTATGGTCGCCGGCCTGCCATGTAAACGGCTTGTAGAGAGGCTGCTTCCCTTGCTCGTCGGCCATGGCTTTGAAGAACCAAGCTCCGATCTCTGCTCGCGCGAGGAAGAAGATCATCTCAGTTGCGCCCTTCTGTTCCTCGGGCTGATGCGTCATACCGGGCCATATTTGATCGTCGTTGAGGTTAAGTGGCGGCTTTGCATCCCAGGACCCGGGGTCCACAGTGATACCAGTCCCGGATATTTGACTTGCGTAGCCGTCGAGTGGGAGTATCTGATAGAACAGTCGACGGCGAATCTGCACATCATAAGGTGGCAGTCCAAGCGACTCAGCATCTTTGTGAAGCCCTATGCGTTGTGCGATACGAATCGCAACGCCGGTCATGATCCAAAACGTGCTGGGGTCATTCTGGTGCCTGGTGGACAGCAGATAGAGCAGAAATGCTTGCAAGACTGGGATCTGTGTGGTCTTGAACAGAGATGCGTTGATCAAGGCTTGCCTAAGTGCGTTGTGATACCTTATTCGAAGCGTGTCCCGGGCCTGTCCGAACATCTGCTGACACTCGTGATCGTCCAATGACGTTACTGCAAAGTGGTAGATGGCGAACAGGACACATTCGTCAGCTTTCGAGGCTAGATATGGATGCGCTGCAGCGTTCTCAACCATTGGGGTGACAGTGGGAATGTGCAGAACTTTACAAATTGGCTCGACGTTCTCGATGTGAGCACGCCACAAGAGTCTCGCATGCGCCTCACTAGGATGGTACTCTAGCAAGTTTCTCTGCACGTTCAGGAAGGCGCCCGATAGAGGGTCACCAGCCAGCTGATCATCTGGAGTGGCACCAACAGGAGGAGTATCCGCATCATCGTCTGCATCATCAGCGATGCGGGACATCTCCTCTTCGCCCAGATTGCGCCACAAGTTGCTGTCTACGTACCGGGTCGTGCCTTGGCCAGATAGAAGTCTTCCATTGGAATCAGATTTGTCCCATGCAGGGACGCTGGTCGCGGTTGCGGCGGTGGCTGTCGATTGTTGAGCATCTTTCGGTGTATTGCTCCTGGAACACTCGTCCAGTAGTCCATGTTGTTGCAAGATTCGCTCGTAGCGAGCTAGACGCTCACCGAGGTCTTCACTCGGCTTGCGCTTTCTCTTTCGCGGAGGCGGCGCTTGATAGGCACAATCTAGCTTGGCCTTGAGACAAGTGCTACATATTGGACTGAGCTTGTCGCATTTGACTTTCCGCCGTGTACATGTTTGACAGGCGTAGGGCATCGCTTCGCTGGGAGGTTGGCTCGGGTTCATGGCTGGTGAATGCTCACTTTTCCTTGCAGGTGCAATAGCGATTGGTCTTTCCCTGGCATTCTCAGTCATGATCACACAGGCGCGCCTGATGGCGAGATGTGTGACGAGTGTGCAATGGTAGGGATCGTCAAGCGCTGCGGAGGACCGTGCCCACTTTGATAGACCGCAAGCTGCCTGTACACGGGGAGGGTGTGGTATGACGGGAGAAGGTCAACTTAGGGACGTGCTGCTGTATTCATACATGTGCACCAAATGCCGAGTCTTATGATGGCGATACACGTGTAAAGTCACAGGTACATGTACGTGCTGGGAAAGACAGCTGAAGAGCAGGTGGAGCCCCACTTGCACGCGCGATGCTTGTTTGGCCAAGCTTTTGCGGAGTGACGGCTAATGTGGACCATTGCACGTGTGTGCTTCTCCGCCCTCGTTGGAACATTCCTCCTATTAAATATTGACACAATGAACTCCTCCAGACAGTTTGGAATGTAGCCCCCCGGCAGTGACCGGTGGCATTCATGACAGCGCCATCCCGATGGCAACTAAAAACAATTGGAAGCAGTCTTGGGTTTGTCCCAAAGTTGTCGCTGCGGTGCAAACTACATCCCTAAGAAGGAATGCTTTTTCCTTCATAATCAGCAGGTCTGGTAAATTACACAGATGGAAAGCAGGAGCTCGCTTCCTCTCTTCTGTTGATCAAGGGAAATGGTTCGGCAAAGGGTAATTATGTTGAGTGGGGTTACCATACGACATAAGTTTCCCATAAGTCGAAGTACAGCAACGCGCGGTAGCCCCGAGTTTGTAGTCGCTCGTAAACACGGTGTGTCACGTGGTTCATATCGATAGTGGCCTACTTCAGGTGCGTCAGGATTTTGGCCCGAAATATCCAGAATTGCTGCGCCGGAAAGCTCTGCGCTTATTGTGGTCAAACACAGTCAGCGAAGAGCAAAGTGCTTTCGACTCCGCAGGACTTTGAACTCCACAGGGCGGTTTGGGTAGTACGCGTTGAGTACACAGGTGAACAAGCAGTCCCTGCCATGAGAATGGACTTCTTCCACAAGGGCGCTAGCATCTACCAAGAGCTGCATGATGTCAGTAGATGGCAATTACGCATTTGGTAACAAGCTACATGCCCAATGTTCCTCCCGTTCTGTTTTGTAGTGCGTATGTCAAAGAAAGGTAAATTTTCACGAAGGTATCGGTAAAATCGGTCCTGGACCACATCAGTCATTGCTCTCAAGTCATGAGCATATCTCTAACCGTTGAGCCAGCCTGGGTCATGTCCCCTATACAATAGTAGAGGGAGGACCTCTGAGGTTCATTGAAGCCAAAAATTTGCGTCAGAGTCGGATCAGCGCCGGCCCGAAGCAGGACCTGCCCACACTCTAATACTTTCTTGAAAGATCCCGAGTCTTGCTCCGGGGAATTGAAGGTGCGGGCTGAGAGAGGCACCGATGTCGCCCTCCGATACTGACGATGAATCCGTGAAGCGGGCCGGTCGATATCAGCACCGCTTTCTACAAGAAACTTGCAGATTTTTGCGCTCCAGCTATAACAAGCGTACTGTCATAATCAGTCTGGGTCAGTCTGAGCCGCTATTTCACTTACGTGAAGCAGCGATCTCCCATCCTCGTCACAATCTCTCATCGATGCCTCCCCAATCGCCAGCAGTCTCATGAAATTATCAAGATCATCATCGATCACAATGTCGAATATTGTTGCAGTATTGGGAATCCGATAGTATGCCATGACCACTGGCGAGATTGTTGTCACATGATCAATCTCGTCCCTCTCTCCAAAGAAAGTGGATATCGAGGAGCCTTCCGATGAATGTTGGACACGCAGGACGGAGCAAGTCTCTGTGCAAGTTTGCCCATGAGCAGCTTGTGAGGTCAAAGTCTTAGTTGTCAACGAGATGGCCCAGTGGTTGAAGGTGACGCAGAAGACTTTGCTGTTTGCTGTGCGTAGCTCGGTCATCAGAGGTCGCGGTGAAGCACCATTAATCTTGATCCGGCGGGAAATCTGTAATTGATGGTGCAATCTTTGGACTTCGCGGTCGAGATCTGCAGAGTCATCTTCGTCCTGCCCGGCTTGGCTGACAGCCGTCAATATGTATTGCAACTGCGCAGCGATCTCCTTGGCCTGATCTCCATCTTTCAGTTGTTGCATGCTTTTCGAATATTCTCCCAAGCTTTTTAAAATGATGGCCAATGATTGCTCCTGGCCAACATCATGTACCGCAACTCCGACATCTTCGACGCTTCGCTTGCCTTTCTGCAGCGCTCGCGCGAAGTGCTCGCCATAGGATATATTGTTCGAATATGGCGCAGCGTCATAGCTGGCGGCACAACTGTAGGTTACGTACAAGGGGTAGTAGTAGTTTCCGACATGAAGCCGGCTGCTCCCATATGCGAATATATTAGAGAAGTTCTGACCGTCTGACGTAGCCGGGTGGATCGGCGCCAGCCTGAGTTCATCCGCCTCGGCTTGCGCACCGGCGAAGGTGTTGTTGGGGCCCATCTGGAAGTGGCTGAGATGTTCTAAACCATTATTCGAAAAGACACAACGATGTGATGGTCATTGAGAGTGACACAGCCTCCATGTGAGGGTTCCGTCGCAGCGGTGAAGGGTATCCCCAGACAAGGGTGTTTCTGTCTCATGATGTGGCGCTTTAAGCGCTGTGCTCTCGGCCTATCACCATTGCCATAGCACAACCTCAAAATATACACATATGGCAATATACCTCTCTGTGGGTTAATAGTGTTTCACACATCATGCTGGATGCCCGTGCTTGCATTGAGACGCCAGACATGGCTTGCAGAACATTTTTTCCACACGCACAAAATAGAGACGAGCATGATGAGGTTGTTCTCTAATTGCAAGCTGCAGGCTATCGTAGGGACATCGAAAGCATTGAACGCCTATATATTTCCATCCACAGTAAAAGAGCGAAGGCGTAGCAAGCGTTGCTTCATTCCTTGCTGATCGACTGCTTCCTCTGATCATTGGCAGCAACAATATCCTCACCAGTCTCTGCATGATCCATCCTACTCCCCTGGTCGGGCATGAAGCGCATGAAACCCCAGTAGAAGACGCCAGCAGCGGTGAAAGAGTAGATGTAGCCGATGGCAAAGAGATGCTGCGCACCGAGATCGACAACCGCTTTAGGTACCGCTTCCTGCGAGATAGCGATGCTGTTGATGAAGCCTGGAAGCGGAGGCGCGAAGCCCACGACCAGAGCTGCAATGGAGCGCCAATTGGTAGCGTACTTCGCAGAGTAGCGGTAAATGCCGTGGAAGTCGTACATGTCCGGCACGGAGACGTTACCGCGGCGGGTTATGTAGTAGTCCACGAGCATGATAGCCGTCATCGGTCCCAGGAAGATGGTGTAGCCACCCAAGAATGCCAGGAATCGAGCAGCAGAGGCCAGAATCTTCCATGGCACACATGCCCATGAGCCGATGAACGCAGCCAGGAGCTGGCCGCGACGGATGTTGATATACTTCGGGCAGAAAGACATCAAGTCGTTCGCTGCAGAGATGGAGTTAGCGGAGATGTTGATACCGAGAGTGACGATGATCAGTCCGATGGCGCCGAATGCAGATGCTGCGCGGCCGCCGGACGAGCCGGACGAGCTCCAGTCTTCGATGATGACAACCGGGTTCCACACAACCTCGCCATACACCTTCTCTGATGCTGCGGCCGTGAAGATACCAAGCAGTCCGACAATCGTGAAGATGAAGGGAATGGCAATGACCTGGATGTTGGTGTTGCTGGGCTTCTTCGCGTATCTCGCAAAGTCGGAGATGTTCAAGCCCAGAGTAGCATAGTTGCCCACGACGGAGTTGAGATTGCTGAAGAACGCCCAGGCAAGAGTGCTTACCATGGACAGCAGATGGGCGAGGACCGAGCTTCCGCTAAGAGTGCCACCAGCCCTGTGTAGCGTTGTGCCGAAGACCGCCAGGAAGATGATCGGAGCGATGACCGACTTGAAGGCGAAAAAGTACTGGACTTTGGTGTACGGAATGCAGAGGAACGGAAGCTGCAAGAGGAAGTAAAGCAGGAATCCGACCATCTCATGCGTTTTGATACCCTGGTCAGCTGGGATGGTGTTGGGGATCTTCGCAAAACTAGGCCAGGTAGCTGTGAGCAGGACAGTCATGCATTGTCCACCAGTCACTGTTTGAACACTGGTAAAAGTTGCGTGTCAGCGAAAAGTCAAGGACAATGAGATGTGTAGGCTTACCCGAGCCAAATGATGGCTAATGCGCAACGAGATGCGACGACGAAGTAGCTGGCGTAGTAGCCGAATGGCACGCGAGAAAGGACTGGGAATGGCGTGTGGAGCTTGAGAACGTTAGCCATATGACCTCTAGTGTCAATACATCGATCAGACATACCCTTGCACCAATTCGGCCGTTGATGGTGATGACACAGCCCATGATAGCATTTCCCAGTACAAGAGCGCCAATGGCCAACCTCCAGCTAAGACCACTCTTGATCATGGAAGAAGCTGAGCGACGTAATTAGCACCTACGCAATCATGTCATCAATTGTTCCATGCGACTCACCAACTTCCCAGTTGGAGACAGCCCATCCATCGGCCATCCAGTAGGCAAAGTAGGCTGTGGTACCCCATGTCCGCTTCGACGGAGGAATGGGATCGAAGTCGGCATTAGAAGCAGCAGGAGTCCTAGCAAAAGAGCTGGGCTCTTTGTCGACAGCAAGGGAGAAGTTGAAGCGACGCTTTGGTGCATTATAAGACTCGCCAACCTCGTAAGGCTCAGCCGATGACGCTCCAGGACTGCTCTTCTCACCGGACAGATATCCTCCTTGCACCATGTTGGGCAACCGATCAGACGACGCAAGAACAAGTACAGGTCTGTGCTTGTACTAGAAGAAGCGAACAGACGGATCCTTTAAGAACTGTGCTGAACTGCAGATTCAACACCTCGTGGCAATCCAGGATGATGAAGCTATTACATGTTCAAGACTGCAGAAGGCCAGAACCACGGTGCCGCACATCGGACATGCACGAACATTGTCTTTTCGAGCTTATGAGCTTATCAGGTGTGTCTGACCAGTGAGATGGCGATCTTTAATCTTGAATCATTGCGGGGAGATAAAACGAACGCCTGCACAACTGCACAAAGATAACGGTGCAGTAGTGCATTTGCCTCCGCTGGTTAGCCACATGCGAGGCTGGGTCAGGGCTGGCCCTACCAGAAGCTGCTTCTTCGCTTAGATTAGCATCAACGGTCTGTCTGGGCCTCAGACTTTGGGGAGAGCTTGATCCTGATAAGGAATACCATCTTTATTATGCATACACTAACCCTATTAACTCATCAAACTCAAAGTACGATGGCTGCAGCGATTAGTCCCACGGTCACAAATGCATTTGACCAGGTCGACCGGCCGGCACCGGGGTCTGCGGCACTGTTGACGGCACAACTGACTCCTCGGCGCCAGAATTGCCTGTCTCACTCGTTGTCGGCGCCTGAGTTTTGCCACTACGGCTGGCACTCGCTGTGGACGTCAATCCGATGGTCGTCGATCGGCCACTCGCAATTACCAAAACACCAGATCCTGACGGAAGGGCAGAGTAGACGACACCAGAAACAGTGATCGCATCGCCACCTGCTGTAAGCGAGGAGTCACTGCCGATGATGTATGGCTCATCTCCGTCCTCGTTTGAATCCGAGCCAGAGATACCTTGTTCGATGTACGATGCAAAGTCGTCTGTGCTATTGGTGACTAGTACACCCAGTCCAGAAGGTAAAGCTGAGTATACCACTCCAGAGATCGTGGCGGCTGGGCTACCTGGTTGGACTGTAATGCTGCCCGCGAGGACGTAGCCTCCGGTAACGTCAGTAACGCTGGCCTCGCCGATACCAGGAATGCTTGTTGCTTCTGAAACGGGGATCACGCTGGTCTGTCCGCTTGCCAGGACTTGTATGCCGCTACCTTGGGGTAGCGCAGAGTAAGTCGTTCCTGAGACGACGACCGCGGACCCGTCGGCTGTCAGTGTCTGGTCTGGGAGAACAAATGCTCCAGGAACGCCCGAGACGGTACTGACGCCAAGAGTTGCCAATTGCGATTCTGCTACTGTAGTGGAGCCGCCCACGCTTATCGCTACAACACCAGCATTTGATGGCAGAGCTGAGAACGTGGTGCCAGATACAGCAACGACTGCGCCGCCGGCTGATATTGTTGCACCAGGAATGGCGATCGCCTGCGCAGAGGTAGTCAAGGGCCGAACAAATGCATCACCTGCACTCGTAATTGGTGCAGGTAATGGTAAAGTGTTTGTGCTACCGCCTGCAACAGCTATAACACCGCCAGCAGAGGGCAAGACTGAGAACGTCGTTCCTGACCCTACAGCTACACCTTCGCCAGCACCGATCGTAGTTGATCCGCCCACGACGATCTCAGGTGAGCCATTGCCGTCTTGGAGTGTAACGCCAGGGACTATGGCAGTTGGTATTGTGCTGATCGCCGGTGCCGCTGTGGTTGCGGGTATGATGGGCACGTCATCTCCGGCTTGTGACCCTGTATTGGAACCTGGACTTCCTGGTTGTGCAGCAGTAATAGGTGTGTCGGGTCCATTATCTTCAGCTTCGGGCCTGGTGTTGGTGCCTGAATTCCCGGGCTGTGCTGCAGTGCTGGGAGAATTGTTGTTTCCCAAAGTTGGTACAACGATTGTTGGCGGGTTGTCAGATCCATCATTCTGCTCTTCGCTGTCGTCACTCTGTGCTGGCGGGTTTGGAGAGCCCTGTGTGGCCGATGTTGCTGGCTCATCGGCTGGCTCATCGGCTGGCTCTTCGACAGGTTGAGTTTCGGATGGCGGTAGGTTAGAACCTCCTCCTGGCGCTGACGTTGTCGTCGGCTCATCATCCGAATCACCAGGCTGGTCAGTCTGCGGCGGAGGAGAGGGGTCTTCGGATCCCTCTGGGGATGCTGGGGTGTCTGTTGACGTCGTCTGAGGCTGAGATGTGCGTGTCGGAGTCGTACCAGCGCCAGTATCGGCCGGTCTTGCAGAGGTCGTTGGTGTTGTGGCAGATGTAGTGGGTGATTGTGTCTTCGTTGTGCTAGGGCCAGCCATCGTCATCACCGGCAGAACGATCTGATTTGCCGGAGTCAGTGCAATTGGAGGCGGGCCGGTCTGGAACCATGTACACTGCTCGAACAAAGCTACGCCAGGGTAGGCGTCTGTAAGTTCGGACATGATGAGCAGGTTCATGCCTGTTAACGTCACGCTTGTCGGACCAGCGTAGGTATAACTCGTCTGATCCAGCGTCGCGCTTTCATTGAGACAAGTGTATGCTCCATTGCTGTCAGTTGTTGACACGCCGCCCTGGATTCGGAACGTGCTGGCGAATTGTATGTAGTTGCCACCGGTGCTGGTCAATGTGCTGCGTGGATGTCAGCTTGACACAGGCAGTCGCGCTTTCCTATAGAGACTTACATGGTGTAGGGATCTTCTGATTCTGGCCGACCGTTTCGATCTTCGCAAACTATGTCACAGTTGTCATTCAAAGACATCCGGTCGCATTGATCGTAAGCAGAAAGCGCGGCAGTGTTGCAAATGACTGATGTTGTCGTGGTGTTGTGTACCGGATCTAAGATCGGTTGGATGGTGCGGATGGCAGGCAGACTGGTATTCTGAGTCCAGCTTCCTCGCCATAGATCTACTCAGAGCAAAGTCTCTGGGTCAGCTCGGATATGCATATCTCACGCTGCATGTTTCGAGACCTACCATAGATCTGCACAGAAGTACATGGTCCGCAGCTACCTGGCGAGCTAGTTGTCGACACATTTGCGAAGGAGGTGAATGTCCCTGCTGACAGAGATGTGGTAGCCATGCTGAAAGAGTCCAGCGCCGTTCTCGACGAAAGCAAACAGCACGCAAGTTGTAGCGTCAACCGGAGAGCAAGATGGTGCTTTTGGTATGGAGGTGAGCACTCAGCTTTTGTTCCGTCGAGCCATGACCCTATGTAAGCAACATGTCGACACTACCGTCGTGCGTGCGAAGCATTCGCTCGCTTGAGTGGTATTCAGCCTGCAGCGCCGAGCCTGCGGCTGAAAATGTCCACTGACCAAGCAATATATCACACTTTCCGCGACATTGTTAGCAGGTACGGAAAGCGGTGTCTCCGCTGATGCCGTAAAGATTGAACTCCATCGCGTAGGCATATCATCAAGTCTCCGGGCGCATCATGGAGCACGCAGCATGTCTCTGGAATGATTTGACCTGTCGCAGGGCAGAGAGAATGAAATCCATGGTTGACTCGCGTATGCCTTCGCGATAACTCTTTTGGGCCTGTATCCCTGTGTCTTGGAACGACAGCAGGGGTGATGATTGGCGGATTCCGGAAATGACTTGGCTGTCCTTCGTGTGAGATGAGGCTGAGCTGCATTTATATATTAAAGCCAGCTCCAGAACCTGGGTCGACCAACCAATGCCAGCTTTTTTGATCTTGGCATACTTTGCATCTCAGACGCCACTTCGCAGGATTGTGTGCATGCTAAAACTCAATATCAATCTTCTGGGAGCGCACGCTTATGATCTCGATATATGGGTTTTAAAAAATATGCAGGTTTCTCGAATTGTTGTGATGTACATGTGTAGCTTCGAAAGGTGATGGCGAAGGCGCGTGGTCAAGTCGATGTCCCGGGCGTAGACGCCAAGATGAAGCATTCGTGAGGCATTTGTAGCTGACATCCATATGAGTTCGTACAAAGCTTTTACGGCGTAAATTGAGTAAAGTATTACATAAGTATTGGAGAAATGGAAAACCCACACATTTACATACATTAGCACATGCAAAACAGATACATGCACTGGGAGCTGGTTCGTCCTATAAATTACGGTTCTTAGGGTTTGGGGCAACGATGCATGTATCGGCAGGTGATGAGCCCTTGCGCTCGCCTCAGTACATGTACTGTACATGTAGCCTTGTACGTATACAATGCTCCAATACACGTACATTGAGGAAGAAGTGAAAGACGAGAGAGCAGTTGCTCTTGTTCGATGGACCAGTGAATATGCTACAGTATATGAAAGTCCCTTCGTCGAGCCACGATATCGTGATGAAGGCTTTTGTCGGCGGCTTATGCAAGATACATGTACATGTATAGACTACTAGGACGTATTTTCATCTGCCAAAATCTCACAGTCACAAACGCCATCGCGATTGCGGCGATGTTGCGTTTACTTCGATTTCCGAACTGCCTGGTATTCAGATCTTCAGTTGCTCATACTCGTCGTCTTGCGGGAAGCCCAAATGAAACCTTCCGCACTTCGCCCAATCCACCTCAACTGCCTCGCCGGTCTCAAAGGCCTTCACACGTCCACCTTTCGTCTTGTCCGCGCTCAAAAAACAGCACACCAGCCCATCTCCGCTGACCTCTTTCTGCCATGTCGGAATCACAAAGCCAAATATCGTGCCCTTGACGTCTTCATAGCTCTTTTGTTCGGTTGTGATAGATTTGAAAGCGCCTTCGACTCTGAACGGCATAGGCGTGTTGCGGCCCATGCTGAACACTTCTTCCTTGATCTTGGTACTGGAAGTGCCGGGCGGAGCTTTGAAGCGGTGGGTAGGCTGAAAGACGACGACTGAAGTGTGTGACATACACGCACCGCGCTCCGCGATCTTTGCGCTGCCGTCTTTGCTGATCGCGTAGGCGGTGCTGTCCAGTTGGATCATGTCGTCCGGGCGGGCAGAAGATGTAGATTCGAAGTACCCGGAGCCATGGGTACCGTGGTTCGTTAGGAAAGCGACGGAGGGCCACCGTTCTTGAGGCCAGCATTGTATGCGGAGAATAGAGAGTACTGATAGATGTCGTTTGGTATCGAGTTCGGCATGTTGGCGGCTGAGCGGGTCTGTGTAGTTCGTGATGCTAAAAGAGAGGATGCGTGGACAGGAAGGCGAAAGGCGCGAGAGAACATGAGAATGCAATGAAAGAGAGCTTCAAACTTACCATTAGCAGTACTAACGCTAGTACATGTGTATTATTGCATTAAGACGCATTTCTGGCAGGTTGGTGGTTGGTGGTGACGGCAGAGCGAGAGGTTGAAGTGCGGAGCCGATGAAGCTGGGACTCCGAAATGCTAAGGCCGAGTCTAAGAATGTTCAACCTCGCTCTTCGCCATCGCCGAGTCGACTCTTCATATCAGATCAGTTCACTACAAGAACGAGAGAGCCTCAGGGCAAAGACAACGGCATATCACGACCTTGATTCGTTGTCTGTGCAGCCCGCACTCGAATAAGGCCGCCCATGAGGCCTGATATCGTCCATTGCTTACGCACCATGACATTCAGTATGAGGTCGAAACACCAGTTTGCAATGATTTGGTGAACTTGCACTGGGCGATTCTCACAGTATCCGGGACTTATCTGGCTCTTTGAGGCTCATGCTACCACTGGTCTGTTATGAGGTTGGCCTTCCGGCCACAGCATTGTCCGCTGAGTACCAACACGTCCAGAAACACCGACCCGGGAATCTTTCGTAAGAACTTGGGGCCACGACCAATTTTGCCATACTATACATTGGTACGTCTAGGCAGCTCATGCGACTGTTGCAGCGCTGCACTACCACGGCTATGTAGAAGCCTGGTAGCGCTTCTTCTCGTATACACAGGACCTCCTTGAGTCGCATCTTGAGTGTTGGGTAGTATCGCATCCTCCAAGGTTGACCAAACTCTACGTCTCTGCCTTGCGCAGGTTTCACAGAGCAGTTCTCCACGGATGACACGCAGATAGTATAGAAATATGCGGCCTAACGAAATGCACTGCCATCGGCCAGCTGATCGCGACTCCAGCTCCCATCACGCCACATACTCCACGCAAGCTAAGTATGCAGAACGCGCATTGTGATCAGGCGAGCACAACGTTGGGTACACGCCCACACCGACGCAGCTTGATGTCGTGAAAGGTACCCGCGAAGGCCTCTATTGGGCGCAGCACCATACTCAGCTGGGCCGCGTTATGCATTGGATCTTCACATATCGTGCAACGGACCACGCTCCAGCTCTTACGTTCGGGATAAGAGCCAGGTCAATTCCTAACCATCTCTCATTCTCGCCGCGCCGAACCACTCCATGCTGTATCAGATCGCAGATTCATTACACCTATCACTACAGTGCTCTCGACCAGATCCTCTCTGGTGTCACAACTAGGATTGTTCGCTCAACATGCCATCCGCCAAGAAGAAGGAAGAGTCCATTGGCGGGCACCGCTAGTGATTGTTAGCTCATTCGTCCTCGCCATCATCCTTGCCTCTGCCCACCACCTCCTGTACCATTTCTTGGATGGCACAAAGGTCAACGACAAGGCCACGGTCCAGCAGACCATACTCGCATCTGGCACAGCACTTGCCTTCCTCTTCCGCGCCTGCCTTCTGGTTGGTCTAACAGTCACATATTGCCAGGTGTTTTGGTGGTCCATCCGTCGTAGCCCAGTGGAGCTCTCTTCTCTGGACTCACTCGGTGGCTTGCTGCACTCTGTCTTTGAACTCCGAAACTTCTATGCGCTTCTTGCATGCCCAGCCCTTGCGGCCTTGGCATTGCTGATGTGGTTGTTGCCGCTCACTGCTATCATTCCTCCTGCGACTTTGGCCGTGAAGGTAGCAGACTCTTGGTCCACCGACACTGGACTGCCATATACTCCGAACTACGCGGGAGAAGCCTTTGCCAAGTTTTCGAACGGCCATATCATGCATATGATCAGTGAGATCACCATGACCAAATGGTACTTCTCATGGTACGGCTACCCGACCAATCAGCTTCTCAAGACAGCGCTCAGTTCGGCGTATCAAGGCACTGTGTTGGATATGGAATATTACGAGGCGAATGCCACATATGCAGCACAGTTCTATGGTCCGTCAGTGCAGTGCCAACCCATGCCTTCTGAGGTATTGCAGGACTTCAACAGATCATTGGACTGCGATCCTCGACTGACGCCCCATGACTCGGACAACTGGTGCCTGTACGACCCTTCGCAGCCAGCATCAGCTCGCAATCGTATCATCTATGCCTACTTGTCCTGGCTTCCAAGCGAGGGCGAAGTTGTACCTTTCGGCAAAGGCAACATCACAGATGCAAGACTTCCCATGGAAGGGATGCGATTCGGGAGCTACAAAGGCGGTCCTGCATCGATGTTCGTCGCCAATCGAGTGAGGCTTGACGCTGATGAGTGGAATGTCCTCAATTGCTCCTTCTACAACGCCTCTATCACGGCCAACTTCTCCTCCGATGCAAGCAAACGCATAACGCCGGTAATTGAGGACCTTCACATTATGAACCCAATCTCAGCCTCCATCGCAGATCCTGGCTGGACTGAGGATACCCCACTCGACCCGAAAAATGCCGTAATCTTCAGCTACATGGCCCTCATGCAATGCTTGAGCAAAGTGTTGTATGGCACGATTGTCTCCTCCGTGGCCAGCGAAATTCCATTGATCAATGAAGCCAAAGTTCAACAGCCCGATGTCTTGATCACCGAGCTAGGCTTGTCACAAGAGCTTGCACAAATGAGAAAGAGCTCCTTGAACATGCCTGCCGTAAACAGCAGCAACTGGATTTTCCCTGCAGAGCAACCGACATATCCACTAGATACCAAAGAGGATCAACGCTTCACCGAAGCATGGCCAGCTTCCGACTTCCATTCGCCAGCATTCGACAGACCTCTCGCATCTGCAATAGAAGAAATGTTCCGCAACATGACCCTCTCACTTTTCAGCAGCCCAAGCTTCCTAATCCAGAGCTCCAACCCAGTCAACGTGACCACAATGCGATCCCAAAACATCTACGTCTACTCCTCCAGTCGGCTAGTAATTTCCTACATCGTCGCCCTCGCTCTCGCGCTCGTCTCTTCCATCTGTGGGCTTCTGGCTATCCGCCAGAACGGCGCTAGCTACAGCAACCGGATCTCGACTTTCCTGCGCGTCGCTGTGCAGCAGGATCTTTACAGCTTGATACCACCGGACGATCAGAAGGGCGCTGATCCTTTGCCGCGGTCTGTTGCGAATGCGAAGTTTGATTTGCAGAGGGTGCCGACTGGTGGGTCGCTGATGCGTGTGGAAAGCATGGATGCCTCTCCAAGAGAGGAGATTGGCAAAGATGGTGGTTTGGTTGTCAAGCAGGCGGATGTGTGACCGAGGAAGAGCTGGTAACGATGTTTCATCACACTCGTCATCGGATTTTGCTCGAGCGTATGAGATTTTGACGACTTGTATCTGACATGTCCGATCAGTGGACCGAAGAAGCAGCACGCCTTTTGCCGGTAGCTGTAATACAGGCCACATCGACCGCAACTCTTTGGCAGATATATACGTGTCTCATCAATGTCTGGTTCAGCAGTCAGAAACTCATGTTTCGCGTTTGCTTTACGGACCTTGAGCACAAATGAGACAGCTAAAATGTGATCTTTCGTATCCAGTCACCAGCACGCTCGCGGTTTGACTTGAAGACTTCCGACGTGCCTCCACGCCCAATAACGTATCGCTCGTCGACGATACTTTCAATCAAAAGCCCCTTTCTTGCCAACTTACGTTCCTCACGAGTCAAAAGTCTGCGGCTTGCCAGTATCGATTGCAGCCGCGGGCCTTGCGTCTTCCATTGTTGGTAGAGCTCCGAATGTGGATTCAGGTTACGGCGTAAAACGTAACGCGTAGCGGAGAACACAGATTTGTATTTGTCAGGTAACGAGAGCTGTACTGTGTTGTCAAATCCAGCAGTGTTTCCAGAGTATCCAGATCCAGGTTATCCAGGAGCTTTCGGTAGCCTCCCATACAATTGGCATCATATGGATGAACACTTGCCAATGGTCCAAAACCCAATGATCCATATAACATCCGCTTCGAGGTTGATCTTCTTCGTATGGGCGCAGACTGCGCAGTGGAGAGCGGCGATAACCCCAAGTGTAGAGTGAGACCAGACTGACGCCTGACGATAGTAAATTCTTCACGAGGTCAGACAATTGATCAGTTGATGCTCGTCGCGAGGGTTGAGTGACAATAAGCGCAGCTAGGATAATGCTGCCCACATCCTGGCGTGCGCTTGTTGGTATTCTACGCCACTCTTCTTCGACGTACCAGCTTCCTCCTTCCACCGCCAAGACTGCAAGAAACCATGCATGATACTGCTGTTCCATACTGATCGTGCAGCCGCCAACTAGCTCATATCTATCGTTCCATTGGAATTTGCAGTGCCGAAAGGCCCAATATGCCGGAGTCCTTTTACATTTTCCATGTGGGACGTGAGCTGGATGAGTGCAGTCTGCAATATGTAATTGTTCAAAAGTGCGGAGTGATGACCGTGCAAATTCCCGGTGAGTTTTGTCGAGTTCAAGTACAAGATCTAAGAAATACTTCGTATCCACAAAGCTGTAACCTGCTGTTACTGATTCACGCAGGCGCGATTGTGCAAGCCATGAATAGCAAAACATCGGAGCAGGATCAAAGTCTTCTTCTGCGAGACAGGCCAAATTCTGTTGTACCTCTGGGATCCGAAGATAATCTCCAACAGATCTGTGACTAAACTGTATGATGTCGGTGTCTGCTGTGTTCACAAAGTCAGGGCACCATCTGTTGATTTGTCGCTGTGCGTCCTTCCACAAAAGCTTCATGTTGACATTACAAAATGTGCCATTTGTGTGCGAGCCTGATTCACCAGTATGACATTCCATGAATATCCCGCAGCAAGATTGCTGTTCGGTATTCTCGCTGTTGGTTTTGCCACGGTTCTCGATACTTGCCATCCAATCGCAAACATCCTTGGCTTATGGAATCGGTACCGTTCCATTTCTGAAATATGAAGTAAGCACCGTGCCGGTACATGGACTGTGTGGAACACTCTGCTCGCGTTTGCGCATACAGCATTAGTAGCAGAAAGCGAGCCATATATTTCCGGTGCTTGGGCTCTGAACGCTCAATAATCCGCTGGAATAGACCTTCACTGCCAGTAAGATCGGAGGGAAGCATATCAAGCGTGGCCTCCAGGTCGTTCATGTCGCCACCACGGCCGGTTTCTCGGATGATCTCTCGGACCACAAGCACAGCCCAAAGGAATACACCCTCTGCTCGCTCTTCGATCTTGTCGATGAAGCTTGCTCTGTGTTTCTCGCTTTGTATCACAAGAAGAAAACCTTGGTCGCCATACAACCGAGTGCGAACCAATTCAGCGATGTCGTTGCGTGTATGGACATGTAGTGCAAGCCTCCACTGATTGTCTTTGCCGCAAAAAGCGCTCTCAAACAAGTTTCGTGGCCTACTGGAAGCGCAGATCTTGATTCTGGGAGACACCAGTAGCTGTTTCATCTCGGCTACAAGCATGCTTTCATCCCCTTCAAACTCGTCTAACCCATCTATGAATAGGCATACAACAAGCTTTTGTCCACTCAAAAGGTGCGGAAGCTGCGAAAGAGCATTCACCAAATCGCTTCGCTCCCAGGATCGTCCTCGAAGATATGGAAGCGAGAGTAATTCATCCTCGAGGAGGTGACAGAACATGCAGGAGATAAGCTTTCGATGTTGTTTGAGAACTTCGAAGAGAATGCTGCGCCAAAGTCCTTCCTGTGAAGATTGTATCTTGCTACCAGAGCACCAGAAAAAGTGAGAGGCGACAAGCAACGAACTGTCGGTAGCCCGAGCCCAACACTTAAGCGACTCGTGTGTCCGAACATGGCTAGTCAGATACTTCATGAAAGTAGATTTGCCAGACCCAGCTTTGCCGACAACGAAGAATGATCCATGCTCTTGACTTAGCCATGTGCGCAACATATTGGGTTTCTCGTCGGTCCACCAATGCTCCCTCGGAAGTGAATCTTTGAATGCCCAGTCAAATGTGCTTTCACAAGCATTGTCTACTGCTCTTTTCCTGTCCGTCATTCTGTCGAATATCAAGCTTGAGAGTATCGCATCTTCTCTCAAGCGACGACGCTCGCTTGGCGACAGTTGCGTCTCGTCCAAGTACACATGGTTCTCGACGTGGTGTCCAATGTGAAGCCTGGCTTGATCAGAGGCTGTGGCACCAGTGACTGAGCCTATATTCCACGTACGGGGCATCTTAGGAATGTGGGCGTAGTAATAGGGCTGCTGAGACAGAGGTGCGTCGTCGTCTTGCGCTTGCTGTTCGAAACTAGGTGATTCCCGTATATGATTCCAATGCTAATTGTGGGTTCCAGTTTCCAGACATAGCAAGGCTGAATGAACGTACCGCAAAGATGCCCAGGCGGCAGGGGAAAAGACAGTGAGAGTCCGCATAAGGCCTGAGCCGTAGGCATACAGCCTGATCTATATATGGGGCCACAGTGTATCACCTGATGTACTACATCGTAAGCACCGCCGTGTGTTACACGATGGACGTGGGGTTACTCGCAGCGTGGGATGTCCGAAGATTCGTCAGCGGCAACTCGGAATCTGATCAGATTGATAGTCAGTCAACACTTCTACTGGCAGTATCTCTGCATGCTTGTTGGTTTCTACATGCGAACTTCGAATTGCATCTTCATTACGCTAAGAACAACTGACTAGCTATGTCGCAGCGTCTCATATAGAAACACCACAGGTTTTCCAGTCGCCAGAAAATCCGAGAAACTTTTCGCGAACGGACAGACGATCGCGAGTCTTATAGAGTGTGGCTTCCTGCGTGGTCATGAACCGGGCTGCGAACTGTGTCAAAGAACATTCGGCGAAACGAAGGGCTCATGCATGAGGCAACCCAGCTAGGGAACCTGTGCCTCAAATTCATGGCTATCAACGAATTACTATTCTTGGTCGCCATTGAGAGGTAGAATCATCATTCGTTGAATGTGGTAGATCACATGTGTCGTTAAAAATTGGTATTGCGGCAAGCATGTAGCGACATAGTCGACAATTTTGGGTGCGACAATCTCGACCGGAGACGTCAGTCATCCACACGAGAGGAGGAGCCAATAGAACACAGCCTCTCAATCGTAGCACTAGCCAATCGAAATAGTCCCCGAGATTCTTTGCACCGAGCCTCGCAACCGTCTGATAAAGCATCAGCCTCATCTGTGGTGTGAAGACGTGCAGGAACAAAACTCTGTGGTGCACAGCACACAGATCTGCAAGGCGTCCTCAGGTGGCTCTGTGAGGCTCGGAGAATTGACCACTGGCAAGCAGACATTGGCAAGGGTTCGTAGAATTCACCAATCCTACCCATGCGCCGATCGAAAGTCAAATCCTTCACTTGATCCTCTGCCGAATTTCCATACAAGGTTTTGTGGAGACTGTTTCCAATATGAGCAATGCTCAGCCTTGCGCAATGATGTCGCTGGGTCGCGAAATGTGTATAAGAGCCGAGCTTATGCACCGTAAGTACAAAGAATGCTTCACATCACTCAGAAACGATTTGCTATCTACACATCTCAGAACAATCACTCGCAAGATCTTTACACCTGAAACCAACAACATGCAGCTCAAGGCAGTCAAGCAACTCAAGGTCCGCCAGACACTCGCAGTGACTCTGGCTGCTTCGGTCGTCACGAGAGGTCAATGCACCGAGACTCCGAAAAGTGCCCTCATCTACCGCGGCAAGACCGCTTGTGATGGATGCCCGGAGTCGGTTGGAGACTTGCTCCAAGCTGTCTACCCGGATCTCGTAGTAACATATGCTGGACCTGATGAGGACGTCCAGATCAATGCAACCACACTTGCCAACGTCGATGTCTTTGCCCAGGGCGGTGGGCCAGGTGCGTATCGATTGAGCCTCAGCATTGGCTGATGATCCAGATCATGAGGTTGGTGCTGATATGCGACGAACCACAGACCTCGATAAAGCATGGGATGAAGCCAAGACTTACGCTCCTGCCGTGCTCGACTTCGTCGCCAACGGCGGCAATTATCTAGGCTTCTGTCTCGGCGCCTTCCTGGCAGGCCGCAACCCTGGGTTCGGCCTCGTTCCCGAAGGCGACTATGTCGTGGAAGAGATCTATCAGCCTGGCGCTCAGGTCAAAAATATGAATAACGCCGTCATCGAAGTCGATTGGAGGTTCACCACTGGTCCGAAGGCTGGTACTACCGAAGACAATCGTTGGCTTTTCTTCCAGGATGGAGCCGCTTTCATCCTTACGTCGGACTCGCCGGTAACAGTCCTTGCCAACTATACAAGCAATGGCGATGTCGCTGCTATCATCAACTCGTACGGCAAAGGCTGGTGGCGAATGTTGGTCCGCATCCCGAGGCGGATCAGAGTTGGTGTAAGTAGCGAAAGCTTTACCTTAAAGCGTTTCGCATGACTGACATTGTTAATAGATGATCAAGCCAAGATCTCGAACCCGGAGGGTGTCCAGACAGACATCGGTTTCGACTTTGTCCGAGCGCTGTTTGCGCAGTCTGGCTGAAATGGAGGATGCCGTGTCGTGAGATGAACGATATGTGGCTTCATGGCGAGGTTGAGTGCAAATTCTAGATGCTTTCATAGATTGTTAATGATGAATTTTCGATGATAAGCGTTGCTGCGGTGTCAAAGCATGATCATTACGAGTGTCCATTTGACGGTGATCATGCGCAAAGCGATTTTACTCAACTCAATCAGCTCTATCACTAAGAGATTTCCCAACGATCTTGTCAGAAGACATCAAGTGTATGTACTTGACTGCAATCATCTCCAGAATGCCACCGGCGCTGTCATTCCACGGTTCCGATTCCTTTAGCGTCGTCGGTGATATGATCTGTTCTAAGGAGCATGGATTTGCAGATAGCGTTGTGAACCTGGAGCCTGCCGTCTGTGTTCTTTGGTTCTTTGTCACAGTTGAGCGAGGAAATAGACACGCCCAAGGAACCCTTGGAAGCTTTGGAAGATAAGCACCAATGTGGCAAAGGTGTACTTGTGGCCAACCGTTCTGCTGCGGCTGAGCTTGGCACTCAATCGTTCTCCCCGAAGGAATCGAGCAAGTGGAGCACACCACAGGCAACATCCGATAAACTTTTAAGCTACTTCGACAAGCTGCGGTTACTGCGGTGTCTCGTTGTGGTTCAGCTGGGCCAAGCAATTCAGCAATGGCTCAGCCTCGAACCGGCCTTGACTCAGCCTCGATACTGGCAACTGCTGAGGGCCAGAAAGTGCCTGATAAGTGCTGTCGACTGTGCATTGTATGGCGTCAACCAGACCACAGCATGAGGGCAAAATGATTGTTCCTATTCCCAAAAAGCGCGCATCCCATTCAAAAAGCCACGGCGGCTGCAAGACTTGCCGGTATCCTGCTCCTCGTATCGTCGGAACTTGCACTGTACGACGGATCGGCTAACTGTCTGCAGAGCTAGACATGTCAAATGTGACGAAGGACAGCCTGCATGTCAACGCTGCACCAAGTCCGGCCGTGTTTGTGGTGGCTACAAAGGCCCATTTCGTGCCTCCTCGCAGCTACGCACCATTTGCCCACGGCCTTCGCTGGATGCGGGCCACTGTGGCAGCGGCCAAAGCATGGCCCTAGATTTCTTCCAACGCGCCACCATGTTCCAGCTCCCCTGTGCGTCTGCTTTCGAGACACCCTGGGAGAGGGTGGTGCTAGACCTGGTGCGCCAACAACCGGCCATCGCGGCGGCTGCTTCGGCTTGTGCAGCTTTACATCGTGGTGTGAATGATGAGAGAAATTATGACCAAAAGCACTTTGCGTTGCAGCAGCATCAGCAATCATTGAGCTTGGTCCGCAAATACATCAACAAGCTACAGCTGCAAAGTACGGATGCCGATGTTCTGGTGGTGCTCGTGGCGTG
Source organism: Cladosporium cladosporioides (assembly GCA_002901145.1). Taxonomy (NCBI): domain Eukaryota; kingdom Fungi; phylum Ascomycota; class Dothideomycetes; order Cladosporiales; family Cladosporiaceae; genus Cladosporium; species Cladosporium cladosporioides. The sequence continues at coordinate 1,540,723 of NOXB01000011.1, forward strand.
CCTGCTTTTCTTCACATATGAAGTCTTCTCGGGCGAAGATGCGAAAGCCGCCTTCCACTTACGTACTGGGCTACAAATCATACATGAGCGACGTTGCCCGACTGACCGACGTCCAATCTGGAACGGCAGACATGTAGTGGTAGCGACTTCCAAGCCTAAAAGTCTCTTCGACGTGCTGGTGCAGACATTCATACGACTTGACTCTGACTTTACACTAATAGGACATGATGATCCGTACGCTATTCATCATTCATCTACATGTGAAGCACATAGCTGACTTTTACAGGTACCTGTACCCTATATGTGAAGAGCCCATGCCTCTTAGATTCTCCGATCCGGACGAAGCCAGCTTACAACTAGAAGTCGCCACAGCGAAAGTCTTCGACTGTTTCGACTACCTCTATCTGCACGCTAGGGAGGGATTGTGCAAACAAAGGGACGTCGATGCGCTCGACGACGATGCCCAAGATGTCTTGGTCCGCGCCGCAATTCGCACAGCAGACTTCGATGCGACTCTGCTCCAAGAACTAGAAGAATCTCACCAAGCGCTGGACGCTTGGATGTTCGCTTTCTCAGCAATACCTCAGACCGCCAGCAATCGCGTCTCACATACGTCTGCGCAGATCTTCTACTTTTGCGTCTGGATCTGGACCAAGACCTGGCTTGATGCCACCGCCACGCTTATTGATCGCTTTGAATCCCAGTTCGAGTACTTTACTGGCCTGTGTGAGCAATTTGTTGAGAGTCATACTGCTAAGACTCCGCTGCGCAGCAATTTCCCAGCTGGCGGCGAAACTAAGCGCTCAGATCAGGTCAACACACCTCCCGCGTTCTCACTCGGCTCTGGAGTGGTAACTTGTCTGGTGGCAATAGTGGAGAGATGTCGCGATTCTTCCATTCGACGGCGCTGCATCGCGACTTTGCGCAAGATCAACTTACAAGGGATATTCGACACGGATTATCTCGTCACATATCTGACAGCCATCGTCGAGCACGAAGAACAGGCCGCACTACTTTCGAGGCTGGAAGACTGTCCTGTCTCAAGTCTGCAAGCACAAGATATTCCTGAAGCCGCAAGGCTCCTGGAAGTGGCCATGTCGCCCTCGTATCACTGTACGAACCCTGGGTTCTATAAAGGAGACACGGTAAAACTGGTGTATGTTACTCGACTTTGCGGCGATGTGGATGGTGAGCTGCAGGTGGGAGAGAAAGTGGTGCCGGTCGTGAGAGAGGCGCGAGCGGGATAGGGCAGTAGAAGAGATAGACGGAGGTATGCGCTGTCCACAGCAAGCGCTCGGTCGGGACCGAATACTTTGGGTGGTATCCAACGAAGGAAGCAGTACTCTTTGATAGACGCCAGTTGCTTTTGAAAGTCAACAAAGGAAGCTGTGCTACGCATCGGGCGAATGTGTTTAAGGCATTCTTCTTCTTGGGACTCTCCACTCCCGAGGCAAAACCAGACTAGCAAGTCTTGTAACATAATTCAGTGTGTAGCAAATGCAGCCAAGAACACTAGTGGGTCGAATGTGTAAGACCTGCTGCAAAGCGACCTTGGCCTGCGTTCAGCCCGTATTCTGGGCCAATCGCGTATTGGGATGAATCATATGCACTCATCTCAACCTCCTCAGCGTAGCATCTGAGCACCGAGTCCATGTTTCAAGCTTTCTTTGGCTTGGCTAGCAGATCATCTGGCTTAAATATTAGTAACAGATAATAGTTTGGTATCGTTGATTGTCATTATGAGTCTTCATATTGTGCGAAGTAGGCTGTAGTTTTGAGACCACCTCATACCTCGTTTGCTCTTGCGTTTCTTAATGAACATACTTATGACACGCATGAGATGCGTGTAGCTACTCGCTACTGATGGCCATGAGTCTGGATGCTGATGGTAAGCCTCCTCACGATACCACTGATTCACTTCACATATGATGACACTTCATCGCGGCTACTGAGCTTTTTTGTGACGCCATCCGATCAAGTCTGATCTCCACCACTCACAGTGATTCATTTTAGTCTTCTTTCTACTGTACTTGACTAACTTCTATCCGATCCAGTGCTTCAGTAGGATAGGTTACACGCCCGAAAGAAATGGTCGAGCAAGACAATCTATACAGATACTTCTGCACTGAGGAGGAGATTTTACTGACGGGACAAATGCAATGTGAGATGACGTGGGAAGAATTGAAACCGTTCCTAACATGGCGACCGAGAAGCATAAAAGCAAAAGTGAGGCTACAAATTCTCTCACGCATGTTTACCAAGAAGTCTTGTGAGCCGTGACTATCAATGACGCACACTCAGTGAATGCATATATGCATGGCCTAAAAGCGTCGACTGACCTGCCGGTGTCATGAATCATCGGACACCTCCTGACTTCTCCCAAATTCCTTCTTTCACGACACCTTTGAGATGACCACCCAGCGGGAATATTGTCCATTTCGAGGAAAGAAGCTTTTCCGGTGATAGTCGCACATATCACATGATAGGTAGAGGCCGACAATTGCACACAGATAGCTTGTGAGCTTTGTGTGGCCCCCACGAAGCACTTAAAGCGATGCTTGCTCTTACTTTATCATCAGGTTATCTTCAAACATTAGATGAGATCCCCTCCACTCTTTCAAACCAAATCAGTTCTTTGAGGTCGACCTCGAGATGCAACCCCATTTTGATAGCTCGAGCATTTCCCAGGCGGAACTCAGCAGCTACAGATTCATCATCGTCACACATAGTGCTGCTGATGTGCGCAATAAACTTGCTCTGCTGGCAAAGATGCTCGAGCCGAATAAAGAGGCCACCATCAGTGCGGTCGCTGGCATCGATGAAGAGCTCGCCATCCTTCATACCAACGGTCATCTGGTGATATCCGGGGTTCGAATAAACACCCACGTACCAGCTCATAGGATTTGTCAATGGCTCTGACTCCCCGCCATGGAAGCTCAGCATCTTGCGTACTTTGTCCAGACCATCGCCCTGATCATCTTCGTCGATAGCACGGCCATGGGGATGAGACCAATCCATCCGCTCGATGAGTGGCACTCCCAGAGCCTCATCAATAAGGTACCACATCAGGGCGTCAACGAGATCTGAAGCGTCACTGGCATTTCCCAAAATGACTCCACCGAATTTACGTTTGGGGAGGAAGAAGTGCGTCGAACCGAATATGGGAATCGATCCACCGTGCGCCCGACTAGATGTCCGCGATACCAGAATATCTCCAGACCAGCAGCATAAGCTAATGGCGAAGAGTTGATTGGTATATCCCTTGCTTCAGGATCCGGGTACGGAAAAGCCCTCATCTTGATGAGACCGCTGTAGACAGCTCCAGTGATGGGCCCCTTGCGGTTCATGAGGGCTTTGACCCATTTGAGGTAGTCCTCGGCGCTTGTGATGATGGCGCCAGCACCCTGACCCTCCTTGCAATCGTAGGCCTGGAATTGTCGGTATGCCTTAGCTTTGTCATCCCAAGAGTGTCCAAGAGCAATCTGATCTCCGAAGCCTTTTTCTCTCGCTCGAGACGACTGCAAACTGGTAGATGACATTTCGAGAGGCTTGAAGAGTTTCTCCTCAAGGTACTCGGAGAATGCCATTCCGCTCATCCTTTCAACGATGTATGAGGCGACCGTATACATGATGTTACAATACATGAACTTCGTTCGAGGCTGTGATTCCATGGGCAGGTTTCGAAGGTTGCGGGTCACTGACCGCGCATCATCGGGATGTTTTGCACGCTCACTGAGGTAGGAATTGTCATGACTATCGTCGTCAGCTCAGAAGACCATGATCAGAACGAGCCCGATGCTTACGATGGGAAGCCACTTCTGTGGCTAAGGATGTCTTCTACCGTTACCTCATGGGTGTACCGCTCGTCTAATAGTACGAAATCGTCCGGTAGGAGATTTGCGACAGGAGTCTCCCATCTTACTTGTGGATAGGCTTCATCCTCAACCAAGAGCGCTACCGCCGCCGCTGTCATGGACTTGGAGGCAGACGCAATGTCGAACAAAGTCTCAGATGTGCAAGGCACCTCTGGTTCTTGAGACGCGTATCCAAAGCTTTTCGCAGTGTCTCCTGTATTCGATGTAGTTGCGACTGAGACGCCAGGTACGCGGTATTCTTGCATTAGCTCTTTCATCTTGGCGGCGAAAGCCTCGGAGTGCAGGTGCAAGTGAGCCATATTGTGCGGATTCCGGAGTCGAGTGAATGGGAGTTGAGTGGACGATAGAAGACGGACATTTACAGGACTCTACGTGATCAATATGAATTGATCAACTTGCTTGAAAGTCCTTCACATAAATAGCTCTCGTTGCCCATTCCAGAAGCATTATGTGTCGGGTCCCCAAAAGGTAAAATGATCTCTCGCTTGACGCACGACTAAGGCAGCCGCGTCGAGCTGACAGCTCACACGTGAAAACTTCGCTGAATCCTCCGTATAGGAATCCAATCGGATGCTGGCTAGCTAGAGATATGGACAGAATATAGGCGTCCAGCCTTCTTCCTACCAAACCCTACAATCTGACCAACCACCGAGCTTCTATCGCTCGGCTCTATCAGAGCACGCTCTCTACGCCTAAAGACGGGCCTTCTAGCTTGGCTCCGGGACATTAGTATCAAGACTCATGGTGGAATTCCGGGTTACTTCTTCTGACTTGCCCTGGACCGGCACTCATCCTGGACGAATAGCTCATTATGAGTCATCGGCTTGTGGAAGCTCTCAGTCAGATCCACCTCTCGTAAGATCTATGCGATGCTGCCTGATTTCGAGCAGATCTTGTGCGATGCGAGCAATAGGCTTGCGGCATGTGCGTGCCGGTCCTACTATGACTTAGCTACCGGGACACCCAGACCGTTAGTGGGACGATAGAGCTGGCATCTACTGACACTCCAAGACAAATCACCGAAACCTCATCGAAAGACCTACCGCAAAACCCGTTTGAGCTGTTTCGATGGTAAGTCCACCTCGCTATCGCAATCAAAGGGTGTGTGCTAACATTGCCAAGCCATACTTGTTACGTCATGTGGTCTGATACCTTTGCCCCATACAGGCGTCCAATTCGACAAGGATACGAGTGAACACCACGGACTTGCCTCCGTTGAAAGTCAGACCACTACGACGAACATATGCTTCTACCTTCCATTATACTACAACTATGGGCGTCAGAAGATTGGATTTTCTCCAATTTAAGTTGCACTCCAGTGTACATTAACCAGCACCGACATACATCACTACTGCTTGGCAAATTCGTTACCATGATGTCCAATACCATCACCGTGGGCACTCGTGACTCCCTGCTCGCCAATGTCCAAGCTGAGTTGGTTGTCTCCGCACTCCAGAGGCACTTCCCTGGCGATTGCTTCCGCATAGATGGCACCTCTACCACAGGCGACCGCGACCTCAACACAGCCCTTTGCAACTTTGCTGGGAAGGGAATCTGGACCACTGAACTTCAGGAGAGACTCCTATCCGGCGAAGTCGACATTGTTGTCCATTCCCTCAAGGACATACCGACGACGCTTCCCGAGAAGTCTGCTCTTGGGGCGATCATGATACGTGAGGATCCCCGCGATGTCCTCGTGATCAAGAAGGCGCTGGTCGAAACACATGGCTACAAGAGCATTAGTGAGCTGCCCGAGGGCAGCATAATTGGAACTAGTAGCGTCCGTCGGATTGCCCAGCTGACAAGGAAGTATCCACATCTCAGATTCAAAGACTTACAGGGAAATATCCCAACGAGACTCAAGAAGCTAGAGGACGAACCGGAGATGACCGCCATAGTCATCGCTGCTGCAGGACTAGTCCGCATGGACTGCGAGGAGCGCATCGCACAGTATCTGGATGTTGACAACGAGGGTATCCTGTACGCTGTGGGACAGGGCGCTATCGGAGTAGAGTGTCGAGCTGATGATGAGAGGACACTGCGAACTCTGCAAAAGATTGAGCACACTAGAACTGCACTGGAATGTCTGACAGAGAGGAGCCTCTTGCGCGAATTGAACGGTGGCTGCAGCACTCCCATTGGCGTTGAGAGCCAGTGGGTGGATGGTGAGCTGAGATTGACAGCCACTGTGGTGTCTACGGATGGAGAAGAGAGTGGGGACGTCGAGCTGCAAGAGCCCGTTGATACGAGGGCAAAAGCAGAGGCCATGGGTCAGATGGCTGCGAGAGAGCTGGTAGCTAGAGGAGCGGACAAAATTTTGGCCGCCATCGCCAGACTTGCCAACAATCAGTTCAATTTCTAATCAGGGTCTAACGCGTTGATTAGCTAATCAATTAATAAATTAATAGCCTTCTACTAATCAATTAATTTTATTGTTATCAATTTTTAATTAATTTATTAATTATATTTTTTCTCTTCCTAACTCTAATTTTTAATTATAGTATTTCTATATTTCTTTAGATTTTTTTATATTATATTATATAATTTATATATTCTTATATCTACTATATATAATCTTATTATATTTAAATAGCTCTATATTATTTCTAAGCTTTCTAAATTTTCTTTTTTTTAATAAGAATATTATATTAATAATTTATTAATATTATTATTATAGTATTTATTATTTTAAACTTCTTTTTAAATATTTCTTTAATATTATAATTATATATTTTAAATAAGATTTAATAACTAAATAACTTTTATAGTACTATAATAAATACTTTTATTAAAAGTAATTCTTTTATAATATTTTAAAATATTAATTAGAATTAGCTTTATAACTATATAGCTATACTATAGCTATTTAAATATTCTAGATTATTTATTTATTTCTATAAAAGTTATATAAAATAAGAATTAATTAATAAAGATTATTAGCTATATTATTTATATTATAATTAATAATTATTACTATTATAGCTAAATAATTATATATATTACTATACTTTTACTATTATATTAATTAAATATTTTTAAAAGAAATACTATATTAATAAGAATTTAATACTTATATAGTTATTTAAGAATATATAGCTAATAATTTATAGACTCTATATTTTATTATAGAAAAGAAATATTATAATATTTATTTTCTTTATAAATATTTTCAAAATACTACTTATTAAATTATTTATTACTAAGTATTTATTTCTTATTAAAGTAAACTCTATTATTTTTAGAAAGCTTCTAATATATTTATAATTATTCCTATAAGATTATATATCTAATAGAATAAGCCTATTAATCTATATTAGTATTATATATAAGAAATTATTAAAAATTATTAAAAATATAATATAAATAGTATAAATATATATTAATTTATTCTTTAATCTATAAATATTATTTAGCTATTAATTATTACTTTTAAGAGTTATAGTATATTATTTTAATATTAGTTATATTTCTTAAATAGTACTTTTAGCTCTATCTTATATTTTTAATATATATATAGATATTATATTATTAGTTAAATTTAAGTAATTTTATATTATTTCTAATTTAAGAAGTAATTTAGCTATACTATTATTAATAATACTTCTAAAAATATAACTTATATAAACTATTTATTTAAGATTCTTTAAATAGATTTAGAGAAGTACTATATTATATATATAAGCTATATTATTAATCTAATAGTATAGAAATACCTCTTTAGCTCTAATATTACTATCTTTAAAAAAGAATTTATAAATATTATTATTAAAGAAATAGAGCTATAAGCTAGTATAAGAAAAGTCTTATTAGTAAGCTATATAATCTTATCTATTATATTAATTACTTATTAAAATAATAAGATCTACTTATTATATATAGTATTAATAATATACTATTAGCTAATCTACTAGCTAGTTAGATATTTATAATAGACTATAGTAAATCTATAATCTTATTTTAATAATCTAATATAGTAGAATTTATAGTAAACTATTATATTACTTTTATACTCTAGCTAGCTATTAAGAACTTTATTAATTATAAGCTTAGTAATTACTATACTACTATTATAAGATATATAAGTAGCTACTCTTAAAGTTAATAACTATTAAAGCTACTATTATTATTAAGTAATATTCTTAATATAAATAACTAATTAATTATTTATAATATATAAGACTATTATAGCTATTAAAGAAGATAATAATATTACTTTAAAGCTATATTAATATAATAGCTAAAAAGAACTAAAGCTATTAAAGAAGCTATATAGTAAATATTTCTATTTTAAATCTATAATAATTATTTTAAAAGAAGTATATAAATATTATTATTTAGGTAGAGATTTATAAACTAATACTTATAATAAGTAATTATATAATTATTTACTTTTTATAATTATTATTCCTATTAATTTCTTAGCTTTCTATATTATTAAAAGCTTTTAAAATATATCTATATTTTAAAGCTTTATATCTAATAATAATCTTATAAGCTAAATTAAATTTTTATTAGCTATAGAGTAAATAAGTAATTAAATAAATACTTAAATAATAATTTTAAGAATATAAGTCTAAAAGTACTTTATTACTAATATTAATCTTAAATAGTAAAAGGCTAGTATTTATTATATTAAAATAGATTTAATATTAATCTATTATACTATTATAGTATTATACTTATATTTTAAATAGTACTAGTTTAAGTAGTATTAGAAGAATAAACTATAATAGTATAAGAATACTATATATATAGTTACTATTCTATAGTATAAATATAAATATATACTTATTACTTTTAATAATAATATTACTATAGCTAGCTTCCTTCTATAATAACTAATAATAAATAATTATTATTTATAAAAGAATAGTTAGAATAACTTTAATTAGTTTATATCTATATTACTAAGCTATTTATATAATAAGTAGTAAATAATTATTAATCTCTATTAGATTAATAAAATAACTATTTAACTATAACTAATATAAATAGTATTAAATATATATAGTATTTCTTATATAGTAATAAACTAAGTATATTTTTAATTTAAGCTAGTAATCTATTAGAATTATAATATTATTTAATAATAGTAAAGTATATTAAAGAAATAATATACTTATAGAACTAATAAGCTAATAGTATTATTATTTAATAATACTCTTTTTAGTAGATAATAAGATAAAGTAATTATAAACTAAATAATAGTAATAGTAATAATACTACTAAGAGTAATAATAAGATGCTATACTAAGAATATAAATATTAGTAATAAGATCTTTAATTTATAAAGACTTCTATAGCTAAAAATAATACTTTTTTTTTTATACTATAGTCTTAGTAGCTTTATTTTTTAATTAATCAATTTAGTTTAATTAATTAATTGCTAATTCTGACTCTACTAATTAATTAATTCGAAGGTCTCTATTAATTAATTAAATTCAGACTCTATTAATTTAATTAACTAATTATTAGTAAGTCTAGCTATTACTATAGCTCGTATATATAGAATTACTACTTAGTAGTTAATATAACCTCGATTAAGGAAACTCACTATAGAAAGGTTCCTTTATATATCGAGTTAGATAGCGCGATAGAATTATATACTTATCTCTACTAGCTTAATATATTCTCTATACATTTAGCCTCGTTTTAAGACTTTTTAGTATAGCTAGTAGCGTATCTAACTTAGGCCTTAGTTATAGATAATAGTTACGTAATGATAGTATAGTATATTATTATGAGTCTTTATCTTTTGCTAAGTATACTATAATTTAGGAATATTTTATAACTAGTCTACTCTTATGTTTCTTTATAAATATACTCCTTATAATATAGATAAGATATTTATAATTAAATGCTACTAATAGCTACAGTTCTAGGTACTTATAGTAAGCCTTCCTACGATACTTTTATTTAACTTCACGTACAATGACATTTTATCGCAGCTACTGAACTTCTCTATAACGCTATTCGAGTGACTCTGATCACTGATCACTACAGCCAGCTGCCTATGTCTTGTTCTGGTGTACTTCACTAATTCTCACCCTTTCTAAATTTCAGGTCTGTATATAGTAGCTTGAGACAGAATATTGATCTAAGCATCGGAACTGAAGCGTTAGGTTAATTTCCAGATAAAGTGATAACTACGAATGGTACGTGTCCGTTATAGTCTACAAGGCGAATACATTGTCTCTTGCAATCCCAATTATTGTCACCGTTCAACCATCCACGCTCGAAGATGTAGTGGTGGCAGCGAAAGATATCACGTCATGAAATGATGGAGTGCTCAACTGACAGCACGAATGACGCTAGATGTCAGTCACTTGGTCGACACGTGCTTAGTTATCGCACAGCCACGTTGCACGCGGCCCGCGAGCAAACACATTCAGTGAACGCATGACCTAGAAGCTTCGCCTGCCCTGAGCTGCAACATAAATCCGTGTTGTCGCACTCACGTTCTCCCACTCCTTCACGACACGACATATTGTAGACTTGGTACACAACATCACTTGTTGAGACCATGGGTTACTTTGAGGTAAGACAGTCTCCTCTGGCGATCTAATATGAGCATGGCAAAGCAGAGCCTAACAGCTGCAGATACCTTGCCGGCTCTGCGGAGTCTCGCCAAAGATTGCCAGGCGACGAACACAGCTGGAGCCACCAGAAGCCGCCTGGGACATTGATGGCGGCTTCATTGCAGTCGAAGACGATGGTACCTGCCGCATGAAAGGCTGCAAACGAGTGAAGCGGGGCCGGTGTGAGAGTTCGGATGCTGACTCGGAGCTATCAAACGAAGAGCGCGTGGAAGTATTCGAGGAGATTGTGCCTTCTGGAACCGACGCAGATGGCAACGAAGTGTCTCTGGTACTTTTCCTGGATTCAAAATTCCCACACGACGACGAAGGACGAAGAGACGCCGAAAAGAAGATCAGCTCTGACTGTGAATCTGTGGCATGGCAAGATTATCTTGCGTGGTTCGAAACGAAGACAGGAATCACCAGAGAAAGTAGCGACGCTTTGGAAGACACGGACTTCATGTATGAACACGTCTCTGGACCTTCTTGTGTCGCATATTGTGGGTACAACGGCAGTAAGATAACTGCAGAGGAGATGAAATACTGTGGTACTGTACAATGCATGGCGAGATACGATGGGTATCGCCACGACCAATCTCAGGACTGTCGCGCCCAAGAGGCTGACGATGGAGAACTTGAACACAAGGGCAAATATCATCTGACGGGTCTCGGTGATCGATGTGGATACTGGGAAGACGATTGTTCGGTGTATCCTGAGCGCCACGGTATGAGTGAGGTGAGTCCAATGGATCTTGACGGCTTCGATGATGGTGATCCACCTTTCCACCCTTACTGTCTTGAGACGTACCGACGGGTGTCGACGTTGCGTTTAGGAACGGACGACTTGTCTGGTCTTGCTGAGTGGATCGATCGCAGAGATAGTATCTCGGGGAAGATCGACAGCGAGACGCCCAAGCATCCAGCGGTGAATCGTGGCAACGAGCAGTGTTGGGCCCACAACAATGGTGATGAGTTCCTAGTAGCCTACCCATTGCATATTCCTGGGTTATCATCGCTTCTGCAATCTGCGAAACGTCCTCAGCAAGACTTTGACGCAAAGAGCAGCCCGTTTGCAGGACCGAGAAGCGGCTCAGCCACATCCACCGACCTCTTTGGGAGACTTCCGGAGGAGATTCGCGATATGATACTGGTGCCTCTGGGATCGAAAGATATTGCAAGCCTGAGAGCCGCGAGTCGCAGCTTCCGCCACCTACCATATACCCTGTGGCATGATCTCCTGAAGAAAGAGATGCCATGGATTTGGGAAGCCTGGAGCGACCGTCCATACCTCTCATGTCGTGCACGACGAAGCAAGAACTCATCGATCACGATGAAGCCATCGAAGACCGCAAGCGCGCCGCAACCGAGCTTCCTCGCAGTGCCAGAATCGTCCAAGAGCAGCTCATCGCGCAAGACGATGCGGAGTTCCGGAAGCCTCGCCAGGTGGAGCAACTCGATCGCCTACACACCGACTGGTACTACTTGTACTGTCAGCTCCACAAAGAGTGGAAGAACATCAAAGGACTGCAGAACCGGGAGCGTCTCTGGAAGGCTGCCGAGTTCGTTGTTCGCCGTGTTCAGGCCCCAGACGAAGATCTGAAGATTGCTGAAGAAGAGCATACGAAAGCTTTCCCGTACCAGGATCTCAATCCAGGGCGCGCGTGAGCACGAGAGACGAAATGGTCATGAAAGACCAAAGTGTAAGCTATTGAGCAGGCACACTTGCACCGATTCAAAAGGTTGCTTAAGACTCGACCCATCCATGGCTTTCCAAACGGAAAAATGTTCGCGTTGAGAGCGATGCTGGGAGAATAGTTTGAGCGAGCATTGGTCTTGTTCATTGCTTTGTGTTATCTGCTCACTTTGAGTTCAGCACACCGGTTGCTTCACAAGCTTCTGACATTATCGGGCTTCGAAAGCGGAGACTCAGTAGTAGTATAATTTCATGAAAACATCACATCTCTAATATCGGCTGTTTCCTAGATGCATATGTGATCTGAATTCGGAGGGCATAATAGTTTCGTCAGCTCTCGCATACTGACAATTCTACGACGCCGATTGATCTAATGATCGTCCCGCTCAAGGAACATCTGACAAGCTTGCCAATGTTTCGCAAGTGCGTCGTTAAACCCCAGGAAGCGATCAAAGATGTCATCCTTATCAACACTTGCCACGAATGCGCAGAACCCTGCGAGAATGAAATCCGGATAGCTGGGCTCTTTTCCCAGTACAAATGGCCCATCTGGATGCTCGCGTAAGATCGTGCAAAGTTCTTTAATTCCTGCCTCTGCATTCTTCCAAGCAATCTCGCCACTTCCTTCGCTGTTCGCAAATTCCTCAAGTGGCATGCCGAACAACTTCGCTCTGGTCTCCCTGAAGTATGTACCGCTCGACTCATTGAGCAGCAGATCTGGCACTCGTGGTATCAAGATAGGTGAGAGTGAGTCGGTGATGTTCGAAACGGCAGCTTGTATGCGTTCGACGTAGCCGCTGTCTAGCTGTAGCGAAGGTTCAGGTTTCAGAGCTTCTAGGACGTCTGCGATCTTCCGGGAGTCCGTAAGATAGGACCCATCGAGCATACGAATGGTAGGGATGGACCAGCCGCTTGGAGAGCATTGAGCTGTTGGAGCTATGCCGAACGATTTGAACTTCGCGGCCATGTCGCAATATTCGATCCATTCTGTGCGATATGGGATGCCCTTGAAGTTGAGAGCGGCTCGAGCTTTGATAAGACTTGGTATCAGCGATTTCTGACTCTTTCAACGGACTGGCAAGTCGCAGAATACTTTTCCATGGGTTCAAGGACCAACAAGCGCGGCGACCCCGGCATGGCAGATCGAACAATACGACCTTTTCCGACATGTCTAAGGTGGAAAATTTGATGTGCAGATGATGCTCGTCGCGTTTGGAATTGACAGTAGAGCTCCCGTAAATTCCCTATACAGAGATCGAATTGAGAGATGCTTAGCCGTATCGCTGGATGACGTTGCAATCATATCAGTTGTGTTGCATCTTTTGGATATTTGAGCGCTCGGGGCGCCACACGCCCTACAAAGTACAACACGCCCTGGATTGTACAAGTCAATTTACATCCATTCCCGTGCAAGACGCCGTTGATTCGGGTTTGCTAGTTCGATTCTGATGACTACGTGAGCTTTTCGATCTCCAACCATCGAGGATGGCTCGTTTGGGTGTGATCTCATGTCCGATAAGAAGAAGGGGCTATTCTGGTGATATCTGAACGTCAGTACGATACTATTAGCTTGCAAGGCGTCTGGATATCAAAGTTGATCGATTCGCGACGAATTCGAGAATCTTCATGCCTAATATGAAGGCTTCCATGTCACTTCAAACGTTAGAGCGACTCCTGGTGAATTTCGATGAATTAGCCTAGCCTCGGAAGCGATACGCCAATAGCGAGAGGAACATACCTTCACAGAAAGCTGCCCAGGAGATCTCATGTCCAATGCCGACCGCTACTTATCACGCCGAGAGATTCCATATAGGAGCATATGCTCGCCTTGTCTAGCTGTGACAGGTCAATAACGACGCCGCACTAAGCGACCTGAGGGATTAATGAAGAGATGGCCCGTGGGTTAGGATCAACATCGGAGGATTCGAACCCTTGCTGGCCTCCACGGCCCGAACTCCGCGGTAGCGAATGCCGAGACTCCTTCTGCACTTCAAGGATCATTAGCATTCTCGGCCCATGTGCCCCGACAGCACTCTACTTGCAGACAAATCCGTTGGTGACACGTAGGACAGATTGCAGACTAGAGCCGTCGAATACTGACAAGACTTTTGAATTAGGCGTGGCCGCCTGGAAAGAATGATCGGTGGAAGTGGCGAGATCATATATCAGTTCGCTGGATTTGCAGCGGCTCGCTCACACTGATCATAAGCTACAGTGATTTCATCTTCTCTTCGTATGATCATCTCCTGAGAGCCGAAACTTGCATCATCCCTCTTGGAATCTGCCGGACGACTGTACACTGCGGCAGAATGCAGACCGTAGCTCTGCCATGGGTGCTTGCTGCTCTGCTTCGCTGAGCTAGCTCTCCGCCGCGACTTGGCAGTAGTGCTGCGTACTGTTGCGCTATTACTGCCGTAAGCGCGGGCTGGTGTAAGCTGGGCTGTGTCAAAGCTTTTGATGAAGACCTTGCTGAACGGCCAAGTGATTGATAGTAGAGAGTAGCATATGCTGACTTGCTCCCAGATGATCACTTCAGTAATGGCGATTTTGGCATTGGAAGAGTCGCGCATCCTGTGGTAGGAACGGTAATGGAAGACAGCCATCACAACAAGCCTGTAGATACATGAGCAAGTGTCAGATATACGGGAGGGGAAGGTACTGACCCAAGCCTCCAAGCAAACGCAGAGCACACTCCAATCTTTTTCCATAGCGTCAACTGTAGATGGCTGACCAAAAAAATCACAATGCCCAACAAGCCGATCTCAGTGACACCATCGAAAGTAGCTACTGTCATCCAGGTAGTCTAGAAAGAGTCAGCACCGAAACAGACTCGGAGACTGACACATACATTCTCATCACATGTAGCATCATCGTGTGGCTGGGAGAAGCGCGTTGCAGCGCAGCCGGTGGACACAGCCACGACTGACCCTACCACCCAGCTGGCCACAACTGCCAGTGCGATTTTGCACAGCCGGATGGTATGTATGTAGCTTGATTGTCGGAAGACTCTTTTCAAGAACAGTATAGTGACGGCCTTGGCTGCAGCCAACGACAGCAGATAGAAGATGATGCTCGCTTGGAGTGCCTGGGTTGATCAGTCATCAGTCTGGGTAAGAAAAGTTTTGTTCCATTTCACTCACATCAGCATGATCTGGCTCATTCTTGCCATTTTTCTTTTGAGCAGCGCTCTTTGCAAGTCCATGGCGCAGCGCATAAATGTTACTCAGCACATTGCCGTACACAAACAGTTGCGCAAGACCCGCGACAGCGTCATCAACACCAAGCATGCTGAACTTGAGAATGCCGCGCATCAGAGTCGTCAAAGTAGTATAAGACAGAAGCAAGAAGTTGACAATCCACAGCGTCGCGCTATGGTCCCTAGAATCGTTGACGGCGAAACGAGCCATGATCGTAATTGTCCTTGCTTGTTGTCGAAGATGGCAGGATGTCAGGATGAGATAGCATGACATTGCAAGAGAAGGTTTGCTCACGGCCACAGCTTCCTACATAGGCTATCCTCCCAATTATCTGTGATTTAGTGCACGGGGCAGAGAACTTGTGATTTCACAAGCATCGAGGAAAGGGTGCAGAAGTCGCATATGATCTGCATCTTTCGGTAAAGTCCATCTATCAAGGTAACGTTGGCGAGTATGTGCATGGGATACGGCACTGCGCATTGGATATGGTGGATTGACCTTGGTTGATAAGGACTTTAGCTCGCGAGTTTTTAGACGTGGAAGCGAGTTTTCGCGCGACACAGTCGAGCTCTGAACCATAAACTCCCAAGGCCCACAACATGATGAATTTCAGTCAGAGGTTCTCCAACGGTCAAAGCGATGCTGTGGGTCCTTGCTCGATTTGTGTACTAGGGCTGTCCGCGACTAAGAATCAGCGGATTTTCGCTAAGCAAGCCACCAGCCACGCGAGTCCTGCAGGATGCATGCCCAGAATGAATCAATCAATGCAAGTGATGAGACAAACAAGGGTACATATCCACCTTCCAAAACAGTGCGTATCCGAATGCAACCTTGAAGAAGAGCCGGCCGGATCATGTTAGCGAAATGTGTCTTCAATTCCTCTTCACTTTCCTGGCCGGAGACATTGACCTGATCACTTTTTGGTGGCATGATGAAGCCTCACTCGTCGCCTAAAATGTCATCTACACCACAATCTCATGCCAAAAAGATGTCCCCTCCTTCCAGTAACACGATCGAGTTGCAGATTTTTACCGGCGACAATATGACCTCGAGGACTAATGGGAAGAATGTAGAAGCCACGATCACTGACGATGAGGAAAGCGAGCTGAAAGGCTCGACCGCAAATGATCGGCACGATATGGATCGTCTTGGCAAGAAGCAGGAGCTTCGGGTATGATGAAGTGACGACTCTACGCTCACTTCGCGAACTAAGCTGATCTGACACCGGTAGAGAAACTTTCGCTTCCTTTCCATCTTCGGCTACTCTTTGCTCTTGGGCAACGGATGGGTCATCACGACTATCGGACTGCTGGTTCCACTGTCCAATGGTGGCACCGCGGGCACGGTATGGTCGTACCTTGTAGTCATCACCAGCTCTGTGTTCTCCACTTTATCAATGGCGGAGATGGCGAGTATGGCTCCTACTGCGTAAGTCAACTCGGATGCCAGGTGCACTGCGACGGAAACTAACATTAGGCGCAAAAGAGGAGGGCAGTATCACTGGGTCAGCGAGTTTGCACCCAAACAGCAACAGCGATTTTTGTCGTACATGACCGGTTGGCTGAGCGTGAGTCTATCACGATCAGAGCGGAGAGCTTCAGCTGACTGTATCTAAGGTCTTAGGCTGGCAAACTGCCCTAGTCAGCACTTGCTACAGCGCAGCTCTCGCGGTACAAGGCATGATTGCCTTGAACAATCCGCACTATACGGTACCAGCCTGGCATGGTGTCTTACTGACCATTGGAGCCGTACTGTTCACCACCATCTTCAACACAGTGCTGCTTCGCAGACTGCCGACGTTCGAAGGTGGCATGCTGATTGTTCACGTCTTCGCTTTCCTCGCCATCTTCATCATCTTGTGGGTAATGGGAGACAAGGCTCCGGCCAAGCAAGTCTTCACAGAGTTCAGTGATGATCAAGGGTGGGGCAGCGTAAGTGTTGCAAGACTCCTTATGCGACTTTTGGCTGATATATGTGCGTACAGTATGGCGTGGCGACTCTCATCGGATCAGTGGCAGCGGCAGGATCCCTGACGGGAAGTGACAGTGCAGGTAAGTTGAGTGAACTGTTTACCTCATAGGGTTTGCTGACATGAAAATTTAGTACACCTTGGCGAAGAGCTTAAGGATGCATCATGGGTACTTCCTCGGAGCATGCTGACCTGTGCGGCGACCAACTATTCGTTCACATTCTTGATGCTTATAAGTAATGCGCCTCTCCTGGAAGGAATTTGTTCTGTGCCACCAGCTAATAGGATTCGACAGCATTACTGGTGGTCAAAGGTGGCGATGTTGAACAGCTCGTTGGTACTCCATATGCTCAACCATACATCCAGATCGTGAGTCTTGTTCTTGATTTGAGCTCTGGACGCCACTGACAAGATTGGTCCAACAGTTCTACAATGTGACACAGAGCACAGCCGCAAGCACGGCGCTGACCGCTCTGATATTTGTGCTTCTGATCTTTGGCATCATCAACCAAGTCACCACTTCCTCGCGGCAGCTATGGTCATTTGCTCGCGACGAGGGATTGCCATGGAGCGGCTTCTTGAGCCGTGTTGAGCCCAGTATGACGAAGATCGTCCTCAATTCTCAATGTAACACACTGCTGACAGACGAATAGGATGGGACATTCCCATGAACGCAATCACGGTCACTATTGCCACTTCAGGTACGCAGCTACGCTTTGGCAACAGAGCACCAAGCGATTGCTGACCCATTTGATTAAAATGTAGTGATCGTCAGCATGGTCATCCTTGGCTCACCCGTAGCCTTCTTCACGCTCGGGTCGCTCTGCAACTCTGCAATCTACGCCAGCTACATGCTCGGCATTAGATGCATGGCATGGCGACGTATCACCAACCAGCCAATGCTGCCATCTCGATTCAGTCTCGGCAAGTGGTTTGGACTCTTCTGCAACTTGGCGTAAGTACAACGATGATTTTCCCACATCTTAGAGCGTATGCTGATCTGTAATCACTCGTGATACAGAGCGATGTCCTTCCAAGCCGTTCTGTTCGTCTTTATGTTCTTCCCGGTCGCTCCGAACCCAGATGTTCCTAACTTCAATTGGACCACCTTGGTCTTCGGCATTGTCGTCATCTGGGCGATTGGCTACTATCATTTGTGGGGCAAGAAAAAGTATGTCGGACCAGTTGCATATGTCAAAAGGCAAAGTATGTGATGGGAAGTCTTGGAAGAACAGATCCATGTTTCGGTTGCGTTCGCCGTGCGGCACAAAGTGCTAGGTTCGAGGATATACGTGGACGTACCGCATCTTATGGGCGAGCAGTTGCGGTAGACGCATTAGATGTGGGATAATCTTCGCAAAAACATCACTTTGAGGCGGTGGAATTCTGATAGTAAGCTCAGCATCTACAGGAAAGCGAAAACTCTCAGCTACTCCCACTCTCAAGGGAGCCCTTGTTGCTGTCCTGCACAGAGGTCCTGCACAGGGCTGTGATAAGTATCACTCCGGCGTACCAGTATCTTCTCAGACTGATAAATCACGTCTGGGCTAGCTCGAGCGGCCTCACATACGTATAAGCTGGCGCGAGAGTTTTAGTGCATGCTGTATTGAATGAGAAGACAGAGGGCACGAACAAAGCATGCAAAGAGAAGGCGTGAACTCAAGTGCTTCTGGACGATCGGACCGGTAGTAAACTTCGAGATGGTCCATCAAAGATCCATGTCAATGCAAAATCATTTCTCTCGTCCTCGTTTCCTGTGCGCTGATGGTGCTAGTATCCAACAACTCTCGACCAAGCATTTTGTGCAACTCGAGACCAATACTCTCTCAAAGCTTTCAGTTCTTGAATCAATGGACCCATGATACCATCAGCCATCATGAAGACTTGGTCGTCCCACAAATCAATGTGAATGGCCAGGCTCCACAGACTGTCTCTCTCCATGAATCCTCTCCCTCTTCCACCTACACTCATCACTTTGCGCACATTGCACGGGCCCTTCCTGCATACGCTTTGCAATCTCTGCAGCTCCTCGAGCAGTTGCGAAAGTGAAGAAAGATTGCCAGTCCCTCTCGTTGTCAGGGAATTCACTGCCATGGTCAAGCATACTGAGAGCACTTTCTAGGCCTGTTAGATCCTGTAACGCAGCTCTTATGGCATAGTGAAGATGCCTGTCGGTAGCAAAAGGTCCGGAAAGCAAGATTTGGGTCACAGGGGACCTCCAACCTCCAATGAGTGGTTTGACGAGCTGGCGGATGCGCTTAGAGACCGCTGTCCAGTATATTCCGTCATCGAGTCTTCCGGTCAAAGGGTCCCGATCATCTTTGAACTTGTAGCCAAGTCTCGTGTCTACAAAGCTTACGCCTGCGTCTGGCCCATACACGCTCTGAATTGTCTCGACAGTCCCGGTGAGAGTTTCCGAGTTCAGGTCCACGTGCAACACTTTACGGGCTGGCATATACCACTCTTCGCGGTCACAGGCGTACGCGTCCGTATACGTCGTACACAAGCCTTTGTTGTAGCCCGCGTAAGCCGCCGACGTGGCATAAAGCTGGTATGGCGACCACGGCTTGGCCATCAGACTTTGGGGTTCCAATTGATAGAAGATGTCGCCAAGCTCTTTCTCTGTCATGTGAACCCGATCGGGAGTGCTTAAGACTGCGGTAATACCGGTGTATTGACTGCCCAGCCGAATGGATGTCGCCTCAACAAGCTTGGACACCATCGAGGCAAGGATACCAGTCTCTGGAGTTGCAGGCCGACCAACAAGCTTGTTCGCAAGCCTCAGCGCGTTCGCTACTGTGTGACGGAACTTCACCCAATTTGAATCGAAAGAGTCAGGAGTCCGCTTCATCGGTCCGGTGACCAGTTGGCGCATCAGAGCTTTGTAAGATTCGTCACCTTCGATAAGGGCAACGTTGTCGAAGGTACCGTTGTGAAACTTGATCACCGCAGTGCTATATTGCTGAATCAGCTCTGTTCTCGGATAGCTACGATACATCTTCCCGTACCCGTGATTAGTTTCCAACGCAAACCCGATGCTGGGCGCTCGTAGCGTTCCATCGTCAGGGCACGTATCGCAATCCGGGAATGGGATATCGTGGTACGGTTGCGATGTGTAATGAAATGGCTCCAAAGGAAGCTGGACTAGTGATCTACCATTTCCAAAGGAGTGGAGAAGAGCCAGCAATACAAGGCACAGAAGAAGTCTCATCATGGAGGTTTGTCGTTTGATTCGAAGATGTTGTGTAGTTGGTTTAGTACCTGGTAGATGGCGAGAACCGAGTCGTTTCAAGCGCTAGTGAATCTGGTGCCTGGGCATGCCCCGCTGCTTGTTTGCTTAGTTCGCCTTTGTACAACAACACCGGGGTGTCACGTGCTGCTCTTTCTTAGTGATGATATCACGGTCAGTCGCAATGAAGTCATTTTGAGATTGATGTCATCGATTGGACGAGCCTGATAAAATGTGTTACACAAGACAATCCACGCGATGGTGCAGTCAGACTTCAAACTCTCTCAAGATCTCTAGCCACCTGCCACTTAGACCATCAACCACGGTAATTCTCTGATAACTGGCTCATACAACGAACATGGACGCTCGGTGCCACCACCATAATAGCTATCTATGAATCAAACGTTGCTCTTCGCAATGGGTCATGCTTCGTAGGCTACCTAGGTGCTCGAATATCGATTCGGGAGGCCACCCGAAAGCAGAGATTGAGACTTGAGGGGCAGTTTCACGATGATTATTTGCACAGTCACTGGAGTGTCATCTCACGGCCAAGACATCGAGCAGGTGACGTTCTTTCCGAAGGCATATTGATTTCATCAAGGGCAATCACAAGGTGATTCAGTTACTGTACAGGTGTCATGTTATAAGGCGTGTCAGAAAGTCTTAGGACAGACCGAACAGTTCTACCACGACAAACACATTCTCTCTCACGAAGACGTCCGTCTGTGAATACCGACGCCTGTCCCAAGATCCGGTCTTCTTCACCTGGAAAAAGACAGCCTCAAACACCTCGAGTCTGTGTACAACACTCGACATTCTTTCATGTCGATGACCGTCGTCATGCGTTTCCTGATGTTGTTCTTGTTCTGGCTGGCAAGCAGTCACGCCCTCTTTGCAAAGGAGAGAACTGGCGGATACAGTATCGACAGTCGCGCCCCAGACGGTGACGGAGATGACTTCTTTCCTTTCCCAGCTAATGGGTCTTCGACCGAAGGCCCTGGACCACTTCCCACCGAGGCCATGAACGATACTGCTTCGAGTTCTGGAAGGGGCAGCGAGATCCCTCGTTTTTTCATCGAACATGGTTGTACCGATCGGAAGAAATTCATGATAACCGATTCTTGGAAGGAAGCAAAGCGACTTGCTCTGGCCCAGTCGACGATCAAGGAGGGTTACAACTACGCGATCCCACATACGCAGTGGCTCGGAGATGACTGGAACTCTGCCGGCAGCTGGATACCTTGGATATGGAACTTTCGAAAACTGATCGGAAACAACTTTCGCCGACTCGGCCAACTGTTCAGCAACGACGCACAGTCTCACGAATACATCTATTGGTATTGTCAAGACTACGGCGAAATCTGTACTGATAAGATGACAGCCTATTCATTCAGTTCGCCAGGACGATTCTGGTCCAATCACTATACAACGTTCTGCGATAAATTCTACAAAGCCCCGGCGCTGAGAGATGTGCTAGCCCGTCACAAAGACGACCTGCTCGAGCAAAAGATCATGGAAAATTTCGCATACAACAGAGCAGACACCATGTTTCATGAGATCTGGCACTACGTTGGGCTGGTCTCGAGTCCAACCGCTCACGATTATGCCTATGGTCCGGAGGAAGCCTGGAACCTGTCAAAAAACAGGGCACAAATTACGCATACGTCAATGCCGACTCTTACACCTTGGATGCAATGGCTGTCCTTGTTCAACAATACTACGGAAGTGCAATGTCGCCTATACCTTGGGAGGAATACAAGAAGCTTTACCCTGCTGATGCTGCTGCCGCCTCTGGGCCAGAGTTCGTGGGAGCGTTCGCGTACGAACTTGATCAAGTACCACCCCACTGGAACGGACCTCTAACTACCGATGACAAGCCTGATATGAGCATCTGGGAGGAAGTCAACATCGAAGACCTTCATACAAGCCCAGAACCAGATGCAAGCCCGATATCAAGTCCAAGCCCTTCGCCATCTCCTGCTTCGCCACCACCACCTCCACCTCCCGATCAAAACGCCTGCCACGGCATCAGCGGCGACTATTGGGTCATGTCTCGCGACCTCGCTATAGAAAACGTCAAAGACTTCTGCGGCCAAAGTGACAAAACGAAAGAGTACAACGGAGACACCGTCAACGATCTCCGCCTGAGCGTCAAGAAACTCGACGACGACAGCAAAGGGCCCACCGACGCTCCAGACTGCTTCGGCCGTTTCCAGAGGTCCGTGATCGACGGCTGCGACGGCGGCGACTACCTCAACAATCCATTCAATTACAAATTCGGCTCAACCCTCACCACCGGCGACGGCTGGGAGTACAAAATGGAGCCGCTAAGCGAGCAAGTGAACGCGGTCAACTGCGACGTCTCGTACAAATTCGCGTTTGACGCCGTCGAGATCCGCGGCAAGAACTTCCCAGATGCAAAGCTAGGCGTCAACGGAGAAGGTCTTCACGATGAACTGTCTGGCTGTGGTGCTCTCACAAAGTGGCACTTTGAGCGCACGCCGGACAACTGCTGTTTCCAGTGGTTTGCTTCGGCTCAACTGCCTATCGGCACGAAAGCTTGTGTGGGGAGAGCAGTGATGTCGGCTGGAGGGTCTGACGATGGCAACTGCCATGGCGCGTGGAAGGCGTCTGGCAATGTTTCGAACATTGACTCGTGGCCTGGGTATGGCTATGAAGGTAGGCATGTGTTCAGTGATGGATCGATCTGAGTTGGGTGGATGGTAGACGTCGGTGTGCAAGACAGGGTCTTCGAAGTGGGAGGTCTTTCATGTACATTCGATGGTTATATTATGGATACCAATTCAATTCCAACAGATCGTGTCTCGAATAACAAGTCACTGTGGTACAATCAGCAATTGTGGCAACGGGATGTTGGTAAAGTAATGATTGACTCTGGGCGACGTCCACCCCAAGAATGTGCGATAGTGTTATTGCTCATGTATCAAGCTTTGAATTCTTGACTGTTGTGCTATGGCATCTCCAACAATCATGAGGTTCAGAGTGAGTGAAATTCTGAATAGATTACATATACCTTATACCTTGCCAGCGCCCGCCGGCGTCCAAGCCTGCCGCTGTCAGCGTTTGTCGTTCGTTCGAAAACCGACGACGGACGACGAGAGCCTCCATTGGACATCTCAGTGTATTGAGCTGTTTCTTCGTCGCCAGCTCCAACAAGACGAAAATTCCCACGACGTCTCTGTTCCTATTCTTTCGGTGCGCGGCCTTGCGTGGATTGGGCGATCAACAAATGTTGAATCTTCCTCTGCGTTGATGTTGCAGTCCAGCCAATGGGCTGGAAGTACCGGTACACCCTGATCCTTTGCTCGCAGCTTGCCACAGGTCCAGAAAAAATGACTTTGGGTCGATCGAATAGATCTTAGCTCCCGTATCACAGTCGACAGAGCGTGTTGGTGCGCAGAGGCGAAGTGTAGGTCATAGGATCGTGAGCGTCTGTCACGGAATTCTGTCGCTTGTCGTTCAGTCATTCTTGCTCGTAAGCGCTCCATGACCTCCCCATTAGAGGAAGGCCCAGTCTTCGAAGCAGGGCTCGTGCCGGGTTTAATGGCCTCAAACATCGCATCCATCCTTTTACTCTGCAACATTCCCTGCTGCCATCCCTCTACGCCGGCAACGCCTCCCCACACCTAAACACCTCCCCCACCGTCTGCACAATCACCTCCATCTCCTCAGCCGTAAACCTCTCCTCCCAATCAACCACAATATTCTGCAAAATCTCCACCGCCTGCGGCGCAAGATTATAAACCTGCAATAACTCCGCCTCACTCAACCCCTTAGCCTCCATCTCCTTATCCAACCCCTTCAACGCCTGCGCCTCGCTCTTCTCCCCACTCTGCACCATAGCTTTCCACTTCTCATCCAACGGCCCAAGAATCCGCTCATCCAATTTCTCCACGAACACGCGCATGCTAGCAATGCGATTGTCGCCAGAGTACGCGCCTGGGTTGTCGGTGTAAGGGTATTTGCGGGCTGTGAGTTCGCGCTCGTGTTTCCGCAGGGCGCGCTGGTAGTTGTCTGGGAGGAAAGATTTTTTGCGGCCGGCGGCTTTGTCGGACGCGGCGTCGGAAGCGTTTTGCGCTTTCTTTTGGTTGATCCAGTGCAGGACGTCGGCGTTGGAGAGGCGCACGGTACCTGGATCGAGGATGGTGGGCATGTTGGTGGAGGGTGAGTGGTTTTCCAGTAGACGGAGTGTGTGGTGTCCTATGAGAAAACTCTCCGGCGATTGTTGGAGTGACAAGGCTCGACGTAATAAGATTCAACGATAGGTAGGCTTTGTGGTTGTAACTAGCAAAAGTACGGTGGTCGCGAAGTCTGACGTTCACGTCTTGACCTCGAACTCACAAGGGCGGGAGCTTTTTCTCGAAAAGCTCCACTGCGGGGAGCGAAAGCGGGGAGGCGCTACTGCAGGAACAGTAAGGCCAAACCTACGTGTGACTTCACTTACTTTCATTCTTGCCATTCAAATGCAGCTTGAACAATCCGGTAGAGAAGAATTTGCTTGTACATGGCACGCGCATCGAAACGATGTAGTACAAACACATAATCTCATGGCATTCGATGACTTGTCAGGATCTTGAGACTCATCATCCACGGTGAGTTGTCATGTGCAGCAACGAGAATGTATGGGCTTCTGTTCAATTCAAAGGTAATGCGCAGAATCTCCAAGCAATCCACCGGGTATACATCCAATCCGCTCTCGTAAAAGTCGAAACTCATCAACATCATCCAACGAAACCTCCATCTGCGCATCGAACAACATATCTACGCCACAACCCGTCCACCGTCCCTCTCAAACCACTCCCTAACCCTCCCATCTCCCTCCCCATCACCCATTACACTCATCTCAACATCTCGCACAGTCCCCTCTCTTTCCACTTTTACATTCTCACCAACCCTCTTCATCCCCATCTCGACGTTGGAGACAACACAGCAACCCAAACACTCCACCACCCACTCCCAAGTGATAAGTCCTTTCTTCGGCTGGAGAGTCTTGAAACACACCTCTCCACCCTCACGACCGCCCATCTCGCCTCTCAGATGTGCCGCCTGCGCGTCACCGAGCCACTCTACTTCTCCTCTCTGCATCGCTTCGAAAAGCGAAGGCGCGACGAGGAGTTGCAAGAAAGCTTGGACGACGCAGGCGTGCGATTGCTCAAACATATACGACCGTCCCGTCGCGCTCAGCCGGCCTTCACCGATGATATCGACCAAGTGTGAAGGCAAAGGCGAGTGCGTGGGTACGATGCTGTCTCTCCTTCCACTTTCGAGGCTGTTCAACATGCGGTGTAAAGTGCGCATGTGGGCCATCGTCCAGGGATGGGCATTAGGTAGGACGCCGTAGCGAGATCTGAGCTGGGCGCGGAGGGAAAGGGAGATTGTTTGTTCGGTTGTCCGAGCGGCGGGGGCGGGAGTTGGAGGTGGACCTTGTGGACGTGTCACGGCGGACCAGAAAGTGGTGGTCAAGCGAGAGAAGATGTCTTTGTTTTCTTGTTGGGTGGCGGCTTGGGTGGGCTGGTAGGGTCTGACGAGAGGTGTGCTTGGAGAAGCTGATGAGAAGTTTTGCTTTGCCGTGGTGGTTGTTGGTTTGACAGAGGAAATGTTGGCGGGCTTCTCAAATAGAGGCTTAACGGGTCCTCGGGGCTAACAGATTTGGACGCTGTTGCTGTTGCTGCTGCTGTTGCCACTGATCGTCACGCAAGGACAGTGTTGAGTCGTTGAAGTTGACGGTGATTTTCTGCGGGGATTCGATGTTCAAGTTCTCCTCGTAAGAATGCTCTGGCCATGAGTTCTTGAAAGTAGTGTCTGTTTCCTCGTAAGACACATCTGCCGACGCTCGACCAGCTTGCGAGGACTGGGAATCATCTCTCAACACAGCCAGACGCTCGTGAGCAGGCCTCTTTGCAACAGGTGTTGTTGCTCTGAACTCACTAAGCAGCTGCTGCTGGTCACTGGCCTTGCTTGCCAGGCTGTCATCAGTGACGGTGATCTGAGTTTCTTCCGCCTTGGATTCCGGAACAGTTAATACAGGCGCAGGCTTGCGGTTCGAAGCTGGCTGAGCAGGCTCATCTTCATCCAGCATCTTACTGCTCCTGAGAAGACTTCTTCTGACTGGGCTCGGGAGTATATGTCCAGCGGCACCACCCGGCGAATTTGAGACTTGGTTCGCCCTGCTAGCTACCATAGCAGGTTTGCGCTGCACACTGAAGAGTGGCCTGTTCAATTGCGGTCGTGGCTGGGCTTTAGGTGTTGGGCGTACGTTGGCGTGGTGTCTCTGCATCAACTCATCTTCTTCCACCTTGGATGAATCCATACGCAATACGGCACTAAGGTCGATGGGCTGCTTGTCTTGTGCAACCGGCTTTTCCTTGCCACTCTGGTAGACTTGAGGGAGGTTCTTTTGCCAGAAAAATCCTGTATCTTCACCACTTTCGGCCGGGGTTGAGACGTGTGAGCTCGCGTCCGAGCTTGGTGTTTCAGCTCCGTCATCGCTCTCTTGTTCTTCTTGGCTCTCATATTGCCGATCGAAGCGATGATGTGCCTCGAGCTGCGTATCAGCTGCACCAGGGTTCGTAAAGCCACTGATATCGTGATCTCCCGCGTCATCCTCTTCGCTAAACTCTGCGTCTGCCTCTTGTTGTATAGCCTTGCTCTCAGTGACTTGGCTGTCCGCAAGACCGCGTTTCCCAGCACTGGCAGTGCCAAGCTTCCGCCGGCTGTCATCGTCATCTGTACTTGGAGGTGTAAGTACACCACTGCTGCGACCACTTTCTGCTTCGTCACCGGATGTTCGTTGGATGATTTGAGCTGGAGGCTGTTCCTCGGTAGTTATGGAATGGCTTAGATCAGCGCTGGTGGCATTCGTCGGCTGCGCTTGTGAATCCGTATAGCTGGAATCTACTCCATTTTGCTGCCTCCAAGTCCGCGGCAATCGAGCACGTCGACTTGGTTGAGGCTGCTCCGGAACAGACTGAGGAGCGCTGTTGGTAGAGATTGCTGCTTGATTCTCAAGCCTGCGAGATCGCTGAAATGGTTGAGAGCGGGTGGAGGTAGTTGTTATTGCCGAATCGTCAATGTCTCGAGACGCTTCCTCGGCCCAAATGTCGTCGTCGGCATCTTCGATATTTATGACTTCTTCGGCCTCGCCCATTTGAGCATCTTCATCCATATCAACTTCGCGATCTTCTTCGGTCTGGTCTTCATCGTCTGAGATCGATGCTCCAACAGTTGCTTCTTTTTCTTCCATGGGCTCACCAGCATGACCAGTAGTCACGTGTGACGCATCATGTGAGTCTGCGTGAGTAGTAAGAGGGGATTGCTTAGGTTCGGGCTTGTTGTCGTCCAGCACAATCGGATGGTGCTGGCTGTTCCCGTTCTCAATCGACACACTAACTTCGTGATCTGATCTCATGTGCTCAAGTTCGAGTGGCGAGGATTTCGCAACAGAAGGTTTCCAGTTCAGAGCGTCGTATTTCGTCTCAGGCCTTGGAGTTTTGGCCTCGTCGGCCTGCGTTGTGATGTCGGGATACGCAATCTTTTGTGGTGGCGAGCTTGTCAGATGTTCCTCTTGGACTGAATCCGCATCGTCATCCTCATGTCCACCATCATCCAGCATAGTTGCATTTGCTTTGAAGGAGATACTCGCAAGTGATTCCCCTGTGATCATGGTAAAATCCTCGTTCGCAGAAGTCAATTCTCCAGCAGCTCCAGCTCCAACGGCATCCGACATGAGATAGTCATCCCGGTCATCGTCATGAGAAGCGACTGACGTTCCTCCAATTGCAGCCTGCAGGGCCTCGTCCAGATCTTCTCGCGCTTCACTCAGTCGCTTGTACCGTTGGTTGCGCATTGGGTATAAGCTCCGTCGTCGGCGTACTTCTGACGACGGAACGCTCTGCTCGGAAAACATCGCGCGATCCATGGCGCGATCGTTCTCGGCAGTATACTCATCTCTCGTTTCCGTCATATGCGAGCGCCTCCTGCTACTCCGTCGTTCAGACATGTCCGCGTTCGAGCCAGACGCGCTCTTTCTCTTCCTCAAGCTCCGCCTGTTCACATCCAAGCCAGAGCTATCCACATGCGCCGCAGGAGTTGGTTGCCTTAGCCTTATGGTTGGACTAGACTCTCCAGTACGCAAAGGAATGGTGGTGGTGCGACTGGCCGGCCTCTTGCTGGGAGAATTGGATGCGCGCATGCCAGAATACATCACTGGCTCGACGGTGACTTTGATGCGCGCATCGCCAGTGTCCATAAGGAAAGACTTGGACGGCGAGGCGCGTGGGTTGGGCGCGACGGAGGAAGGCGCTACACTGCGGCGGGTGAAGGTGTGCGCAGCGAGAGGCGACGATGCGAGGTGTAATGGGTCGGGAGAAGACGAGCCGGACAGAGAAGACATTAGGAGATCGTGCCGGCGCGTATGTCGTATCGTCTCTTCACTTTCGGGTGGTCGCAATTGTTTTGTTGTTTCCTGATGGGGATCGCGTGTCGGTCGCACTAGTTGGTCGAGTGTCGCAGCAATGCTACCCGAGGAGTATGTATGCGCATAGCAATTGCTATTGTTCTACTGTTAACATCATACAGTAATAATGCGCCAGCTCAGTAGTAGGAATATTTTATCGTCGGCACTGGATGCGCCCTGGTGGCCCGTCCTTGGTGTGAAGGATGGTTGCCCCTAGCAACCCCCGCGTCGAAGCTGCTGCAGAGAGGCGAAAGCCACCACTCGTCTGTGAATAGATTCGCCTCACTTGTGCAATGCGCCGGGACTGACTGCTGGCTCGGTATAGTCCATCATGCCATACTAATTGTGTAGCTGTCTCTTGGTCTCTGATCACTACCCATCATGGGTATTCATGGGTAGGTCACCCCATCCTCATCCCCGCCACGAGCATTCTTACTCACACCATATTCTAGTGTCTTCAAGGACATTGGTCCAGGTCAGCGAATATCGCTCGCAAAATTGAGCGCGCATCATTATGCGACACACTCTCGTCCTTTCCGCCTAGCAATCGATATCAGTATCTGGCTTTTCCAAATTCAATCCGGCAAAGGCGGCTCCAATCCTGCTTTGCGAACATTCTACTACCGCCTTCTCCGACTCCTCACCTTGAATATACACCCTCTCTTTGTTTTCGATGGACCCAACAAGCCGCTGTTCAAGCGCAACAAGAAAGTCGGTGGACCTGGAGTAAGAGTCGCAAGCGTGCCCGAATTCCTAGCAAAGCAACTTCTCAAGCAATTTGGCTTCCCTTGGCATATTGCGCCCGGCGAGGCAGAGGCTGAATGCGCTCTTCTACAGCGCGAGGGAATTGTGGATGCAGTTTTGAGTGAAGATGTGGACACACTCATGTTTGGCTCGGGTGTTACCCTGCGGAACTGGACACCTGAAGGAGGCGGAAGCGGCAAAACGCCAAACATGTCAATGTATACAGGGCGGAGGAGACGCTTGCTGGCAGTGGACTTGACGGTCAAGGAATGGTGCTTGTGGCACTCATGAGCGGAGGCGACTACATTCCGGAGGGCATACCAGGCTGCGGACCAAAATTGGCATGCGACGCGGCGCGAGCAGGATTTGGCAAGGAACTTTGCAATCTTCGAAGATCAGACAAGGAGGGACTCAAAGCCTGGAGAGAGAGGCTGCAGCACGAAATCCGCACCAACGAGTCAAGGCTGTTCAGCCGGAAGAATAAGACTTTGGTGATCCCTGAGGACTTTCCTAGCGCTGAAGTGCTGGGGTACTATACTAAGCCTTGCATCTCTACCGCGACGAAATTGGCACAACTCCGAGAAACCCTCAGATGGGATCAGGACATCGACTTCCCTGCACTACGATCTTTTACTGGAGACGCTTTCGATTGGCGATGCGTTGGTGGCGCCAAGAAATTTATACGCAATCTTGCACCAGCAATGCTAGTTCGACGCTTACGATTGATCAGTGAAGCTGGAGAAGATCTTGAGCAAGAAGCTCAAGCAGCAGCTGAAGCAGCCTTGGTGGCCAAGGTACATGGCAAAAGGAATCACAACACTACGGACGGCGAGCTGGAGTTCCGCATCTCATTCACTCCATCAAACCTTGTTCCCATCGACCTGAGCATTGAAGACGAAGAAGACGATTTTCTCCCGGCAGGCCAGGACGGAGATGACAGCGACCCCGAAGCAGAAGGCGGCGTTGCCAACATGGTCAGCGAAACCCCCACGGAGACTTCGGAGGTGGAGGATGCGCCAACTTCACCTACGAAGAAGACCCGACAGCCCAGGCCATATGATCCTGACGCCGCTGAGAAATTGTGGATTCTCAAAGACTTTTTGCAGCTCGGGTGCCCGTTACTTGTGGAAGACTACGAGGCTTCTTTGCGTGATCCGAAGCAAGCCGTGAAGTCGAAACGCAATGCAGCGACAGAAGCAGGAACTACGACCAATATCCACGCACCGAAGCCTAGGGCGCCGAGGAAGACGAAAGCAGCCAAAGCCAACGATATGCCTGCAAATGCTCTCATGCGGCATATGCAGGTCACCAAGGCTGCTTCTGTTGAGCCAGTGGCGCTCCCTAGCAAAGATCATGATCTGGAGGACGACTCAAATTATAGGGCTCCACCAATTTCTGGCTTCAGGCTACCTGCAACACAGGTTCCTCCGGCAATGCTGCGGAAGGTCGTGCCAGACGACCAATTTCCTAACGACTTTCCCACATCTTCGCAGCCCGCTCCAACCAGACGTGGGTCGAGGGAGGACCAGCGCACGCCCAAGAAGTCTAACAGACTGAAGCGGCCCTCGCCGGATTTTTCAACTCCACGTGTCGCCAGAGGAAGGGGAGACATCACATCGTACTTCTCACCAACGCCTAAAGCAAAGCGAACTCAGTCGCAGGGGAGTGTAGCCGACCATGGAGTTAAAGAGAAGTCGGCAGTGGAGATTATCGATCTCTTGTCATCTTCGCCTGTGCAAGACGCGCCTGCGCCTCGAGATGCCAGTCCCACGCCACGACAAACTAGACACGAAGACGCGGATGACATGCTCCCACCGCTGCCAGAGACAGTCACAAAACGACGTAAGACGAGGCGTGACCGAGGGCCACTGAGGAAGAGCTTGAGTGCGCCTGTGCATACTTCGAGTCCTTTGTTCATGCCTAGGGACGAGAGTCCAGAGATGGATCTTGGTTTCGAAGCTGAAATGGACGATGCTGCGGAGCCTCGGATTCGTGCTCCCATCTTTGATATCCCTTCTTCTCAACACTCGCTGCCAACGCCGCCTGCTGAGAAAATCTATCCCGCCCTTTCGTTCGATAGCAGTCAAAATATGACTGAAGGCGGGTGCTTACGAGAAATTCAGCCAATCGACCAAAACAGACCGACAACGCCGCCTCCGACTGCCAACTCAGAAGCGACGGCCCACGAGCGAGCTACAACAAACACAGCACCACCACCGATCACCCTCTCATCGTCACCCATTGTACCGCCTGTCCAACAACCACCCGCACGATTGCAAGCTCCACGCACCTACGGCCCGCCTCTACCACCAGCCAGCAACGCCGTCTCGAGGGCAATTCGTACAAGCTTGTCCGCCGCTGCTCCAACAGCGGCGCCGAAACGCACGAAACCCAAATCTAAAGCGATCCTCCTCCGTCCATCTCTGCCGGGCACATGGCGCGCGGCGACGGATGAAGAAGCCGAGGCCTTGGATCTAACAGGTGATGGAAGTGGTCTGAGGAAGGATTCTGCTGCTGCTCGGCAGCAAAGGGGAAGAGAACCGCGTGGAGGACCAGTGGGGTTGAGGTATTGGATTTGACTGAGGATTGAGCAATAGGGTGTCGATTGATGACGTGCTATTGAGCGACGGAAATTGAGCTCGAATGGTGACGATTTTACGACTAATGAACCAGCCGACACACGTGTGATTGGACTGGGCTGTGAATTGAATTGTGTAATTTGGATTAGCATGAGCATAGGATCAACATTACAGGATATGCACAAAGCTTCCCCCTCACCAGGAGGTATAGCAAAAGCTTCATCAGCCAGCCACCTATTCCGTGGCGCAAGAGTCAATGGTCGCATCTGCTTTCAGCACAAGCGCAAATGCCCAAGTTGCCCAAATCGGCACAAGACTGAAACCAATATAATTGGGCGAACAATGCATGGCGCTAACGGCTTGTCAGCGGCATATGCACTCTGTCAGTTTGACTACCTCCCTGCCACGCCTCGAAACGAAGTTAGAATCCAATTGGCTGCATACTGCCTAGCGCTAACGCCTTGTCAGCTTGACTGCTGCTCAGGTGCCGGGTTGCATCATGATTCAATTGGCTGCATACTGTCTGGCGCTAACGGCCTGTCAGCTTGACTGCTGCTCAGGTGCCGGGTTGCATCATCTTTCAATTGGCTGCAAAATGTTTGGCGCTAACGGCCTGTCAGCGGCACATGCACAGCAAGAACGAGGACAACCTTTGCAAGGAGACACCCTTTGCAAGACGGAATTCGTCCGCATAATCAACTGATCTCACGTGACGTGGAACGTTCCGCGCAAACGAATCTCAATCCAGCCTGCTCCGGCAAAACTTCGTCTTGCAAAGGGTGTCGCCTTGCAAAGGTTGACCATCTACGTTACCATGTTCCGTGGGAAGCGGCTGCATTACTCGCTTTGGGACGAGGGAGAGACTTGTTCCTTTTGCCTATACTCTATACGCACCAGGCTTGCTATTATGCACTACTGCTGGTTTCTTGAGGAAGATTTATATTGGCTACATCACCATGGCCACATCTCAAGACCTCAACAACCCTGTGGATCGACTGTTTCGGCGCCGGAAGACACTGGAATTCGAGACAAGATACTCGTATCGAACCATGACATGATAAATGCACGGTAGGTCACGATACATGTCATACCATCATATGACCGCAACGACAAGCTTGGGATGGAGGCTACTGAGCGGCACTTGACAACTGATCCCGCGCGACTTCTTACCCCATAAGTGGCTTGATGTATACAGTATCACTGCTACTCGAGTGCATCGTGGCTGGCCTAGAACCTGTGATGAAGCCTATGTAGGCCACATTCCAACGTGCAAGTAGTGAGCTGAGCGGTGTTATTGTTGAAAAGCCTTGGTACAAAAGACGAGCCGATAACCACTTCAATCGACATTGCTCGGTCCTATCAATCAATACTCCCCCTCTTCCACCTTGAATACAACGTCCTTGATCAATTTCACACATCACACTCGATAGAACAATCAGATCAACCATGCACGCCTCCACCGTCTTCCTCGTCCTTCTCCCTCCTCTTTTCTGCAGCGATTGCCACGCCTCCGTCCACTGGCTCCTCAACCTCCCCAGTCGAAGCTCTGACCCAGGCGGGCTACAAGACAGCCTGGCTGATCGACAGCCAGAACTACACCGCTTTCAACCAAGTCATGACCACGGACGTCGTCTATGACAGCACCGATCTGGGTCCTTACGGTGGTAAGACAAGCGGCCTTGAGCAGACGGTTGCAGCCATCAAAGCTGCTGGCACGGGAGCGAAGACGTCCCATCTCGTCACGAATTTGCTGGTGTTGGACCTGATCAACCCGAAGAAGGCGAGGGTTAATACTTAGTAAGTTGCTGCCATCCCGGACTCGAGCCTTGTGGTGCTAGGGTACTTGTTGGAGGCTGTCTTTTGTTGACGTTTTGCTTTCCGTCGTCTTAGTATCACCTGGTCTCATTGGGTTGAGGGTGCTCTAGACGATATTTACAAGACGTTCCGGATCTTCTATCGATGCGATGATATCTGGGTGCTGCAAGATGGTGCTTGGAAGATGCAGACGAGCAAGGTGTATAATATGGGGTATGGAGCTGAGGCGCCATATTATGGCAGGAAGTGACTTGATAGTTGAGTGTTGAGGTACGACCTCGGGACTGTTGACTTGGTTAGCCAGATGATTCCATATGTTCCTGTAGCAATGGTTGCTCAGACTTAAGTTTTCCTGTCGATCTCTCTGCCCTGATTCTAATAAATGCACGGCGCGGTTTTCAGCCTCGCCAAATCAGCCAGGATTGCCCTCTCGGCGCTGTCGCCCAATTCAAAAGCACGTAGCCCCATCCAAATCCGCATAGGAGGATCATTGCAGGGACAATTGCAAACTACTCCGCGGACTTGAATGTTTATCATGAACATGGAGCCACAGCTTGAAGCCCACACGGCCCAGCCAATGGATTGTTTTCGAAGTCCACGTCGGTGATTGACTCTCGCAGCAATGCATCCGACGATGCATCCCAAAAGTAGAGAGATACTGTCGGCTTCGGTTACATACAGAGCAGGGTATCTGCACTTAGTGTTAGTGTGGCGCAATTCGAAAACGATTCAAAATTCTATGGTCATACAAAGCAAAGACGATTACGCAGACAATGCAGCGAAACCACGAACGGTGTCGAATAGAGAACCGCGCGATGGAACGGAAGGCACGGCCGGCGATCAAAGGCACTATGATGCTCGCAAATGTGAGTGTCGCTGCCACTGCGTAAAACATCCACAAAGACCAGTTGCGGCTGTCCGCCTGATCGGTAGAGGAAAAGACCTCGGAGGAGGTTACATTCCCCACGTCGCCACTGGCTGGTGACCTGGTAGTGGCTGTGCTGTTGATCCAGAAGTCAGAGCCTGAAGTGTCTTCGATGTTCATTCCGAAAAATGACTGTCATTGTTAGCTCTGGACAGAGTCGCTGTCAAGGGTAGCCATACCGTGGCGAACGCTAGTGGTACATAGATCGCAATGAGCACTCCGACAACCTTGTTGCGTCTTTTGTCAAAAAGCTCGATTTGCTCAACGATGCCTTCTCTGAGCTCGGCAATCTGCCTTGCATGCTTGTCAAGTTCTCCGGCCAGGTAGCTGAAGTTCTCGGAACAGCCTCGTAGCGAATCCAAATGTGGCGACAGACGGTAAGGTATACGCGGAGGACGGCAGAAGCGTGAGACAGTGACTGCATTCGCTCGGTACGATTTGGCAGCTAGAACATGGCATTCTTCGAGATGCAAAAGGTACTGTACTTTGGACAGAGAAGGGTTCTGTCGCGATATCATATCCTACGTTCAGGCTTAGATAGTAGTACATTGAGAAAGCGCCAATACGCAAACCTACCAATTCCTGAGCTCGAGCCACTGATTGGAGGAAGTTCTCCCCGGCATCAGACAATGCTGAATTTGCTAAGGCAAGGATATATCCATAGATTACGTCTTCGAGGTTTGATGAGGACATGTCGATGGCTTTGTCATCCACGGCCGCGTTGATGTTGTGTTTCAAAAGCTCCAAAACACGTTGAGAGGTTGTTGTAACCACATACCGGCCTTTCAAAGATCCTTGGGCCGTCATGTTGACGAAACGCAAAACTTCCAAAACTGGGCGACGACTGTACGGCTCAGAGACGTAAATTAACCAATCGTAGAATCCGAGAAGAGTTTCCCAGTGGATGAGCTCGCCCATCCATGTAAGCTCAACATCAAGGCTGTGCAACAAGAGCTCGTGGTCGACTGGTTCCTTTTTCGGTGCCATATTCCGATCAGATCCGCCCCAAGGAAATTTGAGAGCCCAATCCAAATGCGGCGACGATCTTGATGTCTCTGATGTCTCCTGAATAACCTTTGTGATTTCATCGGCACAATCATTCCAATGCTCTTCGAGAATGATTCTCAAGAGGTCTTGGAAGGTGGCTGAATGCTTTGAGATTCGTGGAAGTCCGCTCTTCAAGATGCCAGTCCCTTGTGAGAGAAAAGCAAAGAGGTAATCCAGTGGGGTCAGTGACATCAAGTGCTCAAATTCCAGATCAGTGTTAACGTTGATAGCACAAACGGTCATGACACGGGCGGTGTAACGCGGATAGCGCCTGTTGGAAATTGTCCAAGTTGATGGCCACCGAATTGTTCTTCACGCTCTCGCCAGAGTAATCGAGAATCCGGCCATTGGAAAGACTCTGCCAAACGCAACGATTAAGGAGTTCGCCTTTGTTGTTGGCGCTGAGCAGACGATGATACACCCGCAGATCTTCAATCGAGACGGAGTTCGTAGACTGCATAATTCTCTGGTACAAGTGCTCCGGAACCTTGTCACAATAAGCATCAGGGGGTTGAGTTCCCTTGCAGTTGAACATACCATATATCTTTGTCTCCGGTATTTCGGCAGCTTCAGGTTTGACCATTGTAATGGCTGCACAGTGTACCGCTCTTTCCTCTCTACGAATAGTTCCTTGTCAAGTGTCCGAGAGCTCGTTGGCTGCGTGAGTGGGAGGCTGGAGGTCATCGTGTCCGTCGCGGAGATGGATGTATGATGTGGCTTATTCAGACATGATCTTTATTGTTCTTAGG
Organism: Cladosporium cladosporioides; assembly: GCA_002901145.1. NCBI lineage: Eukaryota > Fungi > Ascomycota > Dothideomycetes > Cladosporiales > Cladosporiaceae > Cladosporium > Cladosporium cladosporioides. The sequence goes on from NOXB01000011.1 coordinate 1,577,599, forward strand.
GTAGCTTTCTGCGCGGACTCAGACATTATGCCTCTGCGCAGGCGCATACATGTATCCTGACGGAAAATGGCAGAAACGTGTCAGCCTGACGCCTCGAGGCAAGAGTGCCACAGCCTGACGCCACCATGCACGATGTCAATATTGCCGCAGACAGCATTGCCCCTGGCATCTCCATCTTTACTGCTGCCGGAAGGGTCCAGAGGAGGTAGTGCGCCCATCACGGTCTAATTAATCTCGCGGCCTGGCCCACACAAAGGAGTGCCGTACAAGATTTGCGACAAGGCGGCAAAGGTGAGGCGGCTTGGGGACATCCAGGAGGCCGCCATGCAGCAAGCCACCGTTTGCTGGGGCGATTCTGATTGCACACTGTCACAGATTTGGACCCCCCGGGGACGCAAAGCGGCTCGGTTGGCAAGGATAGTTATCATGCTCGGAAGCGAGCGTGCTGGATGTTGTGAGTCGGGTACATTATCAGGATCTGGATCTCTGGCCGCGGTTGGGCCCGACCCTTGGAGGCTTTTCTGCACCTCCCGTGCCTTGGCCAAAATGAATTGGGAGATTTTCATCACGTGCTTGCTCAGTAACTTGCAAACCTCGAGGAAGTCACGTCTCGCGTATGTGAAACCGTCTTTAGAGCAATGTTGCCACATTGCAACGAGCTACACAATGCTCGGACTCAGCACGCCAACCTCGGCGCCGAGTCGAATTGGGAGGGATAATTTGTAACGGTAATCAGAAAAGTCTTCTTGAGTCACTTGTATAAAGATGTTACACAACAATCATACAGAGCTGCTCGCCGATCAAAGTGTCGAAGAAAGAAAATACACACAGATACACATCATACAACGCCATTCCCAAGGTCCCACGAAAGAAGTTTTTGATAAACGCCGGAAGGTTCCAACCAGAAGCTTTCACCATGCAATCAGATCAGAGGAAAAGTAGAAGACAGAAGCCGACGAGCGACTTTCTAAGCCTTGCTGGTCTTCTTCTTCTTCTTCTTGGGCTCCTCCTCTTCGGCGCCGCCGACGCTCTTGCGAGCCTCCTTCTTTGCCTTCTTGGCCTCCTTCTCGGCCTTCTTCGCGGCCTTCTCAGCCTTCTTAGCGGCCTTGTCTGACTTCTCTTCCTTCTTAGGTGCGGCGGCCTCCTCGTCGCTGCTAACGTCTGAGTCGGGCTCGGCGACAACTTCGGGCTTGCTCTTCTTGCTCTTTTTGGGGGTCTCCTCGACCTCCTCGACCATCTTGCGCTTCTTGCTGCTGACAGCCTCGGTTTGTTGGACGGCAGGCGCGGGTTCCTCGCCGTTCACGTCGGCGTCGGCGGAGATGCCATCGGCGTCCTTGTTGTACTTGCGGGCCTCGGTGATGGACCACTTGCTGGCCTTCTCCTGGCCGTTGGGGCCAATGTTGACACCAGCGGGCTTGAGGGGCTTACCCTCGAGGGCGCGCAGACGGCGCTCGACAAGCGCGCGGCCAGCAACACCAACCTCAACCTTCTCCTCCTCAGTGGGCTCCTCGGCGTCAGCGGCACCGTTCTGGCCCCAGGGAGAGAGAGCGTCGACACGGAGACCAAGGGTGGCCTTGGTAGCGAGCATACGGGCGATCTTGCCCTTGTTCTTGCCAGTTGCCTGGCCGATGAGAGAAGCGTGGTAGATGAGACCGTACTTAGGTGTGTCATGCTTGGTCTTGAGGGCGCGGAAGAGGGCCTTCTCGGCACCGAGAATCTGGATGGTGGAGGCGGGCGACTTGGCCAAGTTCATGAGGGAACCGGCGTGAGCGATGAGGCGAGCACCAACAAGGTCGCCAACGAGAGTGGTAAGGTTGGGTGCAATGGCCTGCATACGGGCAGTAAGGTAGGAAGAAAGCTGCTGGCGGTACTCGGTGAAGCCAACGACCTGCTCGGCGAGAGCCTGGATGTTGTCCAAGTCCTCAGCGGTAATCTCAGTTCCCATAGAAACCTCAGCGGCGGCCTTGACGGCGCCCTCAATCTCCTCGGGAAGCACACCAGAAAGGTCGGTCTCGGCGGCGGAGGTACGGAGACCCATGGTCAGGACAACGCGAGCGTAGGCAACGTTGTCGTTGATAATGCGGGCCATCTCGGGGAAGTGCCATCCGTACCACTCCTTCACGCGCATGGCGTAGGTGTTAAGCTCCTTGTCAAGGTCGTCAAGAAGAGCGATAGCCTGGATGATCATGGTGTCGACCTTATCGGGAGAGAACTTGAGCTTGTGACGGGAGAGAGAGTGGGACAGACCCAGGCTCATGGTGTTGAAGTCCTGGGGAAGGATATCGGGGATGAGCGAGGGAAGGTGCTCGCGGACGGCACGGAAGACATCGGCGGTGGTTGAGTCGGAGATGGGAGAGATGTCGAGACCAGGGAGCTGGAGTTTCCGAGCTTAGCATCGGCGACTGCGAGCTGGACCTTCTTCTCGTCCTTGAGGGAGTTGAGCATGCCGGCGAGCATGGGAGTGACCTTGACATGATGTTAGCGCTGTGATTGTGCGTGTCTCGCAACTGGGCGTGTGGTAGTGTCCAGAGAGCAGAATTGCACGAATTCGAGCATTGAGGGCTTTTCCTGATGTCCTGTCGCGCAATCTGGCAATTGCTCGCAAGACACCAGGACCCTCAACCATTGCGGTTCCTGACAACTCCACCCTCCGTCCATTCTCCTCGCGCCCAGCGGTTTTCTCATAGACACACCTTTCCGTCGGTCAAAGCAGCAGCCTCCTCGAGCGCGCTGGCGGCATTCTCGAACTTCTTGAACTCCTTGAGCTTCAACAGGCCAGCGGTGCCCTCGGCAGTGCTGGTCTCCTCGACGAGATCATCGCGCTTGAGCAGCTTCTTGTCCTTGGCCTTGAGGAGCGCATAACCGGCCGAGGTCTCGGTGAGGATGAAAAGAACCATTTCGTATGTATTCGCGCGGCGTGAGAGGTTCGGGTGTAGGGTTTTAATTAATCAATCAGTCCAGTGATTGAGACTCCGGCGCGCTCGCAGAGAAAAAGACGTCTCTGCTGGGTTAGTAGGGCGGATGTGATAGTGCGCGCGGGTAGCAAGCAGATCTCGAGTATCTTCTCTGCACGAGAGCCAAAAGTCGGACGGCAGCTGCAAATTTCTAGATGGCCCGAGCTCAAAGCCAAGCCAAGGCAAGAGCTCGACAGCTTCGCGGAGGAGATCAACCACATCTGCGGGCAAAGATACCTAGGTATATTCTTGTAATTTGTACAACAGAATAGAATTTTTAAATTCAGCGTTTCTGTGTTTATTGAGCCTCAGAGAGGCGCAGCTGCGAATTTCGTATATACCACCCGCCCACGCTTGGAGGATCTCCAGCAAGATAAGGAAACCTACAGTGAGCCTCAGGCATCCCAACGACCAGCGAGGCTCTCCACACCGAGTCGTCCAAAGCCGGCGCTCTGTTGCAGCCAACGAGATCAACACATACACGCCATGTGATAACAACACTTGAAGGCGGCACTGGTTGTCGCAAGGACTCACAACGATTACAATGGCAACGCCTGTCTCTTCTCGCCATGCTGACTACTTCGCCTCTCGCCCGCCACCGCGCACGCGACCATCCGGATCCTTTGCTGCTGGAACACCTGGCTCTCCCGCACACCCTTGATCGGCCGCAGCATATCCGGCCAATTCGGCAGTCCTGGAGCATTGAGTAGGGAACCTGAGGAGCTTGTCATATACGAGTTGAATCCTCGATATCTGAGCGCCGGTTTCGCGGGAGAGAGCAGGCCTCGGTGTGTGCACAGATTTGGATACCACATTGGAGATGGCCGGAGAGTGGGCGACTTTCGCGAGTTCACGCAACAAGCCGGCAACAAGACGCAATATGACAGGAGTGACGATCGCTGGAGTGCACCCTATGAGCTATATCGCGCCAATGTTCGAGGTCTTGACCTAGAGCTCATGTCGGACCGCTTGGAACGTGTAGTTCGCCAGATTCACTCTGAGCATTTGCAATTGGTCTCTTCACGGCCTCTCAAAGCAGCTCTTGTCGTCCCAGCTCTGCTTCCTACGCCCATCATCGAGGTCGTCCTCCGGGTCTTGTTCCAACACTATGCTCAGCCACCTTCAGTAACACTTCTCACAACGCCGGTGTTGTCGTGTGTAAGTGCTGGCTTGCGGAGTGGACTCGTTGTAGAAGTGGGGTGGGAAGAGACCGTGGTTACAGCTGTTGGGGAGCACAAAATCGTGGCCGAGAGGCGCACCGTGAGAGGTGGTAAACTACTGGCACGAGAGATGGCTGGTTTGTTACACGAATCCGGTGGCGGAGACGACGTGGATTTCACACAGACAGAAAATGTCCTGCGACGAATGGCTTGGTGCAAGCCGCGTCTTGGAGAAGCTCAACCTGCAGCTGAAGACACCACGATCGATGTCCCAGCATCGGACGGCAGTGCATCAGAACTCCACATCCCATTCTCACATTTTGCACGGCCAGCCGAGACGACTTTCTTTCAACCCTCAACAGACGATCACGATCTTCCACTTCCGGACCTCATGTTCAACACCCTCCCTCGCTCTTCCTGTTGATCTGCGCGCCCTCTGCTTGTCGCGCATAGTCCTCACCGGACCTCACAGCAACATTCCCGGCCTGAAGACCCGACTCCTGGCCGATATCTCACAGCTCATCGAGAAGAGGGGATGGGACGTAGTCGAAAGCTACGGCAGCGCCAAGAAACCACTCCCACAGAGGCTGCTCGAGCGTCAAGCAAACGCACCTCCAGTCACCTCGCCCGATGCGAATGGCGGCATACCAATTAGCGAACGACCGCACGATGACCTTGCCGACCGCCTTTCGCAGCAAGTCTTACATTCGACCACGAAGGACAAGGAGAAGGTCGTCAAGGGCGTTGTCAGAGGTGTTGAGACGCTGGGACCATGGAGTGGCGCTAGCTTGGTGGCGAGTCTGAGGGTCAAGGGCAAAGGAGAGATCGAGCGAGAGGAGTTCCTGCGGGATCCAATGCAGGCAATGGTCGTGACAGCAGGGCTATAGTCCTACGGTTTTCTACAAGCTAGCATTAGTCGTCCCATATGGACGGTCACGGAAGAAATCCGATACATCTTATCCCGGGCTAATCAAATATGCTCTTCCCATACGAATCACCCGCTTGCACAACCGCATTTCCCTCTGATCTGACGTTCTTGTAGCTGTGGTACGATTCTCTCATTTCTCCGGTATAGCCCTCCGCCACATCATTGCCTTTGTGTAGCGTGCCATCCCCCACGGCGACGACGTTCTCATAGTAATGACCAGTCGAATTCGAGACCGCCTCGCCGAAGGAAGGATCTACGTCTGCTGCTAGTCTTTTGAGAATAGGTATGGCGAGCTGTGGCTCGTCCTCGGCTTGGTCAGCTGGCGGAACGAATTGTTGTGCTTCCTCTTCTGCGAGCTGCTTGATGGCCGGTGCAAGTGATGAGTACAAGTCTTCGAGTTCTGAGATCTTGCTACGGGTGGTTTGGATCACTTCGTCTACGATCTTCTTGTCGTGCAGCGCCCAAATGAATTTTGCGTCGTTGCTTATTTCGACTTTCCTGGCGGTCAAAGCCTGTATCTTTTCGGTTGCATTTGCAATTCCTGCCCATCCGTCCGACGGTTGAACTTGTTTGGTCGTCTTGCATACTCGCTCAAGACTGGCTTTGATGCTCTCGAGCGCTGCTTCAGCAAACTGGCCTTCCTGAGGCGTGCCAGTCTGCTCGCCTGAACAGTAGACCTGTTCCCAGCGTGCTAGGCGAAGGCCTAGAAGGGCGAGTTTGAGAGCTGATTCTTGGTAGTCGCGTCCGCAGGTTTGGCCGGCGTCGAGGAGTGAGAAGGTTTGGATGCATGAGTTGAATGCGGTGCTTGTGGATTCATTTCTGGCTGAGAGGACGGATTCGGAGGCCATGATGGTGAGTTATTAGAGCGAGAGACCGTTGTTTGTGAGGGTGTTAAGATACATGTAATTACCTTACTTTCTCATCCTCGTCGCCACATCTTGGAAGGATGCAGCGAAGTTGCTCAGCCTCATTGCGGCTTGCAGCATATGCAAGCTAGAGAAGGCTCGGTACACCTTTGCACGGCGGTTCTCTTCGGTTGACTAGCATTGTTCTGCTTGCACAAGTTTGTGGCCTTCTTTTGAGAAGTAGTGTTCAAGAAATGTTTGACACGACCTCCATGTTACAAAAGTGATGTGCAGTCAGCTGGGTTGCTCCGTCGTTCTCAGTCAACTTCGACCAAACGCGCTCTACGACGGTACAAGATAGACTTCGCAGAACCTCGATACGGAAGCTATATAGACACATGCATATCTACACGTAAGTACACGTGAATGCATGTAAATGTCGAAAATCTCGGCAGACGAATGTTTTGCAAGGGTACGGGTTGGGGTGACTATGATTAACTGCCATGTGAGCAAACAGCTCTAGAGCTTCTTTTCGTTACTTATTCGACGGTGTCCAGTTGTTGGAGATTGGTTCATGGTGTCAATGGCTCAGGCTTAAAGTTATACGAGCTGTGCTGGGTAGTGATGCAGAGCAACCACAAGACTTCATTGCTTACGACAGCTTCGATGAAGTGTCAAATTAGAGAGGAGATACAATGCGTGAGGTAGAACCAGTTTATCCAATTCTATCGATGTTGGAACCACAAGTTGTGTTAACATCATTCGATCATTGCCTTTTTGCCTTCAAAGTTACTTCTGTATTTGAGAATATGTTCAATGTTTAGTAGATCCTTCATGCGAGAGCTCGTCGAGCCTCGGCTTCCCAAACAAGCAATTCGAGCAAATCGTCATCAGCAGTTTGCCTCTTCAACTGCCCGTGCCTGTGGGTCACAACTACACAGCTTTTCGGTCACGCTTACATATCACTCGAATCAATTGCCAGCACACAATCGTCGTAAATTGTTAATTCCGAAACAGCCACTGATCGAGCTATCCACATTTCACTGCTCTCCGATCGTCGTCAGTGACGCAAAGCTTCCAGCGACGCAATACTGAAGCTTCCGCAAGCACACAAGCTCCCTTCAATCTTCTGCCCACCAACTACTACAACTCCACTCGCTGTGTCTGACACACGACCGCCACCATGGCTTCTTCACGGGATGCGAGCTCATCTGCGAGCACATCTAGCGCCGCGCTTCTCCTAGCAAAGCAGTTCAAAGCCATTCAGACCGACAAAGATATTCCTGGGATCAGCTGTGGACTTGTGGGGAGCAGTGTCTTTGAGTGGGAGGTCATGCTCATGTTGAGCGAGGATCAGGACAGCTTGTACGGAGGTGAGTGAGAAGACGGAGGTCAGAGCGGATATCGGGAAGCTGCAAGGCTCAGTATGTCTGCCAACTGCGTGGACCTGGAGCATGAGGACTCCGCTGGAAGACTTCGTGAAGAGCTATGTCTAGGCTATAAGGGAACATATGGGATAGCAGAGTGCTAACTCAACAACAGGCGGCTGCTTCAAAGCTAAGATGACCTTCCCGCCAAACATCCTCTTTACCCTCCCAAGATGACGAGACACCCATCTTCCACCCTAATGGTGCGTTCTACAATCCCTACCAAGCCTTCCACTTCTAATAGTATGATAGTCTACGAAAACGGCGAAGTATGCATCTCCATCCTCCATCCGCCCGAAGACGACCAATACGGCTACGAGAAAGCCAGCGAGCGCTGGTCGCCTGTCCTATCACCCGAGACCGTCATTCTATCAGTCATCAGCATGCTCGGAAGCCCGAACGACGAGAGCGCCGCCAACATTGAAGCCGGCAAGCTATGGCGCGAGGACAGGAAAGAGTTCAAGAAGAAGGTACGGAGATGTGTGCGCGACAGCATGGAGAGTGCCTGGGAATAAGGACTACGATATGCTGGCGTGAACAGGTGTGGCTTCAGTTGAGGTACTTTGCCGTTGCCGGCTGGCGTTTTGGGTATTAAGGAGATCATGATCTCCATGGGTATACCATAGGCTCTTTCTTTTGGAGTTCATGAAGCTATGAAATACGGTGCTTTGGAGAGTGAGCTATGCATTCGCTGTGAGAATAGCTGTATAGTGAACGGTGGAATAATATACTACCCACTCGGCTAGTCTCAGTTCCTCATGCACCCAACCCCGCCTTACAACAACAACAACGACCTGCTGCGCCCGACTGCTATGTTTTGTACCAAGGAGTACTCGACCGCGAACAGACTGCTCAACTCAGCCTGTATGCACGTTGCAGATCATCCCTACAGGCCTGCTTCTTGGCGGGCGACACTACTTGCGCACCAGCGTCTAACATATACAGCCGTCAATTGCCAACAAGGAGATATCGTCCTCTTCTCAAGATCTCAATCGCGCACTCGCCGGCGCGGTCGTGAGTATGGTGGCATGGTGGCTGAGAATGTACAGTGCCGATGGTATTGCCTACGATTGCCCATGGCCTGAATGCCCGCATTTGCCTGACGGGACACTCGGCGACAACGACCTCGAAAAGAACTGTCCCTTGGACAATGGGAAACACGACTTGAACCCTCAACATGGGCTTGGATCGCTTGACGACCTTCCACTGGAGCTCGTGCGCGAGGTACTACTCCAAAGCGATATTCGCAGCCTCACAGACTTCCGCCGCGTCAGCCAACGGGCCATGCAGGTGGTTGACTCGATCCTGGAGTACAGGAAGATTATCATACACAGCCCAGATTACATTCGCGGCATACTGAGCGTGGGACTCGGCTCACACATAACAGTCCTCACCCTACTGAATACTCTCTATGAGTCGAGATGCGAGTGCTGTGGCGACTTCGCGGGATACATCTACCTCCTCACCTGTAAGCGGGTCTGCTATCTTTGCATCGAGGAGAAATACGAATACTATCCATTGCTGATCTCGGAAGCGAAGCGCAAGTTCGGCCTCAGCGGCAGTCAAGTAGCTTCCCTGCCTACAATAAGAAGCATTCCCGGCACTTACTCGGAATTCGAGAAATCCCGAAAGACCCGCTTACTCTACTGGACGCCAGCGCGGCCAGAAACTTGGCTCTCAAACACCATGGCTCTGCAGAAGCTATGGAGAAATATGTTCGTGACGTGGCACAGGGCAAGATAGAGGCGTCGAAACGGAGAAGAGCGGGAAGCAGCCGTACCGCTACTTCACTCAATACAGCACAAGATACAGGTCGAACCTTGGTCATGACCGCTCGAGAAGGCCCGCTTGGTGATCCAAAACGATTCATGGCGGTCGTACGCGCGCCTTACATCGACAGGTCGACCGGCGTCGCAAATGGGGGCTTATACTGCCTCGGTTGCAAGGAGAAATTCTACGACAGGCCAATGTATTTGAGGAGAAGGTATTGCTTGGAGACGTTCCAGGCTCACATCGAGGAATGCGGGCCTATCAAGTTGGCCAACGAGAGTGAATCGATATACAAGCACGTCAAGGCTTACAAGCACGTCAAGGCTTACAAGCACGTCAAGCGTACTTGATGCCAAATTTGGATGAAGGTCAGGTGAGATCTGGGCCTTCACCCAAGCAGGGCCTGCGAGAATTGTCACTTCATGGTGTGCTACAATTGTTCAGCAGAATAGTTTTAGAATTTTTGCAGTGTTGGAAGTAAGCTGTGTTATTGCCTGTTGGCTTAGTGCTATTTACTCTGTCTTCTCGCCGTCCTCTAGCGTCTCGTGCGCGGAAGCTTTGCGGAACGTGACTCCACCGAGAACCTTGCCAGTCAAGAGATGATACAGCGTGAAGAGCCAGTTCCCAAAATAGACGATGAGCAATGCCAACAAGAAAATCGATGATAGCGTTCGGAAAGTCGGGGAGTCCATGGCCGTCGACAACGCGATCCATGTAGTGTTCACCGTAGCAACAGGGAAAATGCTGCCCCACCACATCAACGAGTACTTATGTTGGCGCTTGACGGCGCCCTCGGCTACCGCACTGAGCGCGACGAGTAAGAAGAGGATAGCGAAGCCAACCAGCAGTAAGCCGATCAGAACGCCGACGCTGGAGAATACTGAGCCTCCCATTGCGTGCAACAGCGTGCCTTTGTTGTATGCTGCGAAGTGCTTGCTCGAAGCGGAGCCGAGATAAATCGCCGCTGCGGCGCCTTGTCCTACCGGTCCGACCAGAAGGAAGAGCGTAGGATATTGCTCTGTGGACGGCAAGCCATTGTCGATGAGTCGAATAGTGTATGCAGAGAACACCAGCATCGCGCCGAAGATAGCGATTCCAAGCATCATGTACGACACGATTATCACTGGGATCGCGAGTCGCGCGCCTATTGCGACAGAGTAGTTCGCGATGATTCCACCGATCACGGCATTGGTTGCGCAGCCGACGAATCTGCAAGTGGTTAAAATGAGTATCCGCGAGATTGTATACAGATAGATGAGCTTACGGTATGGTCAGAGCTGGTGCAAGCTCGGTAGTCTTCGTCACGTTGTATTTGGCGAGCAGGAAGAAGATCATCGTGACGATAGCCACCATCACGGCAGTGCCGATCCACCACATCACAAATGCGACTACTGTGAAGGCATGAGATCCCCAGCCGGCTTCGCTGACTGTGAGGCTGACCTGGCATACCAGTCAGTATTGAAAGCCGACAAAGCGAGGATCTGTCTGACGTACCTGAGCCACCAGCGTGAACCACGCAATAGGAATCGTTCCAGTCATACTAAGCTCCACGAGGTTGGTCGTGAGGTCGCTGAAGATGCGCTTTGGGAACATGAAGATCCGTAATAAGAGGATGAGTGTAAAGGTGCTGAAGAGCACGAGGTTGAAGACGAACATGATGGTCGAAAGCACTCCAAGGCCCGAGAACTGATCTGTTAGTATTCTATATATGTCTTCATAAGGCTTTGAGCCGGACATACCTGATAAGGATTTTGGTGCATTAGGATTGATACTGGTCGTGTAAAGTCAGCGGGTTGTCTTTTGCATTGCAAGATTGTTTTACATACATAAACCTGTATCCATTGACACAGTGAACCTATTCTGGAGTCAGATGGCACACCATAGCTTATGAATTCGTTCAACGAACCAAAGAAATGAGAAGTTCTCGATCACTAGCGGCATCAGCCCTCGCTGGCCATGTTGCTCGTCCATTGTAAATGTCAAAAGATGGCTTGCCGCAAGGATCTTGTCGACAGCTTCTGGCCTTGCGATTAAACGTCGACCGCGAAGTAATACGCAATAAAATCGAATTGGAGCCTACTGAGTATGTTTTGGTATGAAGGCAGATGAGCTCCAACCAACAAGATGTGACACCTACGATCGTCAATCACATCCCCGTCATCAGATCAACGGTTGCAGAGCTGCCGCGCATCAATTCCCCCATGACGGCATAAACGATACTTGCGAAATGCAAATATCTGCCTCCGGAGATGTCAATAATGAGGATACCGTAGTCGTGATGTCAGCGTGAGTGCATGACACTGCATGCCGTTTGAGTCCGGGGAGCCGGATATCAACTCCGTTCGCAACCAAGGCAATTGCAAGAAGGGATGGAGACTAGGTGTATTATCGCGAATGGTAACAGACAACATCGCCACTGTATGAGTGGTCAAATAATATATCTAGTAACCAAGTACATCAGTCATAAATTGACGGCCAACGAAAGAAGCATTAGAAGGTAAAGAGGATGATCTTCATGGCGGAGATGACACCGTGATGGTTCGACTCGATCAGATTAGATCCGTTTCCTCAGCCGGTTTGGACGTCATGACCCCTATGATCGAAACGCGCACCCTTCATGAAAATGATCTGCATATCCCTAGGAAGACGACAAGAAAATCACAAAAAGGAGTGGCACTCTAAAACCGACTGAGTACGAACCCGATCACCAGCTGGACCTGTGAAAAACTTACGCGCGTAATTTATGCATGGTCAAAACAGAGATGCTAAAGAGCATGCAACTTATAGAACGGTAACAGATCTTCAGGAAAGCGGTGCTGTCACGCAGAGCAGCACAGAGGGCTAGGGAACAGTAAAGTCTTACAACATGCGGGAATTTCCGGAAGGCACACTCCAGTACTAGTCTGAAGGACAGAAGTGCGTTGTCTACCACGTTCGATGTCGTGCTTTTCGGGCTACTAAAGGGGCAGTCTACTGGTCGACCCTCCTACAGCCGGTCTCAGGTCAGTATCTGTATCGCAGACTTGTTAGCCTACGTTACCACCAGCCCGCTCTACGCCCAGAAAGGCGTCTATTCTCAACACAGGCTAGGATCCAGGCATTCGAAGGCCTCACGCACATCTCAGTGTCCCATGCTGTAAGATGAAATGTGGTGATATCGGAAGATGGTAGACCGACCATCGCTCGCGGTGATCGCTCCTCCAACACTGCTGACCGTATTCGTGGACCAAATGCGGGAAGACGGCCATCTTATTTGGGGACTTACTGTGTACCGATGCACATACGGGGATGACAAGGCATGGAATACGTGTCTCGAGCGCCTCAACGAGAGTATACGTCATTCTATGCGCTTTTACAACGCTCTCGAACTGCTCGAACCCGAACGCTTCAAACTCACCATTTTCGACGACAAGAGCAGATTTGACGGCGCAAATGCGCAGGTCGTGCGCCAAAACTTTAGAGATTGGCGTTCCAATGCCCTTCATCGAGAGCAAGGCTCTCAGGAAGACATTGAAGCGCGACGCGGGAGCTCCGATCCCCTCGATCACAAGGCGTCGGTCCGCTACAGGTTCTGCGTCCAGATTGATGAAGCCGCCTTACAAAGCATCGTTACACCCGAAGGCGAGGGCGCGCCGCGTCGGTGACGCCTGGGTGAATCTGGTCGAGGGAGATTGGGTGCCAGGCATGGCGGCCGCCATGCGAGAACGAGGCAAGATTATGCATATGGACATGGGCCTGGACCTCGCGGATTACGATAATGACGATCCCGTGGACGACTTCCCTGAGCTTGACGGGTCCACTGAGGAGAATGTGGGAAGGATACGGGTGCATTACATGGATCTGATCCCGGCGTTCTACTCGCTTCTGAGAGATCCTGATGCGCTTCAGGATATGTATGTGAGGCCGCCGGAGCTAGCGCAGACGTGATTCTTGGTCTAAGGTATCGCTGGTGATCTGAAATGATACGTATCACAGCCCTGTGTAGAAGCGGTGTACAGCACAGCAATCAGAGCCCTCCCAGAAGTGACTCCCCAGGCTGAGGATACATCACGGCACACACGTGGACTCGCCGGCCTCGCGTGCGGACTATAACGCATACTGGACTGTCTGTTCACAGGAGACTGGAGGATTGTGCTGCATCAGCAGAGAATTGGGCTGCTATTCCTAGTCTTTATTCATCTGATCACCGGCTTGAGCTTGTGGCTTGTACTCCATATTGAGTACTGCCAGTTCGTAAACCAAAATAATTCGACAAACGACCACAGAAAGGATGTATCTCGCCATGACGGAGAGTGCATCTCTTGGTCCAATGAAATTTGTACTGGACAAGATTATGGTCCCAATGACGATATGAAAGATGACAACCACCGAGAACAGCCATGCTAGGAATGTGAAGCATCGAGTTTCGGAAAGGAGAGTGAAGTAAATCCTTTTGCTCAGTCCCTCATTGTCTTTTGTGGTCAGATGATTTGCGGTCGGATTATTTGCGTTGGACTTCTGGGTCATCTCTTCTGGTAGCCAGAAAAGATCAGTGTGGATTATTTTTGCAAGGTCTTTCACTGCGCTCCGGATATTGGGCAGACGACCGAGCGCTTTCCAGGAAGACCTGATGGTCGTGCGCGGTCTAGTCTCCATGGCAGCACCATAAAGCCTGCGTGTTCTCATGTCGAACACAACAGCCCCCAACAAGTGCGCACCAATGCCGAGAGCTGACCAAAGCAAGGGCATCCATACAATGTTCGCGCTCAGTGTGTTGACAGACCGCAAGCCTAGCTCCCAATTCAAAGTTGCCGCATTCGCTATGGCCGCCAAAACTGCCACATATTCCATCGCGACAAACAGCCAGCGAGGTTTGGTGATGATGGTGGTCTTGACATGATTATAGTTGAGGTCCTTCAAGATCTGATCGGCATCTTGATACTTGAAGGCTCTGTCTGTGTAGATCGACGGCGATGCGGCTGACAGCAAGATCCCTAGCAGTCGTCTTCTTCCGATCAAGGCGCAAAAGCAAAGTTCTTCGGATGTGGCACCAAGCAAACAGATTATTGTAGGGGTGATACCAAGCAGGACCTGGGATGAAGCGAACTGATACTTGATGTACTCACTAGAGTTTCTGAGTAAGCAATCGATCATGGGTTGGATGAACATGGTGAAAGCTCCGGCGCCAGACAACGTGGGAGTGGTTGTATTCTCATGCGTGCCATAAAGATAAGTTGAGTAAGCATTGCTGCAATTGTTGACCGCGATAATGTTGAACTGATATGAGTACTGTGCATACCAAGTTCTAAATTGTAGCCTCGATCGGAGCATGTCGTACGGATTGAAGATGCACAATGTGCATGCAGCAACAGCGAGGCTCAAGATCCACAGGAAATTCATGGCAGACACAGTGTCGCTTGAATCTAGCAGCAAGTTGCGAGGATTTGATGACCGCTCCCGGGGTGCAGAAGCCGATGCCGCCTCGCAAATGGGAAGTTGTACATGCAGGCCATCTTCAGTCGAACTTTCGGTACGTGAATGCATATCTCGCGCACAGTATGTTTGGTCTTGACGGGCAAAAAAATATTGAACAATGAAGCTTAGTGATCCTCGAGCTTGCGAATCTGTGCGAGATCAGTTGTGTGAGTCTTACTTATACACGACTCTCATCATCTGCATATGTGGTAGCTCTCTGGCTTTAAATGTTTCACCAGACTCGCGCAGGAGGCTCAAGTGGTCGTAAGCCTCTTTTACTCCGGCCGGGATGATCGATGCTATAGGTTGATCCGTAGCCATTACTTCAAGCCACCTGCGGTTCCAGACTGCCGTCGACGGGATATGAGGGGGCCGGTGGAAGCTGAAGGTCGTCGCGTGCAAGTACCGATATGAATTCGATACAATAATAGTACAAGGCTGCGCAAAGCCTGCAGTTCGATGTGATACAAGGCTGTGGGCAGGAGGTGGCGCCTGGCGATCGCGTGAGACAAGGCTGTGAGCTGAGCTGAAGTTAGAACTCAAAGGACGTCTCCCTCCTTCGTATGGTCAACTGAACCTTGCTTGTGCTACAAAGTGTGTGCACTTCTTGCACTACGTCGACTCTTCACTCAATGTAGCACGAGGCGAAACCCTGCTGAGCCAATCTTTCTTCCATTACGTCAACTCTTCACTTAATATAGCATGAGGCGAAATCCTGCTAGGCCAACCTAGATTTGCTAGAGCTTAGGTTTTAAGTACTTTTAGGCATTATATAACTTTTTTAGTAGATGCTAGGACTAGTATAGTAGCTAAGCGAATCTATCTAGAATTATATAATCTCGATCTCGTCTTTCATAAAAGATTTAAATATTTCCTTATTCTAGTCTAAAAAAATCTATAAGCCTACTACTAATACTATAATTCTTCTTCACTTAGATTGTAAAAATTATAATTCTTTTTAAAGTCTCTTTTTTATACTTTTAATTTAAAAAATATAAAATTAAGCTATTTTACTATAGATCTTAACTTTTTCTGATATAGTACGGTGATTCTCTGTAAGATTTTGCTGACTAGTTAGTCGCCCTAATGATGCCAATGTAGAGTCTTCGCGCAATGAACCAGGCCACTGATATAGCAAACCCACAGGTGAAGAGGACAACCAACATCTCTAGTCGGCTGCGGAGCTTTATAGGCGTCAAATGATATCCTTCCTCGGCAGGGAAACGATTATGCATCTGAAAGTGCTCGAGGAGCTTCTCTTTTTCCGCCCATCGCTCATAAAGCCATGCGTCAAAGGCCTCGGAATCATGCAATGGAATCTCCCTTACAGCAAATCGACGGTAATGTGCGTGTGTCAATGGCGCCTTTTCACCCTGGACATAGAGTGATTTCAGGTTTACAATGTCCTGTCCGTCTACACCACGTCTGGGTAGCGTTGTTAGCATTCGTAGTTGACGGAGAAAAATAATGAAAGACACGTACGGGAGTCCCTCGTAGGCCATGGTGCAATCGTATAGCCAGTCTACGCTGCCGGCCAGTCCCTCCAGGCAGGCACGTAAGCCGCGCGTTCTTGGTAGCAAAATCAAATCGGAATGTGCAAGACCCTGCTTCTCTGCCCACTTGCTGCTGATCGCCAGAGATCTCTTGGACAAATTGTGCCCTCGGGGAAGAGCAGCAGCCACATCGGTTGTCGTTTCCCAGAGTGTGAGAGGCGCTCGATACTCCGCTCGAGTTCCACCTTATCTGCCTCCCAGTTGCGACTGAGGAAGATCCACGAGAAGAAGTCCATGCCATGGCCCAGGACTGGTATTTTCCTCATGGCGGCCTTTAGGACGATGTAGAGATAGGCGTGATGGCCAGCTGTGTATGCCGACCACCATAAAGAGCCAGTCGGTATAGAGCTACATCGATCGACATTGTTAGAAGGTCATGAGACAAGATGAACAGTGGTCACGAGCGCATACCTGATGGTTCGCCATCAGCACGACACGTTGTGGGAAGTCCAGAATAACTTCTCCATCACGAGTCTTGCGGATTTGACCCTCGACGCTCGAGTCACCGCTGATCTGAGCCATGACTGGCGCACGCCACTGATTGAGTCCGAGCAGTAGTTTAGTGGTACATGCCTTGACATGGCTTTGCCAAGAGTTGTATAGCCCGAGGTCTATATACAACAAAGGCAGACCGAGCCACTGTTGAATGTGGAGACTAGAAACATCATGAGCAAGGTTGGTGGCTATGAGCGGAAAGTACCAGTGATGTTTCACCTACCAAATCGCGGCCGTCGCGAAACACAGTATGACCAGTGCGGATTGCATGTAGTTGAGGAGGCCGACCCGGACCGCATTTCCACCTAGCTTCTCGCGACTGTCCGCCATATTTTGAGTCCGAGGTGTTGCTGCTTGCCTGCCAGTTGTGCTACTCTCGTCGACAGTCTCACAGGAACGTGGCATCGCCATCTCAGAGCCCGCTTGATGATGTCAGAACGTTGGATTCCTTGGGACTGGATGCAGGAAAACAATCTTGAACTTTCAAATTTGATGATCATGGGGTGGGATCGATGCGGTGTCTGTGATGCTAAGACACGCTGAGACTGTTGAAGAATTTATGTATAAACAGGGTTGTTGCTGCCTGACACACACGTGGGGGATGATGCCCTGTCCTTTTCCACAACAGCGTGCTGCCAAACAGCCACCCGTGCAATTACACTCACAAGCCCTCAATTGGTTGGAGGTGGGCTTGTAAAGTTTAAACACGTGAAATGGCGGACTATCATCACTCTCGGGCACGCACTACCTGACAAAAGTTTTTCGCCAGTTGTGCTCATTCTTCTCCGCGACTGGGACCAGGACGAACAACACATTGCGAGGCTCGGCGACATGTTGACGACGGGCGATGAACCCAAGGTTGATTGTCTTGAGCGTCTTCAGTTGATCGAGATTGATCTTGAGATTGCTGATCCAATCGGGGCTTGGACACGTTGTTTTTGTTGCGCGGTTTCGTGATCAAGCTGCACAATCAGACGAGGAACGTCTACAGTCACATGATCGTCGCAGTAATGGTATTGTACTGGGCGTCACAGACCAACCAGATGCCTTGTAACTTGCCACACACGGGATTGGAAAAGACATACATCGTGGCACCTAAAGCCGAAGGCAGCCACATGGTAAAATGGCAGCTTCGATTGCAGATGTGGAGGGTGCATCTTAGCCCTCATGTATACCGCGCAAACGAAACCTCCATACTGCGTCTGGCCATTAGAGACTGGTTATACAGAGCAGCATTGAGGAGCTAGCTGACATGAATGTCATTACCTACATACCTCCTACATAGATCGTCAGACGAAGATCGTCACACCAGGTCCTGTCGAAGCTCATTTCAAGCAATCATTTTCCAAAGACATCTAGTGTAAGAGTAGGCAGCAGGGTTGACTGATGGTCGCACCAAGTGTGATCCAATTCCGCGAGGATTTGTAGCGAAATGCAACTCCGACAAATTGCAATCATATGTTATGACACAACCGATCATAAACGGGCACTCGAATCCAGCCCTCCTGTTTGCGTACTTCGTCCGCCACCCAGGCTTGCTAACAATCAATCCAATTTCTAATCGGGGTCTAATGCATTAATTACCTAATCAATTAATGAATTGATAGCTCTCTATCAATTAATTAATACAATTGTTATTAATTTTTAATTTATATTAATTAAATTTTCTTTCTCTAATTTTAATTCTTAATTATAGTATTTCTATATTTCTCTAGATTTCTTTATATTATATTATTTAGTCTATATAATTCTATATTTATTATATATAGTTTTATTATATTTAGATAGCTCTATATTACTTTTAAGCTTTTTAAATTCTCTCCTTTTTAATAAGAATTCTATATTAATAATTTACTATTACTATTATTATAATATCTATTATTTTAAACTTCTTTTTAAGTATTTTTTTAATATTATAATTATATATTCTAAATAAGATTTAGTAGCTAAATAACTTTAATAGTATTATAGTATTATAATAAGTATTTTATTAAAAGTAATTCTTTTATAATATTTTAAAATATTAATTAAAATTAGCTCTATAGCTATATAGCTATATTATAGTTATTTAAATATTCTAAATTATTTATTTATTTTTATAAAAGTTATATAATATAAGAATCAATTAATAAAGACTATTAGCTATATATATATACTATAATTAATAACTACTATTAATATTTAAATAATTATATATATTAAGCTACTTTTACTACTATATTAATTAAATATTTTAAAAATATTATAAATTTACTTTAGTTTAAACTTTAGACTTTAATTTAAGAGTAAGATCTATATAGTAGAGTAGTTTAAGAGTATTCTATAATTTAGATATTTATATACTTCTTCTATCTTTTAAACTTCTTAAATAAACTAGCTTTATAACTTATAATATAATATTATATTCTAAATACTTCTTATCTTTTATATTTTATAAAGCTTCTATTTAATAATAAGATTATAGTATATAGTATATCTAACTACTTATAATAGAACTAGATATAAGAGTATAATTATATATAATATAATATAGATTAGTATAATAAATACTAATTATTATATAAGTATACTATAGTAGATATACTCTTAATACTTACTATTAAGAATCTTAAATCTAGTAATATTACTAATAAGACTTAAGTCTTTTTACTAAGCTTAGTCTATTTAAATTAGTATATTCTCTTTTTTAAAATACTAAAGACTTAATAACTAAAGAGATAAATACTTAATAAATACTCTAAAATAAATTTAAGAATACTTTTAAATCTATAAAGAAGCTAGATTATTAATAACTTTTAGAAAGATTATTAAAACTTAAACTTAAACTTAAGATAGTAATATATAGAATAATAAGAATAAAGAAGACTTTATTAATATATTAAAAGAGTATAAGAAGTTTACTAAGAAACTTAATAAAGACTCTAATAAGTTCTATAATCTTACTAAAGAATAATCTAAAATAATTTATAATATTATTACTTATATTAATTATAACTTATTAAGCTATTTAATAAGCTAAGACTTTCTATATAGCTAATTAGATTAATAAGAAGACTTAAAACTAACTAAAGAATAATTTTTATAACTATTATAAGAAGCTTTAAATAGCTATTAAGTAAGTTAATAAGCTTTTTAATTTTAAATTAAATCTAAATAAAACTATATTTAAAATTAAAGAATTAAATCTTATTTAGAAATATACTAATTATTATAAGAAATAGTTTATTTAGACTACTATAGAAAAGATATTACTATAAGATAATATAAATACTTTAAATAAAATAAATAAAAATATAATTTAGTAAATAAGAGTTTATACTTTTAAATTAAAGAGCTTAAAAGTATCTTAAGAGAATATACTATAGCTTAGAATAATTAAGAATCTACTACTTACTTTTAAGAGATTTCTATTTCTATTCTTAAAGATACTAGTCTAAAAATATTTAAACTAAAATATTACTATTAGTAAAATAGTACTTTTAAGAGAACTCTACTCTACTCTAAAGTATTTATAGCTTTATTCTAGTATAAAAGTAGTTATAACTCTTAATATAGTTACTAATTCTCTAAGATATTATTATAAAGTAACTATAGATACTACTTAGTTAATAAATATTAATCTAACTATTACTAAAATTTTTAAGATAGATTATAATATTCTAAAGTCTAAGAAGAAGTTTAGTAATAAAGATATAATTAAGTTTTTCTAGTAGATAATAGCTATAGTCTTAAAGTTTAGCTCTTTAATCTTTAAGAGTAAAGCTAATAAATTAAAATATATTTAAGAATTTCTAAATAACTAGACTTAGTAGATAGTCTACTTAAGAATTCTAAGACTTTAAGATTCTATTTATTTAAACTTCTATAAGAATATTAATAAAAAATTAAGTATTTAAATAAATACTATAGAGATATTAGTTATATTAACTATACTATAATTAAGATAGCTAATTTTAAAATATTTAATAAGAAGTTCTTTTAGAACTTCTATATTAAGTATATAGAATATTAGTATTAGTACTTTCTTTCTAAAGTAGAAGATTTATTATTTTTAGTTAAAGCTTAATAGATACTATTATAATAGACTTACTAATAGAAATAAGTATACTACTTAGTCTAAGCTTATTAAGAAATATTTTAAACTCTAGTTATAATAGAAATTAATTAATACTAATAAGTTTAAGAAATTAACTAATAGTAATAAAAAAGCTTTAAAAAGAAATAAGAATAATAAGAAAATAAACTCTAATTTCTCTAATTACTATAGTAAAAAATATCTTAAAGAGATTTATACTAAGAAGTATTAGAATCTTTTTATTTTTACTAGTAAAGTTTATATTAAAATAGAAGCTAATATTTATTTCTATTACTATTAGAATAGTTATTATACTAATAATAGAAATAAGTATCTAATAGCTATTATTAAAGATAAGTATAATAGAAAGTAGAATAAGTCTAAAGATACTAGCTCTAACTATATATATTTTAAAAATAAGAGTAATAGTAGTTCTAAGAACTTAGAAAATACTAGAGCTATTTATTAAATATATTAATAAATAGTATTAAGAATAATAATCTACTAATATATAAACTATTAAGAGTTAGTATAGTAGAAATAAGAGATATAAAGAATAGAAATAAATATAGTAAGAATAAGAACTTTAAAATTTCTATATATATAGTAATTTCTACTTTAATTAATAGAAAAAAAGCTTCTATACTTTAATAATTCTAATTCTAATACTTTATTTATTAATATCTCTTATATATATTACTATAAACTATTAATCTTTATTTTAATAAAATTTAGAAAAATTAAATTTATAAATAAAGATTATCTAGCTACTTAAGTAACTTATTAAGCTCTTTTAAATATTATAATTAGTATTAATATAAATGTTTATAAGAAATAGATTCTTATTTTTATATATAATATTTAGTATAATATAATTCTTAAACTCTCTTAAAGTAAAAAGTATTAGTTAAATATATAATAGTAGAAATATACTTTAATAATAGATTCAAAGTACTATAATAACTATTATAACTATTATCTACTTCTTATTATTATATTTCTAAAATATATTTAAAAAGAGTTTTAGATATAATCTATAACTATAAGTAATACTAAATTAATTTAAGTATTTATAATTACTATATATACTCTTATATACTAACTAGATATAGAAGTCTTTATACTTTAGATTTAGCTTATAAGTCTAAATAATAAAGTTAAATTAGAAGCTTATACTATTAGTATTAATAACTATAAGAAGTTTATAAAAAAGAAATCTATTATAGATTTTAAGACTAAACTCTTTTATATTATTATAATTTAATAAATATTTTCTTTAAGAAGAATACTAAGAAATTACTAATACTTAAAAATAGAATAAATTATTATATTTTTCTTAAGTTTAATAAAAATAAACTTCTATTTTAATATCTATATTAGATATTAAATATTAAGAATAATATAATTAAGAAATAGATTAATAATCTATTAGCTATAGAATTTATTTAACTATTTAGCTTAAGTTATATAGCTTCTATAATTATAGTTTATAAACTAGAAAGAGGCTTATAAGTCTATATTAACTACTAAGCTCTTAATACTATAATAATTAAAAATAAGTACTTAATTTCTTTAATTAGAAAAACTCTATTATATATAGCTAGTAAGTAGTTCTTTACTAAGCTTAATATTATTATAGTATTTAATTATATTTAAATTAAAGAGAATTATAAGTAATTAACTATTTTTAATACTTATTATAGTTAGTTTAAATACTTAGTAATACTCTTTAGTTTATATAATACTCTAGTAATCTTTTAAATATATATTAATAATATATTTTATAAATTTCTTAATAACTTTACTTTAATATATTTAAATAATATTCTAATCTTTAATAATATTCTAGAAGAGTATATTTAATATATTTAGAAAGTTATTATAAAGCTCTATAATACTAATCTTTAAATTAATATTAATAAGTATAATTTTATATATAGGAAATAAAATATTTAGAAATAATTATTTCTACTAATAGCTTAAAAATAGACTTAGTAAAATTATTTATAATCTAAAACTAAAAAACTTCTAAAATAATTAAGAATATTTAATTCTTTTTAGATTTATAAACTACTACTACTAGTTTATTTTTAAATACTCTAAAGTTATAGTACTATTAATTAATCTAACTTATAATCTAAATAAAAGTACTACTCTAAAGAATTTAGTTTTTAACTAAATATTAAAAGTAAATTATATATTTAAAGCTCTTAAATAGTAGTTTCTTTAGAAGCTAATTCTATAATATTTTAAGAATAATAGAAAGACTATAATAGAAACTAATATAAATAATATATTATTATAATAATTATTTTATAGAAGTATTTAATTAATAATAAAAGTATTAGCTTTTATAATATACTTCTTTAAGAAAATAAGTTCTATTAAGAAAAACTATAATATTTATAATAAAGAACTTCTTACTATTATTAAGATCTTTAAGAAGTTTAAAGTAAAATTAATCTCTATAAATAATAATAGATATCTTATTATTATATTATAAATTATAAGAACTTAAAATATTTTACTACTATAAAATATTAAACTCTTACTAAATATAATAATTAGAACTACTCTCTTAATATAACTTTATAATTATATATAGACTAGATATATAGAATAGTTATATAAATACTTTTATATACTAAATTTAAAATATACTATTAAATAATATACTTATAAACTAAGAAAGAATTCTTTTTAATTTAAAAGTTTTTAAAAAAAGCTCTTTATAAGTTCTTATTACTTTTATATTTCTTCTTAAGTCTAAGTATATCTTTTTAATACTATAATAATCTATTAGTAAGTAAAAGTAGTTATTTAAATAAAAGTAGTTATTAAGACCTAATAATAGATTAAGCTAGTAATTATACTTCTATACTCTTAAAATAAAAACTCTAAAGTACTAATAAAAGATCTTAATTAGAAAGATATAGAAAATCTAGAAAGAAACTCTAATTCTATTTCTAATACTATTTCTAACTTTATTTTTAATACTATTTCTATTTCTAATTCTATTTTAATATTATTTCTATTTCTAATTCTAAGAGTTATATACTAGATATACTTTCTACTATAGAAGTAGCTACTTATACTTCTAATAATAAAGATCTATAATAAGTACTACTAAATATAATTAGTACTACTATATTACTAAATACTTTATATTAAGAAATACTTATAATACTAAAAAGAAAAAGAGATATAATAGAAACTATATAAGAAAATAAAAATATTTTCTATTATTTCTATAGTATTATAGAAAGCTAAAATTAATCTATTATAATACTATATTAAGAAAGAACTTATTTATATAAAGTACTATTTATAAATTCTAGAAAATAAATAAGATTAAGCTTTAGATAATTAGAGAATACTATATAGTACTTATAGCTAAATATCTAGAAATAATAAATACTTTAGAACTAATTTAAAGATATTACTATTAGCTAAAAATAAGAGAAGTAATCTAAAAATTTATTAACTATTATAGAGTTTATAAATATACTAAGTTATAATAATAGAAGCTAATAGAACTATTATAATCTATATCTATTTTAGAATAACTCTTTTTATCTATTAGTATTAACTTTATTATTAATTTATTTAAAAGTTAATTATTTAAAAAAGTCTTATATAAATATTCTTATAATTACTTATTTTCTTACTAAAAGATAATTCTTTATTTCTATTAAAATAATAATAGTAAAGAATACTATAAAAGTATTATATTAAAATATCTTTTTAAAAATTAGACTATTACTTTATATTATCTTAAATTAAGAGTATAACTTTATAAGTATATTTATAAAATATATTTTTAAAGCTTTTAAAATAGAATAATATCTTTTCTTATATACTATTCTAAGACTAATAAATAATTAAAGAATATAAATAAGTCTTTAAAAAAGTACTTAAGAGCCTATATTAATTATAAGTAGTCTAATTAAATAGACTAGCTTTAAATAGCTAAATTTATTACTAATAACTTAGTCTTTATTATAATAGAAGTTATACTATTCTTTACTACTATTAGATAATATTTATATATAATTAAAGAAGTTTTATTTTCTACTATTACTATTATAGAATCTTATTAAATTAATAAAGAAGTAGTATATAACTTTATATTAGTAATAAATAATCTTTATTACTATTTATACTAAGAAGTAGTCTAAGCTTAGCTTATATAAATAGAAGTAGTAAATAAGCTCTATTATATTTAATTTTAATATAAGATTAGTAATTTAATATATATTAGTACTAAAAACTAGATTACTACTTATTTCTTTAAGAAACTTAATAATTATTATACTAGACTATATCTAATTAAATAAGTTATTAGTAGTAAAAATATACTAACTTATAAGCTTAATCTACTACTCTTAATAAATCTTAAAAATAATACTTTCTATTATTTACTATTTTAACTAGCTTATATTAGTAAAAATTCTCTTTTTAAATAAAATAAATAACTTCTACTATTTATTAAAGTAGTTTAGAATAGAGAAGAAACTAAGAAATATAAGATAAAGTATATTCTTAATAGTTAAATCTATAAGTAATAAGACTAAGTTACTTAAAAAGAATAATAGAAAATATAGATAGAATACTTTATATATTAAAAGAAATATAATAAGAATACTTAAGAGTATAAGAATAGTTTAAAAAGATTACTAAAAGCTCTTATTAAGTATCTTAATAAGATTATATCTAATAGTAATATAATACTTATTTATATACTTAATAGTAATATAATACTTATTTATTAGCTTAATATAGCTTCTTAGTTATTAATATAAGAAAACTTCTTATTAGTATTATTAAAGATTATCTTAGAATCTAAACTAATAAAAATATAAAGAGACTTTATTTATAGTTAAGAGATATAAGTATCTTAAGAGATTCTTACTAATACTACTACTTTATAGTTACTAGATAATAAGTTAAATTATTTTTTTTACTATATAATAGATATTATATATCTTTTTCTAAGAATTAGTAAGCTAAGAATAATAGTATAAATATAAATAATATATTATTTATACTTATATCTTTTATAATTTAGATATAAAGACTTAATAGAACTTACTAATTTAAAAAAAGAATAATATTATAAATTTACTTTAGTTTAAACTTTAGACTTTAATTTAAAAGTAAGATCTATATAGTAGAGTAGTTTAGAAGTACTTTATAATTTAGATATTTATATACTTTTTCTATCTTTTAAATCTCTTAAATAAACTAGCTTTATAACTTATAATATAATATTATATTCTAAATACTTCTTATTTCTTATAAAAAAAAGTATTAGATTAATAAAAATAGTTTAATATCTATATAATAGTCTAAAAATATATAATTAATAATCTATAAACTTTATATATTATTATAGAAGAGAAATATTAAAATATCTACTTTCTTTATAAATACTTTTAAAATACTATTAATTAGATTATTTATTATTAAGTATTTATTCTTTATTAAAATAAACTCTTTTATTTTTAAAAAGCTTTTAATATATTTATAATTATCTTTATAAGATTATATATCTAATAAAATAAGTCTATTAACTTATATTAGTATATATATATAAGAAATTATTAAAAATTATTAAAAAATATATAATATAAATAATATTATCTATTTTTAATTTATAAATATTATTTAATTACTAACTATTACTTTTAGAAGTTATAATATATTATTTTAATATTAATTATACTTTTTAAATAGTATTTCTTATTCTATTTTATTTTAATAGTATATATATAGATATTATAATTATAGCTTAGATTTAAATAATTTTATATTATTCCTAATTTAAAAAGTAATTTAGCTATATTATTATTAATAATACTTCTAAGAATATAATCTATATAAACTATTTATTTAAGACTCTTTAGATAGATTTAGAAAAGTACTATATTATATATAGACTATATTATTAATCTAATAATATAAAAGTATCTTTTTAGCTCTAATATTACTATTTTTAAAAAATAACTTATAAATACTATTATTAAAGAAATAGAGCTATTAAGCTAGTATAAGAAAAGTCTTATTAGTAAGCTATATAATTTTATTTATTATATTAATTACTTATTAAAGTAGTAGAATCTACTCTACTAATATTAGTATTAATAATATATAGCTAATTATATATTAGTTAGTCTATTAATTATAAAGAACTATTATAATCTATAAGCTAATTTATAATAATTCTAATATTTATAGAATTTATAATATAATACTACTATATATACTTTTATACTCTAACTAGCTATTAAGAACTTTATTAATTATAAGCTTAATAATTACTATACTACTATTATAAAGTATATAAGTAATAGCTATTCTTAAAGTTAATAATCTCTAAAGCTTCTATTATTATTAAGTAATATTCTAAGTATAAATAATTAATTAATATTATATAGTATATAATACTATTATAGCTATTAAAGAAAGTAATAATATTACTTTAAAGCTATATTAATATAATAGCTAAAGAAGACTAAGCTATTAAAAGAGTTATATAATAAATACTTTCTATTTTTAAGTTTTATAATTATCTTTAAAGAAGTATATAAATATTATTATTTAATAGAGATATTTATAAACTAATATTTATAATAAATAATTATATAACTATTTACTTTCTTATAATTATTATTTTTATTAACTTCTAAATCTATTTATATTATTAGAAGCTTTTAAAATATATCTATACTTTAAAGCTCTATATTTAATAATAACTCTATAAGCTAAATTAAATTTTTAATAGCTATAGAGTAAATAAGTAATTAAATAAATACTTAAATTAATAATTTTAATAATTTTAAGACTATTAAGTTCTAAAAGTATTTTACTATTAATATTAATCTTAAATAGTAAAAGGCTAGTATTTATTATATTAAAATAGATTTAATAGTAGTCTATTATACTATTATAGTACTATACTTATATCTTAAATAGTATTAATTTAAGTATTATTAGAAGAATAAATTATAATAATATAAGAATACTATTAATATAGTTATAGCTCTATAGTATAAATATAAATATATATCTATTACTTTTAATAATAATATTATAATTAGCTTCTCTTCTATAATAATTAATAATAAATAATTATTACTTATAGAAGAATAATTAAAATACTTTAATTAGTTTATAGTCTATATTACTAAGCTATTTATATAGATAAGTAGTAAATAATTACTAATTCTCTATTAAATTAGTAAGATAATTATATAGCTATAGCTAGTATAAATAATATTAAATATACAGTATTCTTATATATAATAATAAATCTAAGTATATTTTTAATTAAGCTAGTAATCTATTATAATTATAATATTATCTAATAATAATAGAGTATATTAAAAAGATAATATATTTATAAAACTAATAAGCTAATAGTATTATTATACTTAATAATATATTCTTTAAATAGATAATAAAATAAAGTAATTAAAATTAGATAATAGTAATAATAATAATACTATTAAGAGTAATAATAAGATACTATACTATAAATATAAATAGTAGTAATAAGACCTTAAATCTATAAAGACTTCTATAATTAAAAATAATACCTTTTTTTTATATACTATAATCTTAATAGCTTCATTTTTGATAATCAATTTAATTTTAATTCAATCAATAAATTATCAATTTGAACCCTACTAATTAATCAATTCGAAGGTCTCTACTAATCAATTCAATTCGGACCCTATCAATTCAATTCATTGATTGTTAGCAAGCCTGCCGCCACCTCGACTCTTTATTAAGTACAGCACGACGCAAAAGCCCGTCGAGCCAAACTATAGCCTGTACAAAATCTTATGAACTTGGTTCTGTCGTCAGAGATCTCGACCAGACACGAGCGTAGGCCGGCTTTCTCTCGAACAGCCATGGTGTGGAGTGCGGCCCTGCTTGACTCTGAGAGACTCTCACTTTGATTGGAGTTTGCCAAGAATTCGTGCAGGCCCGCGAAAGCCCAAGACGATCCAAGTAGGGCTTCCCTGTGTTCTATTGGTCTCATGGAAAGAGACATGATGTCCTGAACATCAGCGCTGATACGGCCCTCGAGAACGTCGCCGAGACAAGTTGGCGCTGGCAAACCCGCTTTCAATGTCATCTCACGTCCAATGTCAACGACATCGATGCAGCCGTGACGCTTGTATTCGTCGGTGCCGGCAACGCCTTCGCCTTCGGACTCGAAGCCATATTGGGCCCTCAAGACCTGCACGATTGCAGAGGAGGACCTTGTCATGGTGCGAGCCGGAGTAGTGACGAAGCCTTCTAGAAGCGAGGCGCATGCAAACCAAATGGGAACCAATTTCTCCAAGTCAATCCTCGTTAGGTCCCCGATCGGTTCGTGGAGTTCGGCCATCTTCATCGGTTTCAGATCCAGGTGATCGATCTCAACGGAGGTAGAAAAGACGGGGTAGTCGCGAGAGATGTCCAGATTCGCCAGGGTTTGGCTTGAAGACACTTGGAGCGCTGCACGAATCTCCAGTAGACGTCGGAATCCGGACCATTGCCGAGTGAATCGATCCAGGCTCGTATCAACCTCGCTTTCCGTGAAAGATCCGAACATCTTGCCGTCCCAGCGTAAAAGGTTCATGAGCCTGCTGTCAGCACTGTTGCCCTTCTTCACCCAAGCTCTGGAATTTGCGAGTGACCTGATGAAATCTCTTCTCCATGCTTGATCTGAAGGACATAGGATCGAGCCAGTCGACGAGTTTCCTGCCATTGATCTTGACTTTGGAAGCACAGTGGAGCTTGTGAGATACAGCTGCCTTGGCTTGGAAGATCTCCAAGACGTGGCCTTCATGTGTACTGAAGCTTGAATTGGAGTAGTCCTGACCGATGGGATCCATGTCGGGTGAGGTAGGGAGCCTTTCTGATAGAATGAAACCAGCTTGGATACGTTTCCAAGTTTGCTGTACGGTAGCATCGTCTGTAGTGGCTTGCACGTGCGTCATGTAGTCGACAACAGCTTGCATGGCCATTGCAGTATGACCTGAGTCTGCGTTGTCTATGGAGATGTGAAGCAAGAAGTAATAATCGTTCAGCTTCAGCTCTTTGAGCTCCTTGATTGCGCGCATAGTGTCCCAGGTCAGCATTTCGAAGTGCATGTTGAAGCCTAGTATTTCCGGCAAGAACTCGTGTGGAAAGATAGAGATCAGAAGTTGAACGACAGCAGCCTTCCACACGTGTACTTTGTCGAATCCATGGCGAGTGTGGATGAAGTCCACACTGTCAGGCGCAGGAAGGTTTGGCATCGATGTCATTCATAAGGTCGTTCCAGAGGTAAACGTGGTTCTTGTTCAGGTCGCCGTCGGCCCAATTCCTCTGACATGACCTGCCAGGCTTTCTTGGTGATTGGACGTAGCGGAAAAGGTGTGGTGATCTTGTGGATGTGACCTAGCCAAGCACCATCGACGAATTTCACAGGCGAAATCTGCTTGAGCCACCATTTGGCGTGCTCCAAGTCCTTGAACATTTGTCGGGGAGAGCCAGAGTCTCTCGCTGCGACGTAGCTTTCCCAACGATTTGTGATATCGTCATCTTGGGTTTTCAGCATCTGTGCGAGCTTTTCGGAATCAAATGTTGGCATGGAGAGTATGCCATCGTTCGTTCCTTCGACCTCGGAGAGCTTCTCGGCGAATAGAGATATCAACAAATCTCTTGATTGATCAAGGATCTCTGGGAACTTTTCGATGTTCTGCAACTTGTAGTAGAAAATCTTGTACAGTTCCAGTTTTGGGTATCGACAGGACGAGCGACAGGGAGTATCTTCTCTTCGACTGATGCACACTTCTTCTCCTTTGGAGCGACCATCTTCGGCAGGCGAGATTCTGATGTCTCCAAGCGTTCAAAGCAAGAAGCCAGTAGCTTTCGGCCTCTGAGTAGTAGACAAGTCGCAAGGAAGAGGAGAGCGACGTAGCTAGTTGTGGAAGACATGGCGAGCGTGGCCTTTGAAATTGAACGAGTTGTTTGATATAACGATCCCCAAAAAGCCGCGGACGAAGGAGACTTCAAATACTTTCGTGAAATTGTCTCTCTGGAAACATCAGCTTGGCTCAAGCAAGTCCGGCTTCGAAATGTTACAAAACACGTTTGGTAATCCTCAGGAGCCTTGTTCTCGCGCCATCCAGACTCACTCGCCGCCGACGTTTCCACGATATTGCGATACATGTTGGGACAACAGGATGTCTTTCAGCCGCAGCGGCCGAGGTAGTTGGTAGCTAATGGTATTCACAGAATCCGAATGGCAGTATGTTGAGAGGACGAAAACCTAGGCCAAGATTTCGCGTAAGCAACGCTAAGCATGCTCGCGTGCTGCAACGATCAATCCATTCGGCTAGGTGCAGGCCGTCAGATGGTAATGTCATTTCCGACCAGATCCTCAGTAGCATCACTACTGGAAACATATGTTCAAGACTCGGTTGGTAGTGTGCTGCAGGGCAGACCAAGGAGACGCGCAAACGACATGGAATCGGGCGAGACGGGCCGCGGCTTCGGTCCAGGGCGGGCGCCATGCGACGGCTACTCGCGGACTTCAGCTCGCTTGAGGATACCCAATTCGGCAAAGCGAGCAGCAGCTGCTCGCCTCGAGCATTGATGGGGGAGAAGGATTGCAGGAAGACGACGCGAAGGCATCAATGCTTCATCTCGTGGTATCCGTGCTACAAAGCAGCGTCGTCGATTCGTGGGCTCTGCCCAGTCTTTTGAAAATGTATGGACACACACTTTGGTTCGTTTTATCAGCTCTTACTCGCGTAGCATATCACAGCAGCCTACGCGTGCAATCCTAGTGCACAGGCATAGTTGAATAATATACTGATGCTCAGGCGAGAGCGGCATGTGGACTCCGTTCCAGTGGATGCACATATACGTTGTCTCACCGACTGTAGTTGCAGTAACCCATCATATTGCCAGCGTTGGAGTGGGTCTTCGACGAGTAGCGATGCCAAATGACCATCATGTCGCCGCCGGACACACCGTTGGACCAGGCTGCAGACAGAACAACCATTTCTTGGCAGTCGCATTGGTCGTCATATATACTTGGGCGACCGCCGCCCTCGGCTTAAATAGTGACATTTCTCTGCTAGCTTACAAGATACTCAGATCTTCCGAACGATGAACATCACTCAGGCTGACGAGCCATCTCCCAACAACGAGAAGTATGACCCGAATTATAAAGCACCGCTCGACCTTGGAAACCAGCAGGAATTAGGTCAGGCCAACGATGAATCTCTGCCTCCAAAGGACGGTGGCCCCGGTGCCTGGCTATTCTTGTTCGGTGCTTGTGTCTTCGAGATCGTTTCTTGGGGTAAGTCGAGCCGGTCAGCCCATGAATGCATCAGCTTGCTGACCACACTGGCCATAGGCTTCCCATATTCTTGGGGTGTCTTCCGAGCACACCTATACACGAACGGCCCTTTCAAGGGCGTCGATCATGTATCAGTGACCGGTGTGATGAACAATGTAAGCAAGTCTTATGTTCGGTATTATTGGTATCCGCTTACATGCTTTGAAGGGTCTGCTGCAGATCTCGATGCCATTTATCCTTTACTTGCTCAACTACTTCCCTCAGCACAGAAAGCTGACTCTGTGGATGGGCTGTTTCATATGTTTTGCATCCGCACTTGGTGGAGCGTTCGCCCGAACAGTACGTCTACCGAAAATATCTACCATCTCCATCAAACCTCCATGTTGACTCGAGACATAGCCGTTGCAACTCATAATCTGCTTGGGACCACTCTATGGCATTGGTGCCGGCATGTTGTTTGCGCCGACAATCAACTACATGTCCGAATGGTTCGATAAACGCAAGAGCCTCGCCTATGGAATCATGTGAGTATACCCACACCTCAAGACTCTCAAGCACGCTGACGGTCCGAAGTTGTGGCATGGGTGGCCTGTTCGGGGCCATACTTCCACCTATCTTCAGCGCATGCCTCGAGAGATTCGGCTACAAAGTAACGATCATTGGGTGGTCCATTGTCGTCATCATTTCGACAGGTGCTGGTGCTGCGTGCATTCGATCTCGATCTACTAGCCAGCCACCAGTCAAACCATCCATTTCCGACTTTGGCTTCTTGAGAAGTCCACTGTTCTGGATCCTCTCGATAGCCACGCTGGTACAAGGTCTTGCGCATTATGTGCCGAGCATATATCTCCCATCATACGCACAGGACTTTGGCATGTCCGCATCCAAGGGATCCCTTGTGCTCAGTATGCTCAATGTTGCCACTGCAATCGGACAGCCGCTCCAAGGAATGCTCGCGTGAGTTTTCAACCTCCTTACTGCTGGTGACAGAACTAATGTAACCTTTTGCAGAGACTGAGAAAGTCGTACCAGCTCACAATGCTCGCAGGCACCATTGGTGCAGCTGTAGAGGTTCTCGTCATCTGGGGCTTCGCTCACAACTTGTGGAGCCTTATCATCTTTGCCATACTCTATGGCGCAACTGCTGGAGGCTACGCAGTCCTACGTCCTCGCTTCTCTGAAGCGATTGTGGGAGATGAAAACAACAAGGAGCAAAATCTCCTTGTCTTCGGAATCCTGACGGCATTGAGAGGTGCAGCTATCATTGCGTCTGGTTTCGTGGCTGAGACGCAGCTCAATGAAAGTGCTGAAGTCAATTCCAGCTATGGAGGCGGCAAATGGAGAGACGTCATTCTTTACACTGGCATCGTCATGCTGTGTTCCAGCTTGGGCGGTCTCGGCATATTCGTCAAGAGGAAAGCTGCTCCCGCGCCAGAAGCGTTGGCGACCAGCCAAGTCGTTGTTGAGCATGAATGAGAAGAGGATGAATTGCAACCGGCGCTCGGACAGTCGGAGTGTTGTCCACATACCATAGCATCAAACGATTGGAATCCACAATGGTACGAGAAGTGAACGTGATCATGACACATATATGGACAGTGCCACAGGACATCTATCTACAAGTGAATCGAGGGATTGGGTGCCATCGCCCGTTTTCACAATATGCTAGGATGACACAGAATGGAATTAGCTTGAGGTGCTTTGCGCTGGTATCCAAGAGGTGACTCACATCTATCTGGTGAGAAAATTTGCAGCGCGGAGAATCTTTCGATTAACAAAACATCGAAGGTCCAACGCGAAGCTTCGCACACTCTTCTGGACGCAGCTTGATCAAGTCTTTGACAGGTTCAAATATATCGTGGCCCTCAGTGGTCATTTTTTCCATGTCTGCGAATGTACACCATGACCAGCCCTCGCACTTTTCGGGCTCAAGAAGCTGTAGAGTTGATCAATCATCTGCGAACTTCGCGCAGCATGTTCGGGATGCTTACCTGTGGTTCCTGTGGCACTGAGGCTTTTTGAGATGTGTTCGCAGTCATCCAGATGGTGACAAATTGCTTGTTGCAGTCTTGGAGAATAGTAGTGGTTGCGGTCAAGAAGCGAATGCTCTCGATAGCGAGGCCCGTCTCCTCCAGGACTTCGCGCTCCGCACATGACTCGAAAGTCTCACCGTGCTCGAGATGTCCACCAGGATGGGCAATCAGACCTTTCAGTCATTGGTCACTGCCGACGTATGTGCTGGAGATTGATGTTGAAAGCTTACCTGCTCCGGTACTCCCCTTCCTCTTCCCAATCAAGATTCTGTTGTCTGCACTGCTTTTGAAGAGAAACACTGCAACTCCGACATTGGGACGCGACATGGTAGAATGTTGGAGTCGATGCGAGGTGCTACAATAAACAAACAAACAAGAATATGAGATTATAGTCCTGGCAGGCCTAAAGATACTTCTAGAGAATAAGCTCAAGGTGCCGGGAGCAGCCGAAGTGCGGAATAACCTTAGAACACTGTTGGAACTTCATGCCTACGCATTGAACATTATCGCTCCGTAATCATGCGTGTTGTGCTCGCATACAAGCGTAGAGTGTCTGCATTCAATGGTTCGTCGCGAAAAGCACATTATTAAAGCAACTCTTGCCACTGGTGCTCAAGATGGTATTGTGCTGTGCTTTACGTTTTGCCAACACAGACGCTCTGAATATTACCGGAACATTCAGTCAAGGGGATTTCATAAGTCGGATGTGAGATTTTGATAGGAAACAATACAGCAGATACACATAGCGAAAACTAAAAACCAAAAACAGCAGCAGTCGTTATGCCAGCGCATACCATCACACATTACAGTGTCATGGCTCCATTAGTCATCCAAAGAGCGTGCATCTGATTCAGATTCTCTGGTCATTCAAAGCCTCCTCCACAGAACTTTCACTTGCTTTGAAGGATATCTCAAAGCCCCGGCGATGCATACCTAGGTACTTTATAGAGTAGGTAGAGCAGGAAGTCTAGAGACCACGGGAAGACTAGAGACCACTGCAGGAAGACTGGAGACCACTGCAGGAATACTGGAGACTGCAGGAAGACTGGCGACTGTAGTAGAAACGCCAGAGACCACAGCAGGAAGGCCAGAGACCACAGGAAGACCAGAGACTGCGGGAAGACTAGCGACTGCCGTAGAAACACCAGAGACTACGGCAGGAATGTCGGAAGCCACAGGCAGGCCGGAGACTGCAGTAGAGACGCCTGAGATTACAGCAGAAATGTCGGAAACCACAGGCAGGCCGGAGACTGCAGTAGGAAGGTCAGAGACTGCAGCCGAGACGCCTGAGGTTACAGCAGGAATGTCAGAGACCACAGGAAGGTCTGAGACTGCAGTAGGAATATCAGGGACTGCAGTAGAAACACCCGAGATTACAGCAGGAATGTCGGAAACCACAGGAAGGTCCGAGACTGCAGTAGAGACACCCGAGATTACAGCAGGAATGTCGGAAACCACGGGAAGACCAGAGACTGCAGTAGAAACACCCGAGTTATAGCAGGAATGTCGGAGACTGCAGGAATATCAGAAACTGTGGGGAGACCAGAGGTTATAGCAGGAACATCGGAGACCACAGGAAGATTAGAAGTAATAGCAGGAATGTCGGAAACGGCAGGGAGGCCAGAGGTTATGGCAGGAATATCGGAGACCACAGGAAGACCAGAGGTTATAGCGGGAACATCGGAGACCACAGGAAGATTAGAAGTAATAGCAGGAATGTCGGAAACGGCAGGGAGGCCAGAGGTTATGGCAGGAATATCGGAGACCACAGGAAGACCAGAGGTTATAGCGGGAACATCGGAGACCACAGGAAGATTAGAAGTAATAGCAGGAATGTCGGAAACGGCAGGTAGGCCAGAGGTTATGGCAGGAAGATCAGAAACCACAGGAAGAACTGAAGTTATAGCAGGAATATCGGAGACCACAGGAAGACTAGAGACTGCAGGAAGGCCAGAGACTGCAGGGAGGCCAGATGTTATAGCAGGAATATCGGAGATCACAGGGAGACTAGATACTGCAGGAATGCCGGAGACTACAGGAAGACCGGAGACTGCAGGAAGACCGGAGACTGCAGGAAGACTGGAGACTGCAGGAACAGCAGGAGTACAGGTGGTAAGGACGCCCGAAAACCGTGTGGAGATCTGTCGGTGCAGCAAGCGTGGTCAGCTCCTTGTTCTGAGCGGTAGTATACTCGAATGTGGAAGGGACAGACGTACGATTGCAGAAGGGGTGATGATCTGAGTCCTCGTGCTAGTTCCAAGGCTAAGGCATCTACACCCTGCAGTGATTTGACCGCCAGCGAGAGCAGAGATGGCTCCGAGCAGCTGTCGTTTCTCGAGATCGCCGTCTGCCTCTGGCTCTGCCTCCGCTTTTGCTTCACGCTTGGTGAGAATGGTAGGACACGTTCCCCGGATTGCAGTAGTGGATGGCAAGATCGTGGTCCTGGTGGTAATGTTTGATCAGCGACAGAATTCGCCATGGACATGTTTGTTCTTACCTGGTGAGCGCTGGGCGGGTGCTCGGCACCACCACCGTCGGAATGTTCAGGAGCGAACGACAGTAGAGTGCGCCATTTGATCCAAGGCCCTTGAGAACACGAGCGGCAATGTTGTTTGCACAGGTACCCTGGCGCCTCTCGAGCTCGGCCTCAGGGAGAGGATTCGCGGCGACAGTGGCCAAGGTCCCTACGAAGATTGAAGCGAAGCGCATGTTGGATGATTGAAGATGGAATTCTGGGAAGACTGCTGTGCTGTTGCTTGGTTGTTCTGGGAGACATTTTGAGCGAGTTTCGACGTGCTTTAAGTAATCTTTCTGAGCACTGTTCTGGCTAGAATCATCGTGGCAACAACGTGAGTATGATCATCTCCCTCGGTTTGAAGGCTTGGAGGACGTGGTACACAAACTCAGCTCGCGTCGTGATTATTGAGAGCTGAGCCATGGAACAGCAACAAGGACGTTGTTCTTGTTCATCCGAGCAGAGTTCGTGGTTGACACGGCACGTCTAGCGCGCATGAAGGGTGGTATTGCTCCAAAGCGGTCATGTCGCCGAGAGAGCGCGCGACGGCATCCATCTGGAGAGACATATTCCAGGCCAAGACAGCCGAAGAGACGAAAGAGAGCGCGACTTACTATCCCTCGGAGAAAAGGGCTCCAGGCCAAGCTAGCGGCAGGATTTTGGTGGAGAAGCAGAAATGCATCTTGAATCAGCAGGTTTTGCTCATTACTCCAGCGCCATCCAATCGAAAGTCTTCTCTGTCAAGCCGTTCCTCACGCAAGGTTGATGATTGCCGTTGCCAAGCTGTCAATTGCGCCACGAGGCGTGTAGATCTCTCGGCCCAGACTTACTTTTATGTGGAGTAGAGACACTAATGCTCCGAGTGAAATGGTACAGACGGGACGCTGTACCAACATTCAATGGGACGGCGCGGCCGTGGTGGCGCAAATATGCTAAGGTGCAAAAGCATGAGAAGGGTTCCGGTTGCTTAAAGGCTCGTTCAATATAGCGCAGGTGGCGTTAATCATGTTGTTTCCTACCGGGGCTGAATGGAAATCAGCGTCATGAGCATCTGAGATCACCCAACGGCTTGCTTGGCAGTGTCTCAGATCCCGTCTGCTACTCCAACAGCCGATTTGACATGTCCGCTTTGAGCCTGTCAGTGCCCAGTCTGTGGTGATGTCTTGTTGGAGCGGCAGATCTACGGCCATGCCTGGAATCTTTGTTGTGGAGACCTTCCGGTTCCGGATGATCAGATCGTTCCAATTGACGTCGCACCCGTCCCTTGCATGCATATCACTGGACAGTTCGGATCCTTACGACCTGCCGGCTCGTAGAACTGTCCATATAGGTGTAAATCGCCATGCGGCGGCCATCTTGCCATCCTCTTTCCAAGGGACGGGCAAGGCACATTGCTCCCTTCTTGGTAGCGACGTTGTTTAGCGGTTCCAGTGAAGATGGCATCGAAGGTGATTTGCAAAGTGCATTTCTACAATAGGCTGACTCGGAATAGTCAACAAGTATCAACGACGCACAGCAGTCATCTGGCAGATCTTCACAGTGGCACTATGGTCTCTGCGAATGAAAATCGGACATTTTTAATCTGTAAAAATGAGCCGTAAACCTCTACGGTTGGCCGGAGTCATTGAATACACCCTATGGAGACTAAGTTATCCTAGAGAAAGCAGCCACGCCGAGACCGAAGATAGCCAACTAGACCGTGGCTTCATTGCAATCTACGCTCTTCCTCGTGCGTTTCCTCCACATCTTCGCCTTCGTCTCTGCTGCGTGCCTCCCCTCGACGAGGAATCCTGGCATTGTTCCGAAACTTTGATGTCTTCGCTTGCATCCTCACGCGTCACCTGATCTTGATGCGCTGTCTCATCTTGCAGACTTTCGCTATCCCTCAGAGTCATCTCATCCTCATTAGCCTCAACGCCACTTCCTGCCAGCTCAGTTGCTGGATGCACATCGAGCTGTGAGTTTGTTTCGTTCCTTCTCTCTCCTGCTGCTGCTGGACGGTGGTTCGAAGATCTTGCCAAAGAAGACACGACGGACAAACGGCGGACAATAGCGCTTTGATCCAAGTCTGACGCTGCATCAAGCTCGCTAGGTACTTGGGTGATGGCAACAGGGCTACTATCCAATTCGGCGAACGAGTCCGGCAGTTCGGCGAGGGTGTTAGGCTGGGTGTCTAGTTCTGCCTTTGAGTACACTATCGACTGCACGCCTGGCCCTGAGTGTATATCGAGTCTCATCTCAGAGGCAATAGCAGAGCTCGGCAGTGATGACTCGGCCGCCTTCTCGATGGAATTACCAAGTGCTCTGTGTTTTTGGCGTCGACGCAGGAGATAGATTAGAAGAGCAATGGCGGCTAAACCCACTGGGACGCCAACTGTCACACCTGCTATCGTTGAAGCTTGATGGCCGGTGGGAGACTTCCTAGGTACTGCTGAGTCTCCTATTGGGTTGGCAGGAGAGACAGTCGAAGCTGTAACGATCATCGTGGACACTTTGCCCGCCGAATCTTTCGCTGTTGCTCCATCCAGTGAACTCGTGGGCGAGGATTCTGCACTTGCTGCTTCGAGCATCGAACCTACACCTACGATAGCTTTAATGTTTGCATCTGTCGAAGTTCAAACAAAGAGGGGAAAAATTCATACCCTTACTGAGCATACTGAGCTCCATAGAAAGCTCCGCAAGGTCGGTTTCAGTTGATGTCATGCCGTGTCCGTTTGCTGAGAATGTTTAGTTTGAAAGTACTGCTCAAACTCAGAGGGATCTTATACTTGAGAAAATCGTTGTTATAGTCGTAGACGGGGGTAGAGTCGCTGTAGGAGCAAAGGTAGGTGAGTGGCTCATCCGATACCACACAGAAGAGGCGGCAGAGATGAACGTGGCGTCATGGTCCAAGGTGCGTCCTTCGCCATCTGTCTTCTATGTTTAGTAGAAGTCACTACTTAGAGCAACCAATGATCGTACCAAGTATGAACTCCGTAATCGCAGTTGTGATAGAAGGCTGCACAGTTGTGATCATAGCGACGGTGGACTCGGGATCCCTCGTGCTTATCATAGCAGAGTCCCAGCAACAGTCAGAGGTACCGCCACCGCTTTTGCAGCACCAGAGCTCGTGTTCACCTTGAGTGCCACAGTAGCTGACATTTTGCGTACCAGAAAATCCAGATGAATGCTCTGTTAATTGTCAGGCTTCTTCGAATACCCAAAATGGAAAAGCACTCACCGTCAACACATATCTTTGGACAGCCTTCGATTTGCCAGGATTGATCTGTACATGTGCGACGTTCATAGGCCAGAGAGTGTCTATTGAGACATAGACCGTTTGACATGCAAATTGAGTAGAGCGGACAACAAGGACCTAGAAGACCATTCCCGCATGGGAAGTCATCTAACGCGATTTATCTCAGGGGTAATAACACTCGTTGCCTTGCACATCGGTCAACATAAAGATAAGAAGGAAGCTTAGAGTAGCCATGGGCGACACCATTGGGCCGAGAACCATGGCGCAGTAATTTCAGGACCAGAAGCGAAAGAGGGAAATGTCGGAAATTCTCAGCACAACAGAAAGCGTCGTACAACAAACAAAAGCTGCGACCGCCAAGCATTTTCTTCACGTGCGCGAAGTGAAGTGAGAGCTGCCGAAAGGGCTAATTTGTGATTAATGTATTTTGCAACATGAAAGATCCAACACTCACTATCGAGTAGCCAATCTGTCAAGAAGTCTCTGTTGTTGGCTTTTCCATTCTATAATTTGAAGACTCCTATGTGCTACTTCTTCACTTTTCGCCTCCATTTTTGAGTCCTTCGCCATCTCCACTTGCCTTCTCCCCTTGCTGTGAAGCCTTGTTCCCCTTACTTGCACCCTACCATACATCTTCGTCTTGATGTATCAACTCATTTTGCTCCGCGTTGCCGTTTACATTCAAGCCACCGCCTTCATTCTCAAGTCTCGGAGTCAGTGATATTTTGCTTCCAGCTGTCGCAATTGTAGGTAGCACGAGGGAAGAAGGTATTTGTAGACCATCAAGAGGTGAAACGCTTTGCGAAGTATCATCGCGTTGCTGGTTGACGATTCGCAGGTCTGTACCCATGTGCGGCGACCCTGCAGATGCGCGGTGAGATCCTAACGTAGAGACAACAGACCCTTGAGTGCTGTCAAGTGTCGAGACGGCCGAGACCCTGTGCTCTGGATCGGGTGAGGTCTGTGAGGAGGTTTCGAGCTTATTGGCCGCGACATTGCTGTCTATCTCGGCAAGAGCGTTGGGCCCCGATCCTAGTTCTGCTGTATGTGAA
Organism: Cladosporium cladosporioides; assembly: GCA_002901145.1. NCBI lineage: Eukaryota > Fungi > Ascomycota > Dothideomycetes > Cladosporiales > Cladosporiaceae > Cladosporium > Cladosporium cladosporioides. The sequence continues at coordinate 1,618,445 of NOXB01000011.1, forward strand.
GCCACAGGTGGACCTTGCGGATTGATGGCATTGATGTTATGTAACTCCTGCTTTTGGATCTTCGATTTCCGGTATTGACGATAGATGAAGTAGAGAAGACTTGCGAGGGCTAGTAGTCCTAACGGGGCGCCAATGGCTACACCAAGAATAGTGGTAGGACGACGGTCTTTCGGGGACTCTGGGCCTGCTGGGCTCGAGTCTGTCGATGATGTCGTCGTAGTTGCGTTAACTAGTGAGCTCGCGGTTTTTAAATCTTGTGTGAGCGACGGCGTCGAAGTCGAGGGCCCTTCTATGGCTGATGAGGTCGTGTTGGCTGAGTTCTGTCAGATCCCGCTGGCCATTTCACTCGTGATTGAGTACTTACATGTCGCTCCAGAGGGTGGTGCAAAGGTCGCCAGATACGACGCCCAAGTCGAGTCCATGGGTGGAGCCGTCGTGGTAACATCGCCCACGTCCAATTGGAAGATTGTTGCGTCTGCTTCGCTACAGCAATTTCCAGAAAGGAAATCAGCATTGCAACACCAAGAGGTGATATCATTCTCGGAGTCACAGAGCAACAGAGGCTCGAGAGCAAAAGTATCGTCAGTGCCTTTTGTTTTAGGTCTGTTCTGCTGAAACCATTTGAAGGTGAACTCCTAAAGTCAACAGTTCGGAGAGAGCCTATCAGTCGTACACACACTCGCGCAAGTCTTACTGTGCCAATTTTGTTTCGTGTATGAACCTCTATACACCACTGTTGCCCTGGTGTCAACTTGGTAAGCACAGAGTCCACTAGGCATACAACCCCAGGAAGGAGGACAGCAGGCCTCGCTTTTGGCGGAGCACCTCATAGCATTTTTCGCGACTTCGCCGTCCGGAGAAAAGCACGGTTTCTCCCAGAAATACTGTGCGTCAACATACCGATCAAGTAGTAAGATGACAAAAGACATGCCTCTGATGCTGTCGCAACCATGCAGCATCTTTGCGAGCATAGTATGCCAGAGTAGAGTGACAGACTAAAGTGACAGAAGCGCACCTCGATAGTTCCGTCCACAGGAATATGGAAGGTCTAGATGGTCAAGTATCGGTTGTGTGAGGATATTTGAACAGCAACGTTCCCAAAGCGACCGCCAAGGCTCTCGTCACGTGGAACTACCAAGCGGAGTGAAAGTGAGAGCTGCAGGAGAGACCCCGCCGTTCCATGCCGTTCCATTTTCAGTTTTTCAATAAGCACATTTCATTCGAGATCTACAAAATCTTGACAAGTTTCTCATTGATATTTTGAGATTTCTGACAGGTACTCAATCTCGGTGAAACTTGTCCTCTAGTCCGCCTTCATTGTCACTGCGTGAGACCGCGTCCTGATGCGAGGTATCGACATTCTGAGACATATCCTCTACGATCTCGTCTCGTTGTGCTGATTTGTCCTGGCCCATAGCATCTCCCTGCGTGAGATCTTTTTCACGTACATTTCCCTCGCCAATCCCGGAAACCATGAAATTATCACTTCCAGCTTCAATCACTGGCAGAATTGCTGAGTTCGATCTTTCATGGAGGTTGTTCTGGCGCGGTTGAGATCGGATGCTATCCGCGAAGTGTCGTGGTGCTGCTGTCTGATGGCTTGCAACCCTGCAGCCATGGGAGCTACTCCTGCAGGAGGTGTCATCACCCGAGGAGGCGCCAGAGACGATACGACCGACCAGCGGCCTTCATCAGCTGTCATCGTGGCTAGTTCGCCATTGCTTGGGATGGAATTCGCGCGTGTAGAGACATCGAGCTCGCTGCACGGCCGGTGCGATGGCATTTCGAAGATAGAGTTTGGCTGTTCAGCTAGTTCAGGTCTGGCGATTACCGTGTTATCGACATATGTTGAGGAGGTTTCTGTCCCGGGATTTGGAGCTTCAGGGACGGAGTTTTTGAGGTACCGACGACGTAAGAGGTAGAATAGAAGTGCGAATGCGGCAAGGCCAATTGGAATCCCGACTGCGGTACCTACGATCTTGGGTGTGGAGCTTTGATTAGGACTGTCCGTGTTCGTCATGGGACCTCCTGAAAACGACTCGCTCCCCAAAGACGAAGTTGCTGTCGGAAACGCTAGGCTGCTGGGCGAGGGGCCCAACGCCGTTATAGTCAACACCGAAATGCTGAAGATGGTTTCAGCTACATTCAGTTAGCATGTGCATCGCACGAAGTTGGGAGTCAGCGCTCACTATGATCTGTTGCGGAGGTTTGATCTGTTGTGGAAGCTTCGATCATGGACTGCAGTGACGTGGCCCATGAAGGTGGGAGGTCCCCAAGGCTGGTCAGATAGTGCATATTTCCTGCTGGCGTTTTCTCTATGTTGTTGTCCTCACAGCAGCCTGAACCACAGCAGAGTGAGCCCGTATCGACTGCCGTGAAATCGCAAACCCCATGTTCACGCTTCGGTTATCTAGCACGAGTCAGAACATGTCGTTCACACCAACGGAATTAGGGAGGTGGGGACCCACCTGTGCGACACCAAATCGGGCACAGGTCTCCCCAGCTCTCATCGGTACATGTATGACGCTCGATGGTGTTGTTTGGGCTGTTTCCTTCGTTCGGAAGATAGCATAACCCGTTTTTCTGGCAGACCCATCGCGGAGGGCAGCATGCGCCTCCTTCGTCGGAGCATGGCATATCATTAGGCTCGAGGTCACCATTGGGGTAGAAGCACGGAGCGAAGAGATTGTTTGCGACAGCCTGACCGCTGTACAAGAAAGATACGACGATATGCTCCAGCTCAGATCCGCTAATGGCGGCGAGGGTTTCATGATGTTGGTGGGCTCCTAGTTGCAGCGGTCGTTGGGCGAAGGCGAATGGGCTTGAGTAGGCTGGAGATTCGACTGTGGCAGAGGTAAAAAGAAAGGTGTAATATTGCACATGCTGCTTTTCTTCTTGGCGGCAGATGTGGAATCACTCTTGGAGCCCGCTTCCATTCACACAGTCCGCGCGGGCAGCAATCAAAAATCGTTAATTCTTTCACTTGACACGCGGGCTCTAAACACTCGATTAGAGCAGAGGGGGCGAGACGACACTCCGGAACGGACACAGGTTTGACAGCCTTATCGCAGTGAATTGGGGACCTGTTGAGTCCCATTGATGCCCATTGCAGTAGCACCACTTTCGAGTCGAAATATCCCACGGAAGCCGAGTATGGTTCCTGCAACGAGGGCACACACGGTCATGACAGGAAAGAGGTCTACTGCGTCTTGGAACAGGAGTCTCTATTGACAATGAGAGCGATATCATCGGGAAGAGTGATCCGCAGACGGGCAAAGGCTTTGAAAGACTGTTGGTAGGTCGAATTGCTTCTGACTCGGCATGGCGGCCTAACTTGGTTGATCAAGTTCCGGCTCTATATACAGAGTCGTTTTCGAGGCAGATACTCATCACTTGTCAAACCTTACCGCTCCTGCATACAAGCTGAAGATGCAAATACGAGCCTGGTTGCCACCATAATGTGATCGGTGTTCACCGAGTATAGCTGTTGGCAAAGACTTATGCAAATAGAATGCAAGGCACATGAATTGGTTCCTGCATCAAGACTGTACTCTGCTGTAAAGTCGTAAACAAGCACGTTGTGGCGAAGCATTGGCCAAGAGCGAATCTAGACTCGAGATGGACCCGCATGACAGACGATCGACATACTGGCCTTGTCCTCCAGCCTATTCTTCACGCAGTTTCACGGGTTTTCAGCCTCATCCCAGAGTTTGGCATCATTGCTTGTGTCCTTGAAACATTCTCTTGCCACCAATTTCCCCATGGAGTCAAAAAGCATGAGGGCACGGACCACTGCCGGGCTACAATTCTAAGACACCACATGTTCGTTGCCGGAGCTGCGACACCAACCCCCGACCATTCTGAGACATCTCAACTTTGCGAGCCGTGTATGGGAATACTACATTCTGCAGCATTACTGATGGCTCAATGATGCATACCATGATATCTTCGTGACTAGACTTCGACGGGTGCCATAGTTGGCGGTATTGTATGCTACGCGAGCACGAGCGCGACACATCAGCCAGACGATATCACACATCAGCCAGACGATATCAATCCTGAGGCGAATTACTAGAAAGCAAAATCTGAGTATTCTGCTTCTCCCAGTATTTCCTAGCCACCTGTCTCTACTTCTGTCTCTTTCACCTCTTCCACCTTCACGCACACGCACTCCAGCCCTCTCAGTTTCAATTCTCAGCCTTCACCCAGACAATGCCCATATGTACAAGAGCTGGGCAGCTGCCTTTGCCATGGCTTATCCATCTCCAAGCTCTCATCTCATACACTCCAGACAACTTGGTACAAGATGCAGTTTCTACGCCTTTACGCGATCGCCTTGGCGGTCGGCTCCATCAACGCCGCTGTTCTACCCAGACAAGAGACCACTACATCACCGATAACCTCAATACCGAACACTTCGTCAACCAAGAAGTCATACTTGACGAGTATTACAACACTGCCTATGCCAACTAGCGTCGAAGGCAATACCGCATATCCTCCAAGCACAACTGTAGTTGTCGTCACAGAAACAGCACAAGTTTCATCATGGAGCACAGCTTCATCTCAATCATCTTTTACACGGCGCTTTAATGCGACAGAGACGAATGCGACTGCAAGTTCAGCCAACATGACCGCTACCTCCAGCTCGATTTTCGCAACTGGCCTGTCAACTGGCCTGTCAAACTCGAACGCCAACATGACTGCAAGCGGCTTCAATGCGACAGCTGCTACCACATCTGCGAGAGCACCATACGCCAACAGCACGACGAATGGTCTAGTCGGAGGCGTTGCTGCTACTGGTACTTCCGTGCTTGCGACTGGCCTCTCTTCCGCCAACGCCACCGCCACGCCGAGTGCTTCACAACAGTACCAAAGCTGCACGTCGGACAACCTCTTCCATCGTGCAGCTCTACTTGTCAATGCCTTCAACAACTGCTGCTGCAGATCAAGCCTCAGCAACAGAGATTCCCCTCGGCAGCAACATGACTCTCGTAGTCGAGGGCAACCACACAAGCACAGTGGAGGCCCAAGCCACCCTCGCTCCATCCGCCAACACCAGCCCAGCGCCCCTCTTCGCAAACAGCACTATGGCTGGTGTAGCACAAGCGACCGGAGCAACAAACACAACAATGGTCTCAGTAACCGTAAAATCCACACCAACAGGGAACTCCACCCTCCCCGCCGCCACCGGCAGAGCCTCCACAAACGCGACCTCATCCTCCACAACACCCCTCTCGACAGGCTCCTCCAGCCCCTCCGCCAACGCCATCGCCAACAACGGCACCATGTTCGCCGTAACCTACGACAACAAGAACGGCACCATCATCCAGCTTGTCTCAGCTTCAAACACCACCAACGCTCTCGGCGCAAGCGGCACCGCAGCGTCTACTGCCTCCGCAAGCGCAAACCTCGACCGCAGAACTGCGCCCGAGCAGACCGCCGCGCCCATCACGCCCGCCTCGACGGGCAAGGGATCGTGGAGCAAGTTTGCATACGCCCGCACAGAGTACCTGCCCCGACCAAGCAGGTTCTTCAGCACAGAGGGCTGGTCGCTGAGCAGGCGGTCAAAGGCTTAGGGGTTTTTGGGAGCGAGGTTCGAGATTTTTTTTTCATGGTGTTTACGGGAATCACGGCAGCATTTGCATAAGAATTATTTGGGATCATCAAAAAGGTGTTTATGAAAGTCATATTGGTAAGGATTATACCCCGCGGCTGTAGATGCAGGAAGAAGGTTAAAAAGTATTAAGCATGGATGGCATGGATGGCATTGATCAAGGATTTGGAAATATGATTAAGGGAATATGGAACACAATAGTATATTTAGTATGTAATGAATCAACAACGAAACTTGTAATCTTCCAGTCATCGTTCGAGTTGCTTCGCCTATCTTTCATTATACTGTGCATAGCTATGGACTCCTTCTGGGTTCATCTTTTGGCAACACCTACAATGAACCGCATCTTCTACTTATTGACTGGGAACTTCCTCTTTAGCCAATCCGCTATCAACTCCGCAATCTCCTCCGGCTTCTCATACAACACCCAGTGCCCCGCATCCACTACCTTCTCCTCCAAATCACTCACAAGCCCTTGCTCCTTCGCCGGACCCATCTGATCCGTCCGACAGACCCAATCGCCCGTCTGGCCAATATACAACAACGGCACTGTGATCTTGCGATCAGACTTGTCCTCAGCTTTACACAGCTCTCTCTCGTCTTCAAGCATAGTATTCCTCGCAAGCGAATGGTAGTACTGCACCGGCCCCTCGAAGCCGCCTTTGCTCATGCGATCGATAAACCGCTTCTTCAGCTCCGGGTTCTTGGCGTAGGGCTTGAGCTCCACGCTGGCGTTCTTCCACTTCCCTTGCCTCGCCACGTAGTCCCGCATAGCTCCTGGAGTGCAGAACATTTCGCGCATCCAGATGTCGCGGCCATTTTCTTCGGGTAAGGGAGAGGGGTAGTTGCCGTGATTGACTTCGTACATGCGCTCGAGGTCGTTGTTCATTAGGCTGGGAGCGTCGGGAGCGCAGAAGAAGTTCCAGTATTCCCATTGCGGGTAGCCGAAGGATTTGGTCGTGAGCTTGTTGGCCTCATTGAGGTCGAAGGGGTCGGGACTGGGGATTTGGTAGGCGAGGGAGAGGAGGGAGAGGCCGATGCAGCGGTCTCGGTGGTAGAGGTAGACGCGTTGTGCGGTGGCTATGAGTTTTATTAGTACTGGCTTCGTGTTCAGTCAAGTGCAGCCAACTTACCAGAACCCCAGTCATGGCCAATGGGAATCACATTGTTTGGCACCTTCTCTTCATCCAGAATCTGAGCAATGGAGTTCGCTTGCTGGCGGTAGTTGTACTCTTTGGCATCGGTGGATTTGGAAGAGTCTCCGAGGCCGAGGATCTCAACCAAAATGAATGGGTATGGCAGTTTTAACAGATGAGGCACAGCTCCCGCCCACATGTATGCATCGTCCGGAAAACCATGCGTAAAGACCAGTGTTGGGATGGATGGATCAAGTTTTTTGTTAAAGTCAGGCGAAAGATAGTAGCTGTACGTCAAGTTGTAGGGTTCGGTGGTGAGTGTTTTGTGTTGAAGCTCGTTCATCTCGTCAACACCTGGTATAGAAGACATTTTGGTTGTGAAGATTCCTTAATATCGCGTGTCAATGGTAGAGCAATAGTTTACTGAATGTCAATGTTTACTGAGAAGTACATGTAGCTGCGGGGTGTTGTTGATATAGAGCTACATCATCGGTGCCAGACAAAAGTGGTGCCGGCAGCCCCGCACCAGAACCAGCACAGGCAATTCGAGACCGAAGCCATATTTCCGGTCAGCGCCACTGCACGCTTCCGTGGGCAGTATTGCAGCCTCTTATATCTTGTTGCAGGTGAAGATGAAGTCGGTGGCGGTTGGGCATGCAGGACTGGGAGAGCAGATGATGGTATGTGCGCATTCGGCAGTCACAGCCGCCGCCGAAGTGGCGCCATTGAGCCATGCGATCAACTGTGGAAGCCGCAAGCATCCACTGCGGAATAGCAGCGCCAACTTCAACAACACCTCGACCGGAAGGGGACAAAATAAACATTGATTTATGCAACAATGGATAATTGATTGAAAGAATAGTTTAACTGCACAGACAAGGCGCCAGATGCTCATAACACGAAAATGGCGTCCAAAGAACTTTTCCACCTCCTGAGAGTCCTAGACGAGCGTGACACCGGCCTGAGCAAAGAAGATGTCGCTTGGGCATTCGAACCTGCCAATAGAGCCGAGTCCGAAGACTGGGTCAAAACATATCTCAGCCCTGCGACTCTGCTCACCAAAGAGGAATTCGCGTTTCAGGACCGCTTTGGCGAATTCACCCCTCAAATCAACAGCGCAGCATCCGGACGACCCCTTTCGGATGAAGAATTCGAACATGCCATCAGCTCGCTCGAGTCGAGCACCGCTGCTATAAATGCACAATGCCAAATCATGGAAGCCCAGAAGCGGGCGTTACTGGACTTCAAGGCTCGTAACAGAAGCAATGACGACGACCATGACTTCCGGACCGAGTCTAGGAAACCACAAAACAAGGTCGTTCGAGACAAGGCCCAGGTCGATCTTGAACTTGGCCAGTTATCTAGTGCCCTACACGAACGTCTTCGCTCATCAATGACCCAAGCCGAAACTGCTTCCACAAGCTTGCCTTCGAAGATAGAACGCCTGCTTGAGAAGGACGACCGCCTACTAGACGGACTACAGAAAATCGTACCCAAGCTCCAAGACGAAAATGGAAACAGCGAAAGCCTTGATCAAATCGAGAAACTCTGCCACGCTTTCACAATCCTCGAGGGCCGCGCAATTCGGGTTCAAATAGACGCTACTTATCAACGCAACCTTCTCAACAGCTCAGACAAGACTACCAATGGCCACAACTCATCCGACGAGCAAGAAAAACAAGCCGCCCGCGCCGAACTCGCCGAACTCAGCAGCGAAATCGAAGGCCTCCTCACTCTCGTCGCCGAAAACCACTACCGCCTACCAATAACCAAACGCCTCGGCAGCGCCCGCACAGAAAGCCACAGCGAAGCCGCCCGCTGGTCAGAATACCTAGGCTCAACCCTGCACTACCTCGCATCCCGTCTCGAAAGTCTGACCGAGCACTTCGAACACCTGCACGCCCACCGCGCAGCTTTGGACGCAGTGTCGCAAACCCTGGAGAAAACCCTCGCCATCCCATCGAAAAAGGCCGACGAGGCCCAGCAGACTGGCAACCTCCAAATCCGCCCAAGCGCAAAAAGGCCTCAAGCCCCTTCGCCTAGTGCAAGCAAATCTCCCCGAAGCTCCTGACGCTTCGGCGCAACTGCTTCGTCATCTCGACATCCGGCTTCCCGATACCCAGGACGCTGCCAAACTTTCCCAAGACTTGCACAACATCAAGCTCGAACGGCAGGACAAGCTTGCCGCGTTTGCTTCTAGCACAGACGAGGGTCTCACAAAGTTGCTGGGCGAGAGTTTGAACAGAGCGGATGTCGATGCGAGAGATTTGCTGAGCGCCGTGTTTGCGCATTCGCAGTATGGGGAAAGGAAATTGGTTGATGAGGATGTGCAGAGGGAGCTGGATGTGCTTGAGGGGAGGACGCAGACTGTGGGCGAGCAGATGCGGAGGTTGGATGTGGAGGGATTGGCGGGTGATGTGAGGAAGTTGCAGAGGAGTGTCCTGAGCCAGGTGAGGTGATGGGATGAATGGTACAGGCTAGCTGTGTTGGATTGACATTCTTGCGGCCGCCACGCAAGGAGGATATAGTCTATAATACAGCGCAAGCAAGATGCTACTACGCTAAGAGATGAAGCAGAGGCAGTCCAAGCCAATGTAAAACACGAACAGCGGATAGACGGCCAGCGAAACCCTGTTCTTCACCACACCGCTGCCACCCAGAATGCTGACGCCTGCGGCAAGTGACCAGAGGCCCAGCACGCTGTAGACGGGTATCCGCACGATGGTCGGTACACGCAGAGCGCTGAGCAGAGAGGCGATGACCAGTGGGAAAAGGGTGTAGCCGATGATACTGACGGATTGGAAGAAGGAGCTGGTGCGATATGGTTAGCTGTGTGTAAGCGAAGTATGAGGTAGGGATGAAACATACATATTGCCGCCCAGAAGCTTGATCTGGAAAGTGACAATCGCCTCAGCGAACCAGATCATGGCGAAGACGCCGCTGAAAACCAGCTTGCGCTGGTCGTCGCGCGCGTTGATCGAGAGGAAACGACAGCAGCAGGCAGAATAGCAACGGTCCCCTGTAGATTGTGAAAAACAAGGTTAGCAAACATCCTCAACACATGGGAATTCTCGGTCTCCAAGCACAGCAGACAAGGAGAACGTACCAAAGATCCCAATCCCTCAACCCCTCGCTCATCCCACCCTGCAACAACGCATCCGCATCCGGCCACCTGCCCACCAGTCCCCTCAATTGTCCCATAGTAGGCACACCACCCGCCTCACCGCTCTCCGCACCTCCCAGCCCACCTCCCTGCTGGTTCAGCATGCCTCCAAGAAGGTACTTGGGCCAAAGCACCTGCCTCATCTTCTCCCAAACCGCGAGCAAATCCCTCCGCAGCGTTTCCCAGACCGATTCGTCCAGCGTGGAGAGCGGCGCGCGGCGGTCTTCGCCCGGGATGGCGGAGTTGAGGTAGCCTTGGGCGTTGTGGGCGGAGCGCGAGTTGGAGTTTGCTTGCGCGGAGGAGATGTTGCCTGTTAGGGGGCGCGGGAGGAGGTGTTGATTGGGTCGTCGAGGTCGTCGAGGGTTGCTGAACATGATGGTTAGCTGTGGATTCTGGTGATGTTGAATGGGCTATGAGGGACGACAAACCATCGTCGGGATCAATCAGGTCGTCTCCTTCGAGACTGGGGTTGTCGTAGTGTTCGTAGGGATTGGCGGAGCGGGAGTTTCCTCCGCCTGAGGAGGGCATCATGGCGGCCATTGTGTGTTGTGCCTGAGTTGAGGAATCAATCGGTGCGTCGTTTTGCTGTTTACGCAAGAGGTGTTGGCGGTGTTGTTCTGGTTGCAATAGTTGCGACGTCGAGCTAGCTGTCCCCAGACAGTTGCCTAAGCTCGCTGGTCGCAGTTGACGCGTTTCTGGGGCTGTTTCAAGATGGCGGGTATAGCCGCTGCATAAGTTTGCGTGCAGCTCATGCTTCGGATGTATATCACGAGAGTAAGTATCGCAGTGTATCTTTTCCAACTGCTCAGTCGTGTGTGCCCACTGCTAAGATTCTGAATCTGACTCTAATGTATATAGCGTCAGAGAGCACATCAGATTCTTTGAAAGATGCAATTGTGTCGAAGAGAGTCGTATGCAAACTAGTAGCCGGTCAAAACAGTCCTCTCTGGAGCTTCACGAAACACACAAACAGGTGGTCCTGTCTTCTCACATATCACCTGCTATACTGATATCGGTACACACGTGTTGAGCTACTCGTACAACGCAATGCCGAGTTTCGTACATCCTGCAAGCTCCACCGGGCCTGGCGCCGATATCCTCTTGTTGGGAATAAGTTCTGTCGCTGGTAATAACGTCGCCCGCAGATCCACCAGGATGGTCAGAACGAGCCTCGATTCCCAGCTTCCCGGGTCGTCCTAGTCTTGAAAGCATGCTTGACCAAGCTGTTGGGCTTTACAGCCTGTCATATGGTAGTATTATTTCTACCACTGTTTGTATCGCTCGCTTTGACAAATGGCTGAAGAGATCTGCAAAGTGGGGTCATCACATCGCCAGATCGACTGCATGAAGTGCTTGTTCCTGAGCTGGATCCACTGGTGCGGGTCGCCGTTTGGTCAACGCCATGTCTCGGCGGTTTACTACACATTCTGCGCTTCGAGAACGTATGAGCGAAACATGCAGTCGCGCTCGAAAGCTGCTGCGAGACAGTTCTGCAATATCGTACTATCGTGGAGTCTGACGATACACAAAGGCTTGCTACTGAGGGAAGAATTGACAACGTCAATGGCGTCTGGCCGAAGACGATCATCAACATTGGCGGCCTCCACAACGTCGATCAAGTCAACTACGAACGCAAAATGCAAGCTACTGGTCTTGGCTGGTGACCTTGAAGGCTCCAGAGCAGATGTTCGCTGCCGTGCCCAGCCTCTAAGCCGCACCTAATGACATACTAAGCACATCGTCTCGCTATACAGCTGGTGTAGTACCAATATTGATCGCCACGCCCAAGCCGTCTTTGGACGCCGCAGACTGTGTGGACAACCTCGGAGCACAGTCCGTTGGTCGAGCGGAAGATGAACTCTGACGAGACGCTTGTTATTGCCATGCAATTGATCATGACCACAGTGGAGGCTCTGTGCCGCTTCGAGCGTCTCGTCAACATATAAGAAGAGGCAAGTGGCATCCCTCGCGATCTGCCTCTCTTCCATCCCCAGTCGCATTGATCTGATTGCAAGATACACCAACAGCCATGCAGCTCTTGTCTCTCTTTGCCTTCGTGGCATCAGCCACTGCTGCGGCCATTCCAGCCTCCACTCTCGAAGAGAGAGCAACATGTGCTAATGCCAATGCCAACGCTCTCGCGCAAGCAAAGGCAGCTTTCACAGCAGCAAAGATCGTTCCAGATGTCGTACCACAATTCAACCCGACCCTAGAGTTGAGCGTTTCTCACGGCAGCAAAGCCGTCAACTTCGGCAACACCTTCAACACACTTGGTGAGTTGTTCCATCAAAGCCCTTTGTAGACATACCTGCCAGCACACAGCTAACTCCATCGCAGAGACGGCCAATGAGCCAACCTTCTCCATCACCAGCGAGGCAAACTACGACCCGGCAAAGACCAAATACACGCTCATCCTAGTCGACCCGGATGCGCCAGGCCCGGCTCTGCCCATCCTGAAACAGTTCCTGCACTGGATCGTCTCCGACGTGCAGCCCAAGTGCATCACCACTCAGACCCGCAAGCAAGTCGCCAGCTACATGTTCCCGACGCCGCTGTCCGTGAGCCCGCACAGGTACACGTTCCTCATCTACCGCCAGCCGCCGAACTATGTGCCGCCGCCGAGCTTAAACTACTTGCCTGGTGTAAGGGCGAAGTTCGATCTTGCTGGTTATGTTAAGCAGGCTGGACTCATTGGACCTGTTGGTGGAAACTATTATCGTGAGGGTCTGGAGCAGGATGTCTGTCTTGTGACGGCTGGATGCACGCAGGATGGGACTGGATATGTGGCGCCGCAGTAAAGATGTCCGATGAGAGAATTAGCTTGACTGCCATTACAAAAGTAGCTTAGTTGCAACGAGCTCGATGCGTGTTTCTTGGTATGATCTTCTTTCAATCAAGCATCTTCCGATCTGCGAATCTCTTCTTCAAGCAAGTAGTAGAATACTCTAGCAGCAGTAGTACTGTACCAGTGCAGCATATCATCGATAGGCTACCTCGTGACGGGAGATAGGTTACATTGGAGTAGAGTGCGCAAAGAAATATGCCGTCGTTCTCCACACTACTCCAGACCAATCTCCGCGTGTGCATTTGTCGCCGAGGCTGATCTTGGCCGAGAGCATCCGCATGCACAGCCTATCCTTGCCGTATAGAAGAGATTCACATCACGTGAAGAACACCTCCCCCGCGATTCGGTGCGAGTTGTCGCGTGGCATCGGCCAGGTGGAGGGAGCTGGCCTGACGTTTTGCGCCTCGACCTCGTCTGCTGCGCCCACATCCCGCGTGTAGCAGCGCCATCCCACCAGCCAAACCAGCGCCATACGTACATTCGACGGGCCCGGCCCATCCACATAGCCCGATGGCAGCTTGATCACGGCGAGCTCACAACGAATCGTGCGCCGTGGAAGCGCCATACCACTCTGACTTTCCCACCGCCGCTACGCTTTTTCTCCGCCTCACAACTACCACGCTCATTCCCCGCCAAAGAGCACCCCGCCGAGGCGCAACAACCATTGTTACATATATCCTCTAACCTCCCGCCCGCCCTCGACCTCGTCCTCCTGCTCCTCGTCTCGTCTGCTCGCCTGTCGATCCCGCTACACGTTCGGGTGACCCACTACTCAGTCCCTGCCCTGCTGCCCGTTTGTCTCTTCAGTATGCATCTCCTCCACCCCTCCTCTCCAGACTTGCCCGGCTCACTCGTCTCTTCGAAGCAGGCCCGAGCCGACGCCCCACAAACACCACCGACACCCACGCCGACATGCCCGACGCCATCCTCGACGACATCTCCCACCGTCGCTTCAACCCGCTCAGAAGCAGCTGGGTGCTCGTCAGCCCGCACCGAACCAAGAGGCCATGGCAGGGCGCTCAGGAATCTGCGGTCAAGAATGAGTTGCCCGACTACGACGAATCGGTGCGTTGGTTCGAGAAGTTCTTTAGGCTTGGACGCCTAACTGACAGGCGTAGTAGTGTTATCTCTGTCCTGGCAACAAGCGCGCGCAAGGCGACGCAAACCCCAAATATGACAGGACGTTCGTCTTCGTCAACGACTACTCGGCTGTGAAGGAGCAACAGGCACAATATGAGCCGCCTAAAGAGGAAGGATGTAAGTTGGACAATCGAACGCATACGGTCGATCGGGGGACTGACCAGATTGCAGCCATTATCTGCACGACTCCTCAAGGCAGAATCCACAGAAGGCAAATGCTACGTGATCACTTTCTCGCCGAAGCATAACCTCACACTCGCCGACATGCCCGCTCAGGACATCCTCCCGGTCATTCAAACGTGGACCAAGATCTACACAGCACACTTGGACCCTCAATCGACTCTTCTCACAAAGGCAGCACAACCAGCCTCAGAAACAAACGGCAGCCTTATCGAAGCTCCTAAACAGCAATACCGCTACATGAGATCTTCGAGAACAAAGGTGCCGCCATGGGCTGCTCAAACCCTCATCCTCACGGTCAAGTCTGGGCGACCACTTGCCTGCCCGAAGAGCCCAGCATCGAGCTCCAGAGCATGCAGCAATACAGGCGAGACCACCACGATTGCCACCTGCTGGAAGACTACGCCAAACTTGAAAGTGAGAAGGGCGAGCGCACAGTGTTCGAGAACGAGAGCTTCTGGGCAGGCTGCCCCTGGTGGGCAACCTGGCCATTCGAGGTCATGGTCATTGCAAAGACACACAAGCGGGCCTTGACGGACTTCAATGACCAGGAACGCGCAAACCTCGCTGAGGTCATGTCCGAGATCACACGACGATACGACAACCTTTTCGAAACGAACTTCCCTTACAGTAAGTTTTCTCTTATCGAACCAGCATGGACGAACCTCAAAACTAATCTCCACAACAGGCATGGGCCTTCACCAAGCCCCTCTAACCGGCACGCCCGAAGAAATCGAAGCCAGCCACTTCCACATTCACTTCTATCCTCCTCTCCTCCGCAGCGCCACCGTCCGCAAATTCCTCGTCGGCTACGAACTCATGGCCGAACCTCAGCGCGACATCACACCCGAACAAGCCGCGAAACGCCTGCGCGACTGCGGTGGTCCTCTTACCGCACTGCGGCATCTCCTTGAGGGATGCCAAAATGCAATGAAAATATGATGATGAAGGGAAAGATCATTTCTATGTGTATGCGCGTCGAGCATTTAGGAGCGAGTGGGTTGATAGACTTTGGGGAGTTCTGGCGTGAATCTGGCTCGACTGAGATAAAGATTGCCCGAAAAAAAGAAAGCGCTACAGCGCCAGGTGGCGACCATGTGTGCCCATCTTATGGCTTTCGCGCGACTAGACAGGCTAACGGGGGTAGAAGGGCCTTAGGTTCGCTTCCCGCTTTTTGCTTTCCTGGCTGATAGCTCTAGACATGCATCTAAGATGATGCCTTTTCATGTAGACACGAAAGAAACGTTTCTTACGCTGCAGGTAATGCCGCCACTTCGTCTTTGCCTTCTTTGGCTTGCGAGGCGTGGTGGAAGAAAGCTTCCAATTGCTCTTGGACCTGTGTTGTGGGCGCATACCCTCAGCAACTTGCATCCGATCCTTCCGACATCACCATTATAACAAGGTCAAGCGCGAACTTCATATGTCACTCGCGTTATGTACGAGCTTGGTGAGACACATTTCGATATTGTACGCTTTAGAATGCAGTCGGGAACGCTCCAGCTCCCAGGTCACAAACGCTGCAAGTAACTACAGCTCTTCCAATCGCAAGTTTCCTAGGCACAATGTTAGTTCGCGGAACTCCAAAGCTCATCGACATAGCGTACCTTGTGCACTTCTGTTCCCCACCACGTCAGATTCTTCGACGCTCCGGTGTAGAAGACGGCGAAGAAGATGACAATACCAGCAATCGCAACCGAGCAATCGAGCGCCGAGCTCAATACAAAGTTATACCGCTTCCACCACGTCGTATACTTCCTCTTCACTAGCAGCCCGAAGAGCAATCCGACAACTGCCCAACTGCCGTAGTTGGTCCCGGACGCAGGAGGAATGTAGTTCAGCCCGCCGAGGAACAGCGGGACATGGATCTTCTGCATCCATTTCGTCTGAGGGAAGAACCGCCTCCGAAGAACAAAGACAATCACAGGCAGTAAAGCGCCGAGGAGGAAAAACCACAGCAGCGGCCGATACCTCGCGCCTTCCTCGAAGAATCTGCGCGGCCCGAGAGCGCCCCACACCATGCTCGTGTTGAAGTGCGTGCGCGAAAACGGGCACCGAAACCCATTCGCCGCGTCTTTTGTGCAAATCCCTGGAATGTGGTTGAGCGCCCAGTTCAGCACGGCGACCTGGCCCAGCGTCCCGAAGATAACGCCGACGAGCTGGACGGCGAAAAGTTTGCGCGGCGGGATGTTGCTGTAAATTCCTAGTTTCAGGTCTTGAGCGAATGCCAGCCCTTTGATCCCGGAGATGTAGCCTAGATTGAAGAACCAGATGTTGGCTAGCACTTTGCCTTCCCAGATGTAGCCTGCGATCAGGCGGCAGATGATGTCGATTTGGATTTTCACGTTGGTTGTTGCGTAGACCCATGAGAGCTGGAGATGGGGTGTTAGCATTGCTACGCAAACTTGCTTGATCAGTTTTTTAGAGAGCCTTACGGGAACGAAGAAAATGGCCGCGACGGCGAATGATAGCAGTACGCCATACCAGTGCAATTGCACCGGCCACGCTTCGCAGGCTACGATTGCACAGACAGTTGCGATCACAGCGGCGACCCAATACCACCATACGGGCACGCTGGTGTATGCGGGCTGTGTGTTGCGAGGCGTCTTGGGAGTGCGAGTTGCTAGTGCATACAAACCAGATGACTTGAAAGCTGTCCGTAGCTCGTCTCTTTTCTCGAGTACTAGCCAGACGAAAAGAGAAGTGATAGAGGCGAAGCAGAGACCGAAAGTATTCAGCGCGTAGGTGGTGGGTAGGTAGATCTGTGAGCGAAACGGTCAGTCGTCAGTGTAATCCTGGATCTCGATCGGAACGGCTGTATCTGAACTCACATCTGAATACTCGCGGTACGCCGTCTCATTGAACGCAAACCCTTCGCGCTTGTTGATTACCCGCGAGACATTGAACTCTTTTCCCGCATCGTCGAAGATCGAGTTGCTTTGGATGGGATAATACGCGCTGTCCCACACGTTGGAGTAATACAGCGCGGGCGACACGATGTAGATCCAGACCACTAGAGATGCCAGGACGTTCAGGATAGCCCATGTCGGTACAACAAGGGGTGAACCTATATAAGCGATTTGGCTCCAGTCGAAGGTGATTGGCAGTAGTCCTATGCCGCTGTTCATTCCGAACACCTGATTCACCACCGCGTTGTCGGGCGCGATCCAACATACCCAGGTGAAGTAGCCTAGGGCGGGGAAGATTAGATCGGGCAACCAGTACCAGCAGAACGACGCGGCGAAAGCAATGAGGAAGAATCTGTATCGCGACATCGTCCATCTAGATGAGTTCTGGCTTCTATCATCGTTTCTTCTGACGTGGAGGGCCGCGTTGAGTGCTGTGTTGCCGAGAACGCCTGGCCACACGAGGCTTGGAGGTTCAACGACAAGGGCGAAGCAGATGCCCGCAAGGGCCAGACCGAAAAGCAGAGTCGCTAATGTCATCAGGATCTCGAAACCCCATCCTAGCTCCAAGCCATAGAAGACTCGCTGTTCTGTGAGCACGTCCGCGCTAAGTCTGGTGAGGAAGCTGAGGTTTGCCATTATGTAGATCAAGATGTTCTCCTGTGATACATCATGAGCATGGTCTCGTTGCGTGTAACTTCCGTTCGGGTCTGGCATACCTTGTAATTGAATGGCCCGGGATTCGTATTGATCTCGTGGCCCATGAAGTGGAAACTCCATTCCGGTACTGCCAGATACCAAGCCTTACCAACGGGGTATGCTAGGAACTGGATAGCAGACTGCGACAGGGTGATGGAAGGTATGCGAAAGGTGTAGAGCGTGTTGACACCACTGCCGAGCAGACAGAACCCAATGCCAATCACCCACATGCGAAGCGTGAGACAAGGAAGGTCGGGGTCATCTTCTGTCAATCCGACGCCCGCTGCATAGAGGATGTCTTTTCTCGCGGAGTCTTCAGACGAGTGGCCTGACTCTGCATGGTTGGTAGACTTTGGTTCTTCTTCGTCATTGACTACCGCTGTATTGGATTTTGCTGACTTGGAAAGGTGGTCCAGTTCGGTAAGACTAGATTCGCCATGCTTGGGATGATTCGACGACGGAGTCTGGCCGCCAGAGATGCCGTTGCTGCCACTTGACATGGCACTGAAGAGGTATGCAAGCAGATTGATAGATCAGATAGTGATAGACCGGATCTCAAGAGGGCGGATCAGATAAATCGTTCCGGACACCAGACCTTTGTTAAATGAGATCCGCAAGAGCCTCTCGTCCCGCTGAACACCCGCTCATCATTGTTAGCGCAATTCCACGATACGAGTATTCAGACCACAGATAACCAAGAGACAAGACCGCGCTAGTCGTTGTCAACCCCAAGCCTTCCAATTAGCTCGAACAGGGTCAGTACCATTTCTGAAGGACTGCTGACAAGACACATGCATTGAACAATCTTGCAACGATGAAAACCTACGGCTGTTGCGATCGATTGCCGGGGCGCTGTGGGATCTTGTTTTCGGCGTATCATACTGCGCCTCTCATTTCTTAAACTCTGCCGTGGCGTGAGTGGAAGCATGGCGACCGGAGATCGATGCCGTATATGTGGTAACAATGTGGGGCGTAAGGCTGGCGTAGGGCTGAAACGAAGAATTTAGCTTGACGTCGCTAAGACTTTCTAGTCATCTTGCCCGCACGCACCGTTCTGCCCGACGTAGCCGGCCGGATCTTTGTCTGATGTCCTCAGCCGTTGCATGATCCCGCGTCGTATATGTAGAGTCAAATCTGATAATTTCATCACGCTCATGTGCTTCCTCCCGGTATCGGTGAGCATTGTGTGTCTGCAGGTACGGGAGCCCCTTTGCTAAACCTTGTCAAAAGGTTCATATGCTTCCTGGAGCCGGTTCTAGGTATCGATTCAGGCCATTTATCGACTCAGGCCATGTACCCTATCCTACTGCGAGAGAACTGCTAATCAGGTACCTCGGGGCAGATTCAGTTACTTCGTCGATTGACCAGGGGAGATAGGATGGTAGGCGGCAAGTTTTAACTTATAAAATGTGCTTGGCTAGACTTTGACTGCATAAGATGCTCCAATAGGACCGAGCGCTGTTGTCCTCTTCAACACCTCTGTTCGTTGAATGGTCTTTGTTCTGTTAGAAGAATCCTCGAACGGAGTGGAACGGCGACTTTTCACTTGCAAGTCTCACTCCCACTCCCATCAAGAGGCACGTGACGAAAGGCTTGGCTGTCGCCGCAGAAACGTGGCTATTCAAACACTTGTGGGCAAGCGACAAAACACAACATGGACCTTGCAAATATCTTTGCGTCCTAATTTGGAGGCGCTAGATGGTCGAATCTATCGTTTATCTGTTTTGACACCACAAATTCGATGTTTAACGACTTCTCTATGCTTCCGAAGTTTCTGGGCAGCCTCAACATGGTCGAGGGCATGGTTATCCTTTTTTGGTTCCTGTGCGCATATGCGCTTGGGGCAGGAAGTTCCGGAAAATACTTGCTTTACTCCAAACGGTAGAGTGTCGCAAAATATGAGATGCTCAAACACAAGCGAAGCTTGTTGTCCTGACGGCTGGGGATGTACGTCCACAGGACTCTGTGCTCAAGAACTTGACGACGGATCACTCGCGACCGTTCGAGGATCATGCACGGTTCAAGATTGGAATAGCGGGACTTGTGCAAGTGTGTGTAAAAATGGTATGCTCTCCCTAACTTGGTATTCCTTGGGCATTCGTGTTAAAGCAGAGCTGACCAAGAACAACCGAAAAGCTACCGATAATGTCATCATGGAGACCATATTGAACTGTGACCCTACAAACAACGGCTCTTGGTGTTGCAATGCTGATTATGCCTCTGACAACTGCTGCATTGAGCCATACGTAGCGACCTTCTCACTGGACATCGGCACTATAACTACCACAGCTCCACCCATCGACTCGACGTGGTCTTTGTTCTTCGAAACCTACGTACCACCAGCAACATGTAAGTGCTTACATGTAACATATGTGGGCCCTCTGATCTGACAGAATCCAGCGAGCACGAACAAACCTGCGATCCAAGGATCAGTACTTTGACCGGACACTCCACCAGGTGGACAACTAGCACTGTATCGGTAAACAAGCCAACTACACCGGCCTCATCGATGAATTCGGGGAGCCCGTCATTTGTGACAGCTGCATCGGCGTCATCAATGGACTCGACGCCGCAGACTCGGGGACTGCACACGACCGCCGCACTACTACTATTCTCGGTGCAGCCATAGGCGTTCCCTTAGGGCTGATAAGCATCGGAAATCTCCTATTCTTCCTTCTGCGTCGCCACCGGAAAAGGAAGGCCCAAACTCAACAATCCCAAGATGTCCATCCCGCACAAGAGTCAGCGTCGCCTTTCGAGAAAGTAGAACTGGATACTCAGCCCAACGCTCTCGCCGAACTAGACAGTCATATTGCGCTCACCGAGCTTGCTGATTCTTCAGACGCACCTTCCGATACACGCAATCGAGTCTCAGCCTTTTCGACGACGAATGGTACCCGAGGATCTGTCGTCTCTACTTCAGGATCGCACCAAGCGCTTGCAGAGTTATCAACTGGGATTGCGGACCTGCAACACCATAGCGTCACTGACGCAAGTCGGCCACCTCAAATCAACCTAAACTTGCCCTCTTCTCTCATGTTGCCTCCAATCGAATTGGAGGGCAGCGACATATCGTTGATCTCGAGGCTTGATGATGGAGGTGTTGATGTTCATGAAAGTGGCAAAGCTCAAGAGACCGAGGCGGTGCATCAGGACGAGGGTGGGCAGACAGGTGTCAGCAAAGCGGCGGAGGCTTTACAGCAACGCGTGGAAGCAGATGATGGTGGACAAGTAAGCAAAGACGACGCTGGCGAAGAATTGAAGGAATTGCACAGTGAGTTAAGTCGATAGCAGAGCACTTCAAATCAAGCAAGCTGTATGCTAGCCCACTATCATCAAAGTAAGTATAAGATTCTTCCCCCTTGCAGAAAACATTTTAGGAAATTGCCACTTCACTTCAGCTTTCACTCCACTTCGTCCCTGTAACCACAATTGCTTGGCGGTCGCAGCTCGGGCGCCCTTTGCCGCTACGACACCGCAATCCTCGAGTGGAGGTAACATTGTACATCTCGTGCGCGACACATTCTCAATCAACGAACCATTTGACTCTGATGCTACATCACCCTTCGCGTTCGTCTCTACAATCAGCGCACCACACCCGCCAACGCGATGGTCTCGCTGGCAGCGCTCACGGCTGCGTGCAAGCTCGTGGCCCTCCTCTTGTTGACTTCCGCGTGCGTCGACACCCGTGGCGAAACACACAGCAGCAGAAGCAGTAGCGGCGGCGATAGTGGCAATAGCACGCGACCGTGTTACTACCCTGATGGAGAACCCGAGATAGAGGATTACCCCTGCGGTGACTCTCTCGGCCCTTGCTGTCCGATCAACACGTATTGCATGTCGAATGGTCTATGTCTTGACGATTCCGATTTCACTTACACACGACATACATGCGGAGACCAAACCTGGAAAAGCGAAAGCTGCCCTCAAATATGTCTTGGAGGTAATTCTCTCCACTCCCGGATCCATTACAAGCTAACGTAGACTAGGCACTGAGCGAACGAAATACGATATAGATCTCAGCTACTGCGGCGCTGAGGACGGGCAAGAAATGTGGTGCTGTGCTGATAATGGTTACGACTGTTGTGCCGACACCAATGGGTCGTGGTTCTCTCTGGATTCTGAACATGCCATTGGTCTCATGTCAGCTGAATCATCCAGCACATTCTTGGTACCAATATCCTCTTTGTGTAAGAATCATTTCGCATGTTGGGCTGCTTTATGATGCTGAATGATCACAACAGATTCTGGTTCCTTTGGCGCAGCCCAGGTCTCCGACTGGTCTGGCTCGCTCGACGCAGTTTATAGCTCGTACTATGGCTCTCTTTCCGGCGTGTATAACTCTAGCCCGGGATCGACCAGATTCATGCTGAACTCATCAGACTCGGTTTCTGTTTCAAGCTCTGGAGCTGCAATACTGACCGCATCGAACTCCGGTTCTACGCCGAGCCCGGAAGCTCGATTTTCTACTATAGTGATCACGTCTTTACCCCCTGTCTCAACGAGTTCAGCCACAGATGCTGCCAATACAACCGCGGACTCCGCCAACAAACGCCGTACTGCCATCATAGCAGGTGTTGCGGTGGGCGTTCCTCTGGGCCTCGCCTCTATTGCTCTCGTATCTTATGTCCTACGCCGACACCAACGACAGCACAAGATGAGTGCGCTGGATTCCACGGACGCCTCGGATAGTGCAACTCACGATAAACCTGAGTTAGATGGACAGCGGACTTTGGTCCCGAAAGCAGAATTGGACACACAGCCCAGCACACTCGCCGAGCTAGGCAGTGGCCATGTGGGTACGGAGGTGGACACGCAGCCAAACACACTTGCCGAGCTCCCCAGTATAATTGCAGAACTGGACAGCACCTGCACACCTGGCGAGCTTGACGTAACATCAGATCTGAACCGCAGCGTTTCACTTGTTACATCGAGTGACGACCGCCGTTCGTCCGCTGTCTCTTCTTTGGCACCTCTTCAAGATCACCGCCCTTTGGCAGGAGCTTCGCCTATGGGTGCTGCATTACAAGTGGTCGGTCAACAGCACTCCGGCAGCAATGATGGGGCGCAGAGCAACTCAGCATCACAAAAGGATGCGCGCCGTAGTCACGGCTATCAATCAGGGATGCTTCCTCTTCTTGAGGCCACACAGAAACAGTCTTCGATGCATCAGCAGGAAGCAGAAAGCAAGTCAGAAGAAAATGCGCTCGACGAGACAACAGCACAGCCAGGTAAGCATCTCGTTGAATGTGAGGCTTTGCCGGAAGATGTGAACTTTTCTCGAAGTGAGGAATCTATGCAAGGCGACATAGAACAAGAGATACGAGGTAGAAAAACGGCCGACGACGAGTATACACGCGAGGACAGAAGTGTGCACAGAGATGAAGACTTACATGAAGGTCAGCATGGGGTAAAGAACAGGGCGACTACTCATGTCGAGAAAGCAGCAGAAGATGAAGGATTCGTAGAACGGTGAGTGGGATCAAGGAATCTGGGAGATGACGATGTGAAGTTGTGTTCCAGGTATTAGATCGTGAGGAGAGGCCAAGATGGCAATCTGAGCGAGCCACGCTCTAGACGCAGTTACAATAGCATCGCGTACCAATTAATGCAAGTCACTGGATCTCAGATCTCCTGGTCGACAAGATCGTTGCTTTCACTTGCACCAGTGCTACAGCTTTCTAAGCTCACGTGAGGGAAAGCTTGGCTTTGTTTCCCGGACCTCAATTCTGCCAGTTGCACTTTTCCGGAGTCGACACAACACCACCACAACATCTCTAGAATATGAATGACTCAGATGCTACTATTTTGTTTCTTCCTTCGTTTCCCGTCGACAGAAACTCTGTTTTCCAGCTTCAATTTCTCCGATTCGTTTGAGCGTCCCGAGTTCTACGCGACGCGACCTTGCGACTCAACCTTACGATTGTACCTGGATCGTATAGCAAGCGCTTCCAACCACTCTCTCCCACTGGTACAGGGCACGTCTGTAGTGGGCGCTCTGTAGTCAGCCATGGACCATACCCGTCAAAACATACATCGCCCAGGCGGGCAACTCATCCCTAATCCAAGCATAGTGAGTTGACAAAGCTTGAAAATATCGTTTTTCATGCGCTGACGCAAGGCAGGGTTCTCGCACATCTGGACCATATTCTGGATTCTCGTACCATCACACTCAAGGTCAAACGTCCAAGAAATCCCAGAGATCCACTCGAGCTCGGGAGCCAGTATGAGCAACTCGGGCAGCAATCAACGCGCCTCGAACGCGGATTGCAGCATCTTGAGGCTGATGTGGCATCGTACCGAGATCACTCGAGTGACATGATCAGTTCTCTGGATAGCCGCATGCAACGCCTCGAGTACGACAGAACTTCCCACGGCCGCCAGGTGCAAAGACTCGCAGACGACCATGTCGTCGCACAACGCCACATGCAAGCCGTCGATAACCGCGAGCTGGCCTTTGAGAAACATGTGCGAGAGCTTGAGATGTCCTTTGGACGCCGTCTGGAAGAACTTGAGGAATCCTACGAGAAGCGCTTCTCGGTGCTTGAGGCTGAGTATGAAGTCCGGCTGCGACAGCTTGATTACTCATACGAAGTTCGGTTCCAAGAGCATGAGAGCGATCAAGAGGCTATACTTGAGTTCCACCTGCAACAGCTCGATATTGCTCGCGAGGGCATCGAGACTCCGCATCGCCCAGAGCGGAAGTCAGTGTCACCAGTCCACCCTGCTGGAGATCTGTCCGAAGCAGAAGAAATTGTTCGCAAGCGGCCAAGACAAGAGCCAGAGACCGAGAACATACCGATTCTGGATCTGCCAATGCCCAAACTCCAATTCCGTGGACTGAAACCCGTCGAGCTCCATGCTCGCCTTCCGCCTGTTCTGTTTCTCGTCGATCCTGAGAACAACAAGATCTCCGATGGCTCAGACTTTCCTGCTGGTTTGACGTCTCGGTTCAAGAAGATCTTCTCTATCATCATCGACGAAGACGACGAGTGTGTCCAGTCGCGACTAGTGCGCCTAGACGAGTCCTCGAACAGAACCTCGATTTCCTCCCTCAGGAGATGCCTTTTCGGCTGGGTCAACAATCTCATGGGCTCGGTGTGGACGGAAGACTTCCCTCGCCCTTACGCTTGTCGATCTTGCGTGAACATGCAGAGGTTGTGCATGATAGCTGTGCAGGGACGCATCATCATCTTGCCTCTTCACCCGCTGCTTCGAGTCAAGGCTGTTGCCGACCAAGGCTCGGGCGACAGAGATCAAATTGGTAGCACCTACCGTGTCGACGCTACCAGTGTTCCTTCGACTGATCTAGGCTACTGGTTTGCTGGTAGGCCTCGTTTGACCACCCATCCACCGTACGACGCGCAGATCTGGGCGAATAATGCAGAGAGGGAGAAGAACGAAAGGGTGAAAAAACCACCATGAACATGAAAGCTAAGGGCAAAGCCGGCGCTCTTGAGCTTTCGATGGTCAACATGCGGACAAATGAAGACGAAGATGATGTCTAAGGAGCCACAGAGCTGATGTAAGCGGTGACTTGGCGATTGGTGAGAGAAGGTTTGATGGACACAGCAGGTACGACGAAGAGTGCCCACTCACGGCTCATGGAAGTGCAGTAGGTGGTAGCTTGATGATAATGATCATGCGTTTATGCAAATTCCTGGTACAAAGTTCGCTCATCGTAGACTATGCTCAGAAATCTAGAGGTAAACGTAACAGAACGGCCCCTTCACTGTCGACAACAAGTCGCGAATTGGCAAAGCCGGACCCGCAGCATATCCGTACTCGACGAGATCATCGAGCGTGCCGTTCGCGCTCGGCGGCGTGTTGAGGAAAGTCTGCGTCCCTGTAATTGCGCTGCTTGAGAATTGACGTTCCTTCGGCGAAAGCATTTGCCAAATCCACCACACACGATCGATATTGGCGTGGTGGAGGTAGAAGAGTGGATCACCAGGGCTGGTGTAGACGTCGTCGCCTGGATCTCCGCCCATTGTGTAGTGCCCACCTCCGTGGACGCCGATCTGCACAACTCTGTCAGCTCATGCTTTAAGAAAGTGTGATATTCTGAAGTCGTATACTTACATCGCCAGTACCAGGGACTCCTTGCATGGTCATCTGGAAGTCATAGACGTTCTTCGACTTGGTGATCAGGTTCAGTACTGATGTGCCATTCGCATAGCGCTGGTTGACTGCATCGACAGGTCCCGCTTGAGGCAACGAGGGTATAATCCAACGGGTTCCCGCTGGGAGGGCCGACAACAATACCTCCGGGTGCATCCAAAGCAGCCGGGCCAAGATTGACCGACATCTTTGCAAATGGACCAGACTCAACACAGCCGCCACCATTGCCAGTAGGAAGGTAGACTGGCGGCAAGCCCGACGATGCGCCCAGAATAATCTGTGTCTGGTTCTCGAAATAG
Organism: Cladosporium cladosporioides; assembly: GCA_002901145.1. Taxonomy (NCBI): domain Eukaryota; kingdom Fungi; phylum Ascomycota; class Dothideomycetes; order Cladosporiales; family Cladosporiaceae; genus Cladosporium; species Cladosporium cladosporioides. Next base: position 1,644,545 of record NOXB01000011.1, read on the forward strand.
CCCTTGACACCATTGCCGCTCATGGAGGTGTCGCTTCCGTCGAAGATTGGGCTAGATGCAAGACCATTGCGAGCAGTCCTGGCCCAATCCCAGTATGGCTGGTCGCCTTTGAAGCCACATTCCTCTCGCAAGGCTTCCTCGTACAGCCAGGTGTAGTACCTATGCCATGAGAGGAAGTTGGCCGTGTAGTGTATGGTCAAGGTCTGGTTGATGTGAGTGGCGACGAAGTCATCGAATCTTGTCTTAGCACCTGGAGCCACGGTAGAAGGGGTGCGAGCTGGTTTCTCTTGCAGGCATTGGACGGCCTTGATGTAGTCTTTGCGCTGGGCTTCAGAGAGCGATCCCCATTCTCGGCGTACTCGGATATTCTTGAGCGAGCAGCTGCCACCGTGCGTGGATCTCTTGTGAGCTTGATTTACTTCTTGTTGTGTCTTATCATAAGCTTGTTTTGCGAGTTGAGCAATAAGCATTTTCCTCAGACGTGGGAGCAGCTGAGACCGTCAACGAGCTGGTAAGACCGCGAGGGCAATGTGACTGAGACGCATATTGAGCAAAGTTACCGGGCTCTTGGTCCCTGGGCAGCAGAAGTATGGCTAAAAAGGTGAAACAAGAGAAGACGGGAAGCAGAGGGATGATCAGCGAAGAAGATAATTCATACTTGCCCTGTGTAGACCGCCTAGGTCTTCGGTTAAGTACCATCTGCACGGAACGGAGAGACAATCTATCTCGGTTGCAGCATTAGCGAGTCTTTAATGTGGTAGTAACATAGGGCCGGGAAGTCGTGCATGCATGACAGCTGACTTTACCATAGATCGCTCCGAGGCAAAGGGCAATGATCGACAGCGAAATTCCCCACTTGAGGCATCACGGCTGGTCAGCAGGATTTAGATTTCAGCTCAACACGAGCTGTTTTTATCAGCCGCCGGCCGCCCTTTAGCTCCATCATGTCTTAATCAATTATGATTTGGGTGGCGTCTGTCTAAGGATCGTAGATGCGTCCAAGCATCAGCGAGGCGCGAATTGTGAAGATTCCGCGACGGCAGAAGAAAGATGAGGAACAGGTTCCTGGAGATCGACACCCAAACCCTAAGTCAACTCAAGCAATTCGCCAAGGAACGCGAAATCTTGTTCTCGATGGGGTGAAGAAGCCGTATAAGGTTTGGCGACATCCTTTCCCCACGGGCGAAGGATCATGGCACTACTGGTCTCACTCACGCCACCGGGCCAATGCTTCCCCATGCAGACACGTGCCGAAAGGTGTGCGCATGCTATGTGCCATACTAACGGTAGATGACTGCCTCTCTCTGGTGTGATCTATGCAATTCTTTGCGGGATCTGTCTCGTCACTGGACAGAACATAGATTTGTGCCCAATATGCGGCAAAGCAGTCACATCAATAAACCTAATGGCCATGACGGCGGGCTTTGTTTCGAAGGCCCTTAGCGGGCCATTCTCTGGCGACGAATAGGGTGTGTCAGTCGACAGGTAGGAAGCTTTTTACCCCTCTGAAGCAATTCCAGTAGCACTCCAGTGGCATGTGTATATGTTGCATGCGAGTCTGTTCTCGGTTATCGGCAGCTTCAGCGCCCTATCCTTGATCACACATCCGCCTTGGTAGCTTCCAGCACCATGGCATCAATCTCCAATCCACATGCTGATGAGAGTACGAGAGTCGTCGCCGCAGTTGCAGCGGTGACTTCTGTTGCAGCGCTGACAGTCGCAGCCAGACTCTACGTTCGGGCATTTATGATTCGCAGCTTCGGATGGGATGTAGGTTGAGCTTGTGTCGCTGAGCAGTATCAGTCGCTAACGCGTGGCCTCAGGACGTACTGATAAGTCTGACGATGGTCACTTCAATTGTTGGCTTCGCCTTGACAGTCGTGCAAGCCAACAATGGTGCTGGCAGACACTTCGCCGACGTGCCACCTGACGTTTACCAATACGGCCTCTTCATCAATTTCGTCGATCAGCCCATTTACTTGTTTGCGATATGCTTCGTTAAGCTTGCAGTTGGTGCTGCTCTGATGCGCATTGCTACGAAGAAGATGTACAAGCATATGATTATGGGCGTCATGGTCTTTATGCTCTTTTACACCATCGCATGCTTTTTCGTAAGTATCACAACAGCCTTAGTACAAATGCGCAAACGGCTGACCGATCTCAAGACCATCATGTTCCAATGCACAAACATCAGAATTATATGGGATCCAACTGTCAAAGCAACATGCTGGAGCGCTCAAACGATACGGGCTTTATCATACACGAACGCAGCACTCAACATCTTGACCGATCTCCTCTTCTCGGTTATCATCCCGGTGCCGATGCTCTGGCGTCTGCACGTGAACTTCCGCACGTGGTTGACCCTGATGTGTATCCTGGGCCTGGGCGTATTCGCATGCGCTGCAGGAGGCGTGAAAGTCTCTTTCTTGCCAAACTACGGCAAGCAAGGCGACTTCTTGTGGGACTCTCGCAATATCACCATCTGGAGCGCCACTGAACTCAACGTCGGAATCACAGCGGCCAGTCTGCCGCCTCTCAGACCTCTCTTCAGACAGGTCTTGAACAGCACGTATGGACGCGGCAGCCATGGATCAAGCAAAACTCCGCATCGTGACCGGAAGAGTTGGCATGAGCTTCCTAGTGTTGAGCGCCGAAGCGCAAAGAATGGCATCGATGATACTGAGAGTCAAACGGCGTTGGACCTTGACGATGGCCGAATGCACGCCTTTGTCCATAGCGAGAATGGCACTACGACAGAGATTGGGCAAGCGAGTGTGTATGTTCGTGAAAACAGTCCGCCTGTGCCGCCGAAGGAGAAGAAGATCTTGACGACTACAACGACCAGTGTCCGTTACAGCTCACGGTGAATGGCAGCTGGATCTAGGACTGTAACTCATACACCCGCAGAATGTGAGCCAGTCAGCCATCATCAAATCAAAGATTCGGGAAAGTTACGCCCGGCGCCGCTTGCCGGTTGCCTCTATGAATCGATATACATGCACTCTTTCGCCAGTGGAACCAAAAAAGCATCTTGTCGACCAAGGCTTACAGATAGCGCCGACTGCTCTACGTGAAGATACTGTGAGTGCATCGCCCTTATAGTCACAGGTGTAGACTCGCCGTACTGATAATTGCGCAAGGATTGCACGAAGAACGCGGCGTCGCTCCCGAGACATACCATGAGAGCCAAGATTGCGAATTCTCGCATTTGCAGTTACAGTCTTGCGCTCTTGGATGGAATATCCCACACGACTCCCAAGATTGCTGCGATAGCATGCAGCCACAAACTTCACTGGAAGGCTCTTGGGCTGGTTTCATGTAGGAAGTCGATCGACGCCGGCCAGAGTGCCATTGAGATGTGGTTCAGGCGGTGTACAAGTCTGGGGAGCTGAGTTGCTCATATACTCAAGCATGGACAGGAAGTAGAGCATATCAACCACCGAGATTGCGTTGTAGTAATCATAGCTATCATGCTGCTATCCCCAGGTTTTTGAGACCGGTGATTGTAGTATCTACCACTGAGATCACATCTGTACGTCCATTGCATGGTATGCAGCTATCGTGAAGCATCAATCTAAGGATAGCAGTCTTTGCTTTTACTGAGATCACATGTATGCTCCAATCATATCATTCTTCAGACTGACAATTTGACTTTCTCATGTGATGCCACATCGGCCTTATGTAATACTTACAATGCTAGGTCGTATGTCTGCGCATGTCTCGATGATATACTATGCCTATATCAGCATATCTTGGTATAAACTGTAAAATTCCTTCTCGTTGAGATTGACATTTTGAGACTTATGAAGTTCTACCTTCCATCGCCGTCTATTCAATACTGACAACTGCCGCTGAGATGCTATGTGGGACCCTCTAAACAACGACTGTAGATACTGACAGACCTTAGGGATAGCACACTGTACGTGTAGGTTGCTGATTCGCTGTCCAGTCTAGCCGTCACTGCAGTAAGAGTCTGTCTACTAATATCGGATGGAGTCAGTCTGCATCAATCAGATCGATTACGGAACGATTCAAATACATGTCAACGCTTTGAGATACTTCCACTCGAGTCTCATAAGCAGTATATATATGCTATGTACAGCTGTAGCTCATAAGTCTGCGGACATCTCAATATCAATGCCGTGCTGATTCTGCCAGTATCAACAGATATAGGCTCGAAATTTAAGCCATATCTCATAGAGATAATTGAGGACACTTCGGAAATCCTTGAGTAATAGTCTAGTCCTACCTTTTGCTCTCGTCGGTTTCGGAGGATAGTTGCCGCTAAGACGCTGTTCTGTTCGCAGACTTTTGAGTGGCGACTGTACATCCCTCAGTGATAGAATATAGATCGCCGTCTAGCCTGTAGGCAATCAAAACTAGCTATATATTAGGTCATTCTCCCTCACAACCATCAGGTGAGCTTCTCCGCTCATAAACTCTCCTTAGCTCAGCTGGAAGAGCGCAAGACTGTAACTGCAAAGGCGAGAATTCGCAATCTTGAGGTCCATGGTTCGATCCCGTGAGGGGAGACTTCTCTTTTGCACTTTTTACATATGCTATATGTATTGCGGTCGTGGTGCTGCGTAAAATCCAATTTTTACGGACATAGAGAAATTTTTCGACATTTGCGAGCGCAGCAAGGCTCAGGCTTCCTAACTTTTGGAGATTCGACCTTATAGCAGGAAGAAGCTTCAGTATACTCTCGAAATATTGTTTCGCGCCAAGACAAAGAGTTATATTCTACTCTGAGTTCATGATCTGTCTATAATCGACTAATAAGATCCGAGCAGCTATTGCGCCGTCAGAACCGTCGACATTCGAAGTACGCAACGAGACATAGGAGTTAGCTGAAGTGCATAAGGCTATCGCAAATGAGTTATACAGAGTCGCGAGTCTATATCACATCACTTCGGCTCGTGCATAAGATTTGACGGATAAATGGAAAGGCGATGTATCAGCGCATCCCACAAAGCCCTCAGCCAACTATTTGCACCTGTTCGATAGAACGACGAATACATCACAGAAGAATCCAGAAAAGAAAATACATAGCAGTAATGTTAGAGATCATCTGCTCCTCGCAGCGAAGCTCTCCAAAATCACGACATGCTTGGATCGGGGAATATCACGAGATCATAAGTTCCTCATTTGTATACTTGCTTGGAAACTTTTTGCCATCCCTTTGTCACTTTCGAGAAAGCCTCTCCATCCATTCCAAATGCATGCTGCTACTACTAAACATCTACAGTACATTTTGTTGCCGCCGCGCAAAGCGAGAAAGGAACGCGAGAAGACGACAGAAGCCCACCGACGTATGTATGCATAAGACGCCTCATCAATCGCGCGCACACACCAAAACATCGATACAGACATAGGAAACAAGCAGGAAATGAAAAAGGAGAAACGCCGATGTAAGTGCTGCAGGAAAAAGAAGCTCAAGGTTTAAACACCATTTCATTGAGGCAGGAAAAATGTTGCGAGAGCAGGGCCGGCAGTAACCACGGATGCAAGGCCACACGCTCGGCTCCACGTCCCTCGACGGTTCCTGTAGTTCCTCGTTCCTTCTTTTCCGCCATCCGTTTTTGTGTGAGATGTCCACATCTCCGTCTATATTCTATTTGTTTTTTTCGGTCGTTCGAGAAGGAGCTCAAGTATCGTTGAACATATGAATGTGTCGGTCGTTGCGATTGCTACCTTCCGTTCTGTCATGATTTTGTGTGGCGTGCCAGGAGCAGTAACCACAGGAATGAGATGAAACAAAGCAGAATGAAAAATGCCGGCCTCGGGCTCCGATAATTGCTCGAGTAGTAAGTCCGGTACGAGACCAAGATTCTTCTCTTGTACTCTACACGATGGAAGAGGTGGTTGTCTATCGTCCGGCCTGCCTTCAAAGAGCTTCTGTAACTGTATGAATTGAAGTCGTCATTTCGAGAGTGTTGTACAGCCTCGGCCGTAAATTCGTGAAATTTTGTTGCGCTAGAGAGCGCTCGTCTGTACACTAGCTACAGCGCTGTGCACCTGACTGTTGTATGGCTTGAAGAGCAGCTTCATGTCTAGCGTGAGGTTGTCCAAGCCGTACTGATCGTCAATGTCACCCACCGAGCCGATCTCGTGTCCGTAATGCGAAGGGTCACCAACAACGAATTGCTTGATCCTCTTCAAAAGACCCATGACCTGCTTGAAGCGAACGTCAGGTGGTGCAGTCCAGTCACCAGGACGATTGGACTGAATGAAGCTTCTACCTAGGTAGAAGAAGTGGACACCATCTCTGCTGAATCCGAAACGGCGAAGCTGAGTCTTGGTGGGTGGGTATTGAAGCTCAACATCGCTGTCCCACATGCGCTTCCACTTGTCGAGAGCAGCGTTCAAGCGCTTCTTCTCGTGCTGTAGCTGAGCATTCGGAGCCCCAGGAGCATAGCCATCCGTCGGAGTAGCTGTACCACTGTTGTTATTGCTAAGGTTCCCGTTGCCATGCTGGTCCAGCCATTCGTTTTGTGAAAGAGGAGTCGCAGGGCCGCTGCCACTGAAGGGGTTGTTGAAGCCTTGGAAAGCGCCTTCAGGGTTGAAGAGAACCTTTTGACAGGCCATAATGCGTGTGATGAGGGCGTGGATGAGGACGAATTTCGAGTAAACGTTGGTAGCTCCAGGTTGGAAGTTACCGTTCAGCTCGAGCAGAGTCCTCGTGGCGTCACGCATGGACGGTTGGCGAGCATTGCGTGTACCGGTGACATTCTTTGATTGCGCTTCCGGTCCGTTCAAACCCAAGGCATTTGCACATTCCTCACTGTCTTTGGCATCCCAAGCAGCGTCATCTGACGGCAGAGGTAGGCGAATCTCGAGAGGATCCAGCTCAGGTGTGTTGTTGAAGTACATACACATAGCAGCATCGCACAAGAACAAGAGTAGGCGGCGCGGCTGCGCTTTTCTTGCTCCAGCCAACCGTGCCAATTCCAGCTAGACCACTCTTCTTGAGACAGCGAACCACTCTGAGAGTGATGGAGAACACTGTAGGCGTAGTGTCCAGGTGGAGCAGACTGCAACAATCCCATGGCGCGCGAAATGCGGACCAGAATTGGCAAGTCGCTGCATGCAATATCCCGCCTGGGGAGCCGTGCCAAGTGAACATGGTAGAGATGATCAACAGAGCTTGCATCTCATCAATCTCCCAGCTCACATTTCCAATGTCTTGAGTCTGCTGTCCAGACGCGATTTGTCGCCAAATCGTTGAGTTCTTGATCACTGTAGCGCGCACGAATTCCATCATCTGTCGTGACTGACTGACATTCATGCGAGGGCTGTAGATTGCACCGATAGTAATGATAGCAAGAACAAGAGGGTTGCCAGCGTCCGTGAGCTTGAAGGTCGGCATGTGAATGATAGGCCAGTGGCCATGGTAGGATGTGTAGTGCTCAGCGAAATGTTTGACATTTTCAACACTGAGACACATCTTGACCATCTCTGCTGCATCGGGGTCGCTCTGAGCAGGCTCACCTCCTTCGGGGAAGCAATACTGCATCAAGCTGTCAACTTTGGCCTGCAGAGGGTCATCCATGCTCCAGTTGGGAAATCCAGGGATGCCGCCTTCGTTCTCAGGGTCCTCGCATCCGAAGGCGCCGGGATGCGAGTAGAGACTACCTAAAAAAGAATCGTTGCTAGGGTCGTTAAAGGTTTTCGAGTCGGGTTCGGTCTTGATGTTATTCATTCCTTGCGAGCTCGCGTTCGCAGGAAGGCTTCCTCCGATAAAGCCATCCTGGCCACTTTGGTTGAAGACACGGCTCCAGTCCATCTGGGGGCCGCCGTTTTCACCGTTTGACGTCTGCTGGTGCGGACTATTGTGGCTGGTGTCGAAGCGCGAGCTCTGCTGGCCTAAAAAAGACATCGGCTGCTGCTGTTGCTGTTGTTGTTGCTGAGGATACATGCCTCCATTCATGTGCTGCTGGTTGAACGCATAGCTGGGAGGCATCTGACCGCCGTTGCTGCTGTTCTGCAAGGCATACGCGTGCAGATTTGGGTGGTACGCTTGGGTCGAGCCCACCTGTTGTTCCCCACCAGGACCACTAGATCCTAATATTCCTAGACCAGCAATGCTGTTGCGGTGGCTCATTCCATTTGGTGCGATCAGGCTGTTGGCGCGAGAAGAACGACCAGAGATATCGCCGTTGACAGTCGGGCTGCTTGACACGACGCCTGGGTTGTATGGGTTGTTGCCTGCTACTTCGCTGAGGCCAGCAAGGCCAATCGGGCCCTCTTGTCCACTGATGGACAGGCGGTTGCCGGTGTTAGTGTTGCGGCGCTGGTGTGCCAAGTGGTTGGCTCCGGTAGGGTTGCCGCGACGGATAGAGCACTTCTGGAAATGGCGTTTGAGAATATCACTACGCGAGAAAGTGTCTTTGCACAGGTGGCAAGAATATGGTCGGTCTCCGGTATCTGTTACACGTCAGTATATTGCATTACAGGCTTTTCCTCGCGAGATGACTCACGTCTCAACAAATGGCGCTTGAGGTGCTTAGCATGCAAATAGGTCTTGTTGCAGTGCGGGCAAGGATATTTTCCGTCCGCATCTTTCTGAGGAATCATATTCTTGGTAGCTTGACCACTGCCGGACACAGGCGCGTTCGGGCGGCCGGGCGCGCTCGGAAGGATACCACGACGACCTTGCGAACCAACCACGTGTGTAGGAGCCTCCTCGTTCTGCATGAATGAAGCTTGCTGGCCCATGTGAGGGTTGCCGAGACTAGGCAGGCCGCCCATAGGACCACCTACGCCTCCCGGAGGCATTGGCCTGATGGTAGGCAAACTACCTGCGGCAGAGCTCGGAGGCATGGAAGTCGAGGTGGACGAAGGGTACATCATGGACGACGAGGACATGGCGTAAGGGTTCTGCGAGTATGACGGAGGACCCATTGCGCTGGCGGGGCGACACGTGGGAGTACGCGCTCGTTTGTCCGTTGCCCATTGAGGAGGTCACCGGAGTGTGAGGTGTCGGCGGGGTGTGGGTTTGGCTGCCAGGATGCGCGTAGGACATGGAGCCGAACTGCGAGTAGCCGCCATTCTGGTTTTGCAGAGGAGGCAGGGTAGGGTGTCCGGACGCGGGCGAGTCTTGTTGAGAATGGCCAGGCGTGGCAGAGAGGCTACCAAAGGAGCTCAGACCAGAAGACTGCTGGGGAGGGTGCTGCGACTGCTGGCCCTGCTGCTGGGACTGCTGGCCTGGCTCAGACTTGAACTGCTGGCCCTGCTGAGAGGCAGAGGCAGGCTGCTGCGGTTGCTGAGACTGCTGGCCAGGTTCCGTCTTGAACTGCTGGCCATAAGACATATAGCCAGGCGGGAACTGGTTGTCCATACCGGGTGGTATAGAAAAGGTAAAGTACTAAGTACGAAGTGGAGTGGGGTGGAGAGGAGGGGAACTGGAGAGTGGGCGTGTCCAATGGCCTCTCATGCGGCTTTCCCGGCGATGCTGAGGCTCTGGGATGTTTGATGGGAAGGGATGACGGGTGCCGGCCGGCTTACCAGCGTCGTCCGGTCGCTGGGATCCTGCACACGAGGAAGACGCGAGGAGGGACAGCGGCGCGGCGGTGCAGAGCAAAAACCACGGCGGAGACCAGCGCTGTAGTGCAGACTACTGAGCAGCAGGGTGCGGCGGCGGCGGCAGCGAGGGAAGTTGGTCGGCTAAACCTCGCGTGAACTCGAGGGAAGCGGCAGCCAAGGAATTTTCTGTTGGGCGCGCTGGATGGAAAGTTCGCCGGCAGTGCGTCACCGAAGGGCGAGCAGAGCAAGAGTTTGCGCCGATGCCGATAAGCTGTGGCGGGTGCCGCGGGCGCGTGGCGGAACAGAGAATATTCTTCTCAGTGGCGGCGTGTAGGGCGTGAAAGGCGCGCGGTGGCAGGTATCGCCGTCGCTGCTTTGCTGCTGTAGCAGATCTGATAGCAGGAATAGTGCAACCGCTGCAATTCTGCTGCACGCGGCGTGTATAGCTGTGGACCCACGTCTAAGGCTTGCCTGCTCTCGCGTGTGCAAGTGTGTGTGTGGACCTGGCGGCAGCCAGACGGGAGGCGCTGGTGTCCAGCAGGTACCGGCTGCTGGCGACGCGACGAGGGGCAGCGCAAGGCTGAGTAAGGCAGGGCTCCAGCGTGGACGACAGGCGGTGCACGACTGAGGCTTGCGATCTGGCTGGATATGCGGGTCTGTCGCCAATCTCACGGGCGGGTTGTGGGACTGAGGCCAGCGGGGAGAGGGTTGAAGGGATGGAGAAAAAGGTGGGAGCGTGGGTAGCAAAAGATCAGACTCGACGCCTGCACACACATGCGGCCTGAGAGCAGCGAGAGGTAAGCGTGTCTGGCATAAGCGTTGAGCCTGTGAGCGCGCCTTTCTGCTCGCCCTGCCCTAGAGCGACCGCGGGACGAGCGAGCAAGCTCTCACACACGAATCTTCGTGCGTCTCTCTTCTTCTGCACCAAGGGCGTCCAGCAAACCGCCGGCCTCCAAGCCATACGTCACCTTGCCTGAACTTCAGCGTCCCCTGCCCGCCGTGAGAAGTCTGTTCCAGATAGCGTGGCGTGTTATTATCGTCTTCATGACTCGCAGCTCCGGCCATGCCCTTGTCTGTTGAGTACTACTGTATATAGGTGTATGCTGAGCACGTCGTGGCACGAGATCGTCACATCAACAGCAGTAGCCTGATCGCAGCGTTAGACTATCGAAGGCGTGGCTCGCGATCCTTCTAGTCCGGCCAGCGCCAGCTTCGGCCAGTGAGACGTGGATCTGTAGGGTCTGCATCTCTGCTTGCGTGCATGCAGCAGCTCGCCGTGCTTCCGGCGGCCAGCTTTCGAGCCTTCGGCATCAGTTCCGTGGTCGGCCAGCGCGTGCATCCCTGCAATCGTGCTGCTATAACGTGCTAGTGACTGTTATGGAAAACACGCCATCAATCCATGGGCCGTTTGATACTGCACTCGGACCACCGATCCTGCGACCAAGTCTTCGGCAAGTAAAGTCGGTGGTTGTGTGGTGACAAACGCAAATGTTGAATTTCTCGTCGCATCGTCGTGCAGATGGCTGGGAGGATGCCATCCTGGACGGTGCAACATGATGGACACAAGGTACATCGGCATGTCCCGCCTTTGCAGACGCGAGTGTCCACAAGAGCATCGCTAGAACTTCCCTGTCGTCGTTCTCTCGCACGCAGGTCGGTGGGTAAAGTGGATGTCGCGGCTCGCGCCTGCTGCCGCCGCAACAGAAACCCTTGAAATACGCCCGCTGAGAAATCGTCGAATCCTCGTGACTCGGTCGGCGACTTCAAAATCACCCTGGCACTAGGGATCTTCAAAGTGACATTATTATTCTGCTACCAGATTCTTCTCTGCTCTCGGTTATCGTCCGCACCGGTAGAGATGTCCGTAAAGCCAATGCATCGGTCCCAGCGCCTAAAACCGAGCTCTAAAACTTTAGCGGCCGGTGCTGTCTCACCCGTGAGAGGCCAGTGACGTTGCCGGAGATGCTCCGTTCGTTCTGATGCTCACCCGATGACGGATTCGTTGTACTTTGGTTCTGTTGACTTCTGTGGTGACGACAAGAACTCATCGCGTCTCAAGCGCTTCTGTCAATTGTCTCGACTCGGTAGGCGACAGCGCTCAGGCTCATCAGGTTCTTGCTAGGCTTGGCTATGCACAATGATGCACAATTGTGAAGACGTTCGAGGCTTACTACTTGTGCGCCTCCAGCAAGGTAGTACATAATCGATAGTCAATTGTTGAATCATCCCTTGCCTATCTTTCAGCCATGTCAGGATCGCATCTCTATGTCGAATAGAAAATGCGGTGAGGCTTGACGATGATCGGAGTCTGCTAGATGTACACAGTGCAACGTTTCGATCAATTCATCCTATCACAACCCAATTCTCCGAACAATTGAATATGATTCTTTGATAGACCGTCGCATCGGACGCATTTCGCTTCCGCCTCACATGTGCTCAGCAGTTCCAATGCTTGAATGTGGCCTTCTCGTTTACCACTACCATGGGATTCTCAACTTTGCTGTTCCAAGCATACTTCTTGTCCTCACCACCCTCTTGCTTCTGACTACCCTGCAGACTAACCGACAACTCCGGCTTCTTCGCAATAGTCTGGAAGACAACACAGTATCTCTCCGTCAACTTGCCCAACTTCGCCACCGTCTCCTCTGGCACGTCGGCGCCGTCCTCAAACTTCAATTCAAAGCCCAAACGGATATTCGTGAACCCAACAGGTGCGTTCCTGTCCACGCCCATTGTACCCTTGAAATCCAGATCACCCTCTGCTTTGACGATACCGCTGGCGATCGGAATGCCCATGGCAGTCGCCACAGCTTTCAGCGTCACTCCAGAGCATGCCACGAGTGCTTCGAGGAGCATGTCACCCGAGCACAGCTCGCCTGAGATCTCTGGATCATTTGGGGTGCAAGCCTGCTATCTTCTCTTGCGCCTTGTGGATTTGTCGGCCTGTATCAAGCTTGCAGGTGACGCTGCTGGAGTCGAGAGTCCCTGTAGACTTCAGTGTGACGACTGCTGAGCTTGGATCGCTTTTGTAGGAATCCTTTAGAGGTGCTTGCTTCTCACGGAGTGTAGGAGCTGACATGTTGGTGATTTCTAAGGCGAGTTGATGAAGCTGTATCCTTGTGCTATGAGTCGAGATCGAAGGGACAATTTCTTGCTATCCTAATGTACAGATATTGATATACACAGGCTCAATGCCCATCATCAACACTCACCCCGCATACCCGCTATATCGAAATATCCATAACACCGATGCTGGTTGTTCGGCTTACCGCAGATGCGGTATTGGTTCACCAACTGCATCGACCAGCAAAGATGTGGCATATCACCAGATTGAGCCTTCTTCAATTTCATTGGCAGATTGCAACTCAAAGTGTGCAAAGATTCTCAAGTTCTGTTTCTGAGTCCTGCTCAGTATGCTTGCCGTCGGCTTTCCTGATTCGGACAAGCCGGCAATGAACCCCTTCTCGGCTTCTAGGTCTTGCCGTCTCACAGCTCCGTCCGTTCGACATCCCATCGACCCCGCAGCACAGTACACGCATCTCTGTATGTAGTAGGCCGTCGACACGCGGAGAGCCAAGGTTACCTGAGCCAACGAGGAATTCCGAGTGGACGTCTCAGGTACGGCATAGGTAAGTACTGTAGTCCTTGGAGCTCCAGGTACTCTTTCTTCAATTCACTTTCTATCCTCCAAGATGGCCGTCGTAGTCGAGCAGACCATTCCTTTTCCTCCCTCTTCTCTGGACCTCCAGAATCCGCAGCGATGGAACGATCTCTATCCTCTCATTCGGCCCAGCGTGAAACTCGTTCAGACAGCCAAGGGCCAGCACATTCTCGCCGACTCGGTACTTGCTAAGAGCAATGCTGTGAACATCGCCGCGATTGGCAACCTCGGGAACTTTTCCAGCAAGTTGCTGGATGAGAAGAATGTCACAGCCCGTCGTGACGGAGAAGACCGGTGCAGGACTACTCACAGTGCAAGACATCAAATACGCGCTCCATGCGGTCGGTGCAGCAGAGAATCAAGGACTCGTGGTCGTGCGATCTGGCAAGAGTCGAAATGTGCAAGTACATGGTTCAGATATTATCGAAGTCGAAGCCGTTGGAGAATTAGAGCTGGATCACCTCTTGCATCTCTTGGGCAACGCTACAGAATCCTGCAAGAATTCCATCCATCAAGTCGCCGAGCTTGTGAAGGTATTCGCTAAGAGCGCAATCACAGCCTACTCATCTTTCCACACTGAAAAGGCGGGAGGCAATCCTGCGATATCGAATGCTGAAGGCAGCGCGAGGAGTTTTGATAATGTCAAATCGACTGTCGAGCAAGAGCTAAAGGCCGTTTTGGAGTCACAGGGTGGACAGACTGGTCAGGTCACATACTCAATCCACTACTCAGATATCAATGGCTTGAGTCGCCTTGAAAACTATATCATCGCTAAAGAAGTGGCTGACTACTGTCGTAAGTACATGTTGATGCTCTCGTTCAAGCGACTCTACTAATATCCCTCACCAGACTCTCGAAACATCTCCTTCCGACTTTCACACTCAACAATCCTCAACCACCAAGAAGCCGGCCGCGGCTTCGCCATCTCCGTCTGTGCAATTCCCGCACACGACCTGGCCCCCCAGCCAAAACCTCAAGCAGATACAACCGCCACCGGCACCAACGGCACCTCTCTCTCAAGAACCCTCTCACCCTCAACTGCCCAGATCAAATTCAACGATGCCGAAGTCCGCAAACGCATTCATGCCGGCTGCAACGCCGTGATCAAGGAAGAGCCCACAATTACCGAATATGACACAATAGTCGGCGACGGCGACTGCGGCTACACCCTGCGTGATGGCGCGAAGCAAGTCCTCGCTTTTATCGAGGGCAAAGACCTCACTCGTCTGCCTGAAACGGTCGCAGACCTCGTGCACGATCTCGAAGTCAACATGGGCGGCACGTCTGGCGCGCTATACTGCATTTTCCTGACGGCGCTTGCAGCGTCGCTAGCGAGCGAGTCTAACGTTCCGAAGGCTCTGCAGGCTGCTTTGGAGCAGCTCTGCAAGTACACGCGAGCCAGACTTGGCGATAGGACGATGATGGATGCGCTTATCCCTTTCATTGAGACACTCGACCAGACTGGGGATGCCGAGCAGGCAATTGCTAGGGCGAGCGCGGGAGTGGATGGGACGAAGAAGATGGAAGCGAAGCTGGGCCGTAGTACCTACCTGGATGAGAGTGCTACTAATGGTGTGCCGGATCCTGGCGCTTATGGATTGCTGATTCTATTGCAAGGCATGGCGAGAGCTTGAGTGTAGGTGGGCTGCATTCTGTTCTGATGGGCATATCTGTAGCGCCACTTTCACCTCATCATGATAATCACATCGGCTCTTGAGCTCGATGCTTTATAAATCCAAGACTCCTTCCACCTCTCTTACACCACTCGGTGCTCCCTTAGGCCTCATAAGCTCTCTCCTCAGTAAAGCAGCGTCAGGCTTCCCGTCATTCATGTCCATTGCGCTCTTAGTACTACATGGTGCAAACTTGACGTCCTCCAGCCCAGACAGCGCCAGCAAGCAAGAAACACCATCAGCGATCCACAGCGGCGCCATGAGACCGAACAGCAGCTTAGGTCTGGCCAGCCTGATGGTCACATTCCTCAACTCCCCACACGAGCCGAGGAGCGCAAGCGCCACCGCATCCTCGCGCTGTCCACATGTGAAATCAACCGCGCGCAACATCTGCCGCCCCACTTTCCCAATGTTGCGGAGGAAAAGGTACAGTGTTCTCGTCGTAGCAACTTTGAATGTCGTGTTTGCGTACAATAAGTCCAGCGCTTCCAGATAGATAGTCTTACAAGCCAGTAACAAGTTCGCCTTTGTCTTGTCTCGAGGCCCAGGCCGGTCAAAGCCAGCTTTGGTGATCACGCGCGTCGAGTCGCGGTGCAAGGGCACGATTTCTATGACATGCTCGGTATCAGAAAGACTGGGCAGAATATAGCCGTAAATGTGTAGACGCAGTTCGGTCGGAAGCGAGAACAAGCCGCTCGTTTGGTGGAGCTCTTCTTGCGACCTTCTCGAGCCTGGTGGTATCGCACGGCTGCGTTTTTCCCAGCGATTGACGAGGGAAGAGTAGTCTAGGGTCTCACGACTGCTTTCCAACGGCATTCGAATCTGAAGCCGGGTGCATTTGGGGTTGTGGAAGCTGAGTGGTGTGCTGGATGTGATTGGGGCTTCGAGAGCATCTACGCTAGACTGCTTGGGCAGGAAGAGACCGCAGTCTACACAGCGCGAGCCTTCTTCTAGTGATTCGAGAGGCGGCCGGTCGCAGACATGACCTAGCGCCGCTAGTTGACGGGCAGTGGTTTGGTGGTTGGGCCACTGGTCGTCGAAGGTATGCAGCCGGGTGGCAAATGACATGGTGGAGGAAGGATTCATTGTTACTGGTGTTCGAGTGGCGTTGCCGAAACTCAAGGCAGGCTATAGAGACAATGTATCGACCTCGTGAGGAAGTGGCGTTGCCTGGTGCTGTATTGCCTGGTATCGCCTACGACGTCGTCTGGCCACGGCCTTGTGGTCTGCCTCACACTCTCTCTCAAGGTGCGCCGTCGAGCTGGGTAAATCTATGAATATCGCCAATTGATTGGTGATGGCGCTTATAGCACCGGAGACGCCCTGAAAATGTTTGGACGGTTGACGATGTTGTTAACGAAGTTGAAGCCAAAACTAGCGCCTACATCAATACATGTATCGAAACCGAAGCTCGCATGTGAGAGGCGTAGTACATGAGATTAGGCATCCACGAGCTATAAGTGGTCTAATTCGAGTAAGATCAAACTCAGTCGGTAGCAAGGATGTCTCTCAATAGATTCAATGTACTCAAAGCACTGTATTAGTCACAGAAGGTGTGTTGTGAATGTCATTGTTTTACGGTGCAGGGTTCGTGTTTGGGGTTGTCAAAACACGACTGGGATTCTTTGTGTGGAGGCGATGAGATTACATGTATCGGATTCAACTCTCTATTGAATCGATCTCTGGTCCTCCCGCTACATCGAAAGACATGTAATGTATAGTACTGTGGTCTCGATCAGGGTTGACAAAGGATGGTGAACGCTGTGACGCCGTTCAATATTGATCAAGGACGCCCGCCAGAGTGCAATATGGCGAGAGCAGAAGATGATGACGGATCATGAATGTCATTGCATTGCAGATAATAATAAGCTAGAGTCTGGAAGATCTACTCAAGCAACCCAGGACCATGACTCCAACTCGTCCATCTCGATCCTGACATGTCCCATTGCGCCGTGGAAACTCCTCCTCGCCGGCATTCTGCGCCTAGCTGCCACCGGATATCGTCTGTCGTAGAAAGGAGAAGACGTGGAATTACCTTTTTGATGTCGGTTCATATCCGGTCGTAGATTTCGGAGTCTGCGACGATGCTGTACTGTTGCATGCGCCAGAGACGCGCCATGGTGTAGGGTCGTTGACCGCAACGTCTCGGTTCATTGCTCGAGCGAGCTTCTTCTCGCTTGTAAGATGAAAGGGTAGGTGAGAATGTAAGCAATGCGATGGGGTATTGGATGGGGTGAGTGAGAAAAGGTCGCAAGCACGCAGCAGTCAAGCAAGGAATGCTTGCTCCGGGAGCAGTCGCTCTATGCGACTCGGCACCTGCATCGTTCGAACGCAGGCGTCGCCGAAGTTGCATATATGTCCAACTCTGACCTGGCAAACCGAAACGGGCTAGTGGCTCGAAAGACCGTCTGGCGAGGTTGAGGGTGTAGTCAGAAAAATCTGAAGATAGGCCATGTTCAACGAAGAACAGTCAGACGCGTCGGCGCGTCGACGTTTCCATCAAGCGCTCGAAGCTCACTTTTGACCCTTAATGTCGACGGTCTTGAACGCAGCCTTCTTGGCAGTCTCAAAGATCAAGCCGGCTTTGCCGGTTGCGAAGCGAACGCGGCCGTCATCTTTGCGCTCGATGAGGTTTGCACCACCGTGATCACAGATGAACTGTATGCAGTTGCGAGATCCATCATCTGGGTCTTCGCCTTCGCCTTGGAAAGCGAGCCATTCGACAACGGAGTCGAGGCTAATATCTGGCTTGTACCTGCGAATTTATTGTTAGCTTGTGCGCTTTCAAGTCAAGGTCGGGAAATAGAGACTTACGATCTGCAAATGGTCGAAAGTGCAGCTAGGCGCTCCCGTGAGACAATCATGTCCAACAGGTATGCACCCAGATATGGGGTCTCCTGGTAAAGTCGGAAGAACTTGATGTAATTCCCACTTGCGAGGGCAGCGCGCACTTTCAATGCATGAGACACGCTTTCCATTTGTTTTTCTGCTGTAGTTAGATCGGCAAGGACATCGTTCATGTCCGTCCGGCTGCACGTGTAGATGAAATACAAGATTCGATAGGCAGTAAACTCATCGCGGGAACCCTTCAGACCCATCTTATACAGTGACCGGAGCTGAGTCTGGCACTGATTATACTCACCGAGGTCTCCTATCTCCAGAGCAATCCGAGCATGAGATTCGTATACCTTCACAGTGAACGCTGTCTTGACATGCTGCACGGTCAGATCCTGGCGTAGCGATTTGAACTGGTCACAAGCATAGGAGTACTTGTGTTCGGTCTTCCACTTCTTGCGCAGCAAAGCAAACATTTCCTCCAAGATAGGCACAGGCCGAACTTCCTCAGGCTTCGGCGCTGATGTCAAACGGAAGTAGTTCTTCTCAAGTTTTTGGCAAGTACCGATGACAGGACCGGTTGGATTTTCTGCTGATGCGGGAGTCTCGTCACGCGATCTAGATGGAGAGGATTCTGGGGAAATGTGACCGAAACGCTGCCTTCTCCTCTCCAGTGCTTCGTTGCTTTTTACGTGCGCCATGTCATTCTGGAATGCTTTCGCTTTTTTCAGCTTCTTCTCCTGGGTCTTGCTCAAGCCGGAAACGCGGTCTTCTAGGCCGCGCTTATTCTTCTTCCAAGGAGGCGTCACTGGTTCACGGTCCGGAACGTCAAGGTCGGCGCTCTTGCGCTTCTTGCTAGGGTCGATGGAAAGGGGATATGATGAGTAGCCGTTCATGTTAGTGGATGCTGCGCCGTGCGCGTAAGCAGCTTGTTGGCGTTCTGCCACGATCAACTGCTGCGGTGTAGGGTTTTGCTCCAATCTATAGTGTCGATTTCACCGCTTGCTTGCACCTTTGGTAGGAAGTGAAGCAGGTACTCGCGCCACTCGTCAGAAGTGATACCTTGTATCGCGTTCTCGGGCGCAAAAGCACGCTGCACCCAATTCCTGACCTCTGGTTTCCAGGCAGCTTTCGAGGCGGGAGATTGCGGTGTGGGTTGGGACTGGACTTGCGGTGTTCTTTGTAGTGTGTGGCGCGCTTGTACCGGCGTGAAAGCCGGTTGCAGGCTGGAAGCCATGATGACGGCGGCGAAAGGGAGAAAGGTGACGGTGCCAAGACGCGACCTCGCGGGTACGCGTGAGAACGTGAATGCGTGAATGTGAAAGTCAGAGAAGTTAAGAGCGCGGAATTTCTCGCAAGAAGTTGGCTCGAGGGCTGGCGGTGTACGGGAATAGTTAAGTTGGTGGTAGAGGAGGAGAGTAAGACGAGGTCGATCTTCGCTGGCAGAAGAGCAAGCGCGGTGCGATCGATGGCCACGCCAAGTCGCTAGCCAGATCTCGTGACCTCAACTTAGTTGCATGTTTGTCCTCGATGACCATACAGTACGTACGCCATTGGCTTGAACCCGTTGTAATAATTCCTATTCACTGCTGCGTACTCGTGCCAAAGGAGCTCACATAGACATCCAGCCCGGATTCTTCTACCGTCGTCGTATGCGCTGCTGTCCAAGGCTTCGTCTTTGTTCCCGGTTTCGGGAGGCTGCATCTACACGCCACGCGAGCATCCGATAAGACTGGGAGCCAACGGCCTGGAATTCCGTCAACATCACCACCACCATCCAGATGTCTACATGTTTCTTCGTCAATTAGATCTCACAACTGCCTTGCGGCCATCGCTGTATGATGATGAGACCCTACTATATGTGCAAGACAATGTCGGCTTGTACGAAGGCAAATACAAGATCCCGAATTACCAGAACGGGCAAGCCTATCTGACGTCGCACAGAGTGTGCTATGTCGATAATGAAGAGCCCAGAAAGTACTCTGTCGCGGTCGACCTTAAGCAGATCGACCGCACGGAGGCTTATGCAGGCTTCTTGAAGTCAAGCCCGAAGATCACACTGTTTCCAAAGGCCACCAAGCGAACATCACAAGCAATTGCAAGCCCTGTACCTCGATATGCTTCTCCGTCGGATGCTTTGATAAAGCCCACAGGATCACCTCTACGATCGCAGGTTCCTTATACTGCACCGCCAAGAGACATCAACGCAACATGGATATGTCCTATATGCGGCTTCTCAAACAAGGTGCCACCCAATTTCGATCCAGCCACAGCCAATCAACATACCAATCTGCCGCCATGTCAAGCTTGTGGCATCCAACCTCCACTTGTACACATGGTCAAGGCCGCTATAGCTGCGATGTCGAACAGACCAAGCGGTCAATATGGCGATGCAACTCCGCAGTCTCGAAATTCAATGGATCAAGAGAGCTTCTTCAGTCAAGGCACGGCGCAACCCTCTCAGCCACAAAAGAACGGCAATAGTATCACTTGCACGCGATGTACATTCGAGAATCATCCATCCCTGACCACATGTGAGATTTGTGGCGCATCGCTCACAGCAAGCGGAGACCGGCGCTCACAATTGATCAACGAAAGTGCCAAACGGCCAGAGTCTCCAGGCCCAACCTCAATACGGAGTCCATCATTGGCAATGATACCATCGAGACCATCAAGTTCTCGTTCCGTGCAGGTGGCGACAAAGTCTTCCACGAGCGGCTCAAAGGTGCCCTGGTACAGCGCAAATGGCTCCTTCAAAGCGCGCCACCAGTGCCCACGCCCTTTGGCCAGAATGACGCAAATCCCATGGATGCCTCAAACGGACAAACACAACAAAGTGCACCATCTCCACGGGTAGTGGGCATAGCCGGTCTCGAGCGCCGTGGTGCTCAGCTACGTGCCAACAACCAAGCCGTCATCGGCAGCGCTTTCGAGGACCTCGAAGCTCTAATGACCTCAGCGAAGGAAGTCATCGCCATGGCCGAGCAGTTCCGCGCACAGTCTTCCTCCGCAGACTCTATCACGCCGGAAGCTCGCAGTCTCCTCAACGAATCCGCCTCCGCACTCGGCCTGACGACGACAAAGGACATGCTTGGCTCGGGCTCGACGTCCGAGAATTTATACGTCACTGAGCTTTCGCGTAACCTCGCTGAGTTCCTGACGGACGACCGGCGGGGCGTCCTTCGCCGTGAAGGCGGCATTATATCACTTGTAGACCTCTGGGCGGTCTTCAACCGCTTACGCAACGGCATTGAGCTCGTCTCACCACAAGATTTTGAGAAAGCAGCTAAAATGTGGGAAACGCTGCAGCTCCCCATTCGACTACGACGTTTCAAATCGGGCCTTCTGGTCGTGCAAGAGCGCAGTCGTACGGATGAGAAGACTATTGCGTCCATCCTTGCTTGGCTTCGGAACTCGCACATGGAGGGCAGCCTGGCGGATGATTCGGCGGCAACGCAAGGCTATGGCCGCAGTACCACTGCGCAAGAGACTGCCGAGCGGTTTGGTTGGAGTGTTGGAGTCGCGAGCGAGGAGCTTGAGATGGCTGAGGATATTGGTGCGATTTGTCGCGACCAATGTCTGGATGGTGTGAGATTTTGGGAGAACCGGTTCTCTCAGTTCGAGGAAGCTGTGGCTTTGGAATCTAGCATTGGAATGGTTGGCAATCTTGAGATAGCAAATGGATGAATGAATGTATGCATGTCACGCGATCATGGCCGTATTCGAGAGTTAGAAACCCATGCGTATGTGAAACGGCGAGCTCTAATTAATTAATTGCAGAAATGCCACATTTATGGATGTTGGATTGATCTACCTTTGACATGTACACGTTCTATCATAATTTCCATCTCTGTCACACCAAGTCTCATCATACACTCATCTTCATAGCAATGCCCTTATGAGGCTCATACCCCACGACCTTGAAGTCCTCAACCTTCCACCCATCAATACTGCATCCCGCTTCTGGCGCCAGCTCCAAAGTCGGGAACTCTCTCGGCTCACGCTTGATCTGTTCTTCAAGGGCTTCGCGGTGATCCATGTAGACGTGCGCATCGCCCATAGTATGCGTCAAACTGCCCGGAATCAAATCACATGTCCTGGCCAGCATATGCGTGAGCAGCGCGTATGAAGCAATATTGAAAGGCACACCAAGTCCCATATCGCAAGAGCGCTGGTAGAGAAGGGCATGCAGAGTTCCTTGCTTCGAGCCGTCTGCTCTGGTAGGCGCCGACGCAGGGAACGAGACATAGAACTGCGCAAACATGTGGCATGGAGGCAGGGCCATTTTCTTGAGATCAGCTGGGTTCCAGGCACTAAGAATGATTCGACGATCGTAAGGGTTTTCTTTCAGTTTCCGCACCACTTCGGCCAGTTGGTCGACTCCCTGGCCAGAATAATCTGCATGGCGGTCCTGGTACTCCGCGCCAAAGTGTCGCCACTGGAAACCGTACACAGGGCCGAGATCGCCTTCTTCGCGGTGAGACAGGCCGACGGAGTCGAGGTACTGGCGCGATGCGTTGCCGTCCCAGATTTTGACGTTTTGGTCTTGGAGGGTTTTGGCGCTTGTGTCGCCTGAGACGAACCAGAGGAGTTCGGCGAGGACGGCGCGGAAGAAGACACGCTTTTGTTGTGAGGAGGGGGAGGATGGGCGTGCCGTCTGATTTTGAGAGGGCGTATTTGTGTTGGGGTGGGAAGGGGATGGCTAGGGTTCCGGTGCCGGTGCGGTCGGGACGGTGTTCGCCATCTCGCAGAATGTCGCGAATGAGGTTAAGGTATTGGTATTCTTCGTGGTCTTTGCTGGATGTGGGTGATGAGTGGCCATTGGTGGTGGTCGTGGTTGGTTGAAGGTCAACTCGTGGACCACTTGCTGGACCCACGTTAATGTCTGGAGAAGCCATGCTGTCTGTATCCTGCAAATGGTTTACTTGTGGCGGCTCCATTGTGGTTCTGATATCAAATGTTGTCTTGCCTCTTCCAAAGCGCGTAGAAGGCGACGCGTCTTGCTTTCCACTTTACACGAGCCCTGACCGCCGCTCGCCATCCGCCACAGTGGCTGATCGAGATCTGTGGCGCTGTGGCGCAAGGTTCCTCGGCGCATCACATGCTTGTGACGACCTTTAATCTTGAATCTACCATTTGAACATCTTAATCACTTTCTTTGTTAGAGCAGTACAACGACATTCCTTGTTAGCTGCGAACGCATATTACCAGCGCCATGTTTTCCGACAAGAAATGGGGCCAGATGGTGCCTGACATGCTCATCATGGTTGCAGCAGTAAGAGCAACACCTGTCCTACACCATGCACAGTTCGCGGACGGTGGCCTAGACACCAGCGAGTAGTACTGACATGTCGGCAGCCACTGCTAGCTTTCTACCTTGCTCGTTCAATAATGGAACGTCTCGACCCAGACGCCGGTGCAAAGGCAGAAGCACAGCAGAAAGCGCTCGCAGCCAGCGCTCGTCTAAAGAACATTTTCAATGGTGATGAACGACAGGAAGATGAGGAGTTTTGGGATGAGGAGGATAGATCAACGGAATCGGAGGAAAGGCTAAAACCGCAAGACCTTGTACTTTCGCAGTACGAGCAGACAATCGCTATGGAGGTTGTGAGCCCAAAGGATATTCCTGTTACATTCGATGACATCGGAGGACTGGACGGAATCATTGAAGAGCTCACTGAGAGTGTCATATACCCTCTTACTATGCCTCATCTCTACTCTGGACACTCCTCTCTACTTTCGGCGCCATCTGGCGTGTTGCTCTACGGACCTCCTGGATGCGGAAAGACAATGCTGGCAAAAGCACTCGCTCGGGAAAGTGGCGCATGCTTCATCAATTTGCACATCTCTACTTTGACTGAGAAATGGTACGGTGACAGCAACAAACTCGTCGCCGCTGTCTTCTCTTTGGCACGCAAGCTGCAACCATCCATTGTCTTTATCGACGAAATCGACGCAGTACTCGGACAACGTCGCAGTGGTGAACACGAGGCGTCAGGGATGGTCAAGGCAGAGTTCATGACACACTGGGACGGCCTTGCCAGCTCTACAAAGCAGGCCGGCAACCAGCGCATTTGCATTCTTGGTGCCACCAACCGAATCCAGGACATTGATGAGGCCATCTTGCGTCGTATGCCGAAGAAATTCCCCGTCAGCTTGCCAAACTCAAGTCAAAGGCGCCAAATCTTCAATATTACCCTGGCAGAAACAAAGATCGACAAATCCACAGACGCAGATGGCAAGATGGCATTCGACATGAGCGCACTGGTCCGCGCAAGCGCAGGCATGAGCGGCTCAGATATCAAAGAGGCGTGTCGCGACGCTGCTATGGTACCTGTACGAGAGCACATCAGAAACATGCGGAAGAGCGGTGAGAGTGTCCGCGGTATCCGATCCGAGGCTGTCAGGGGCCTTCAGACGGAAGACTTTTTTGGTCAACGAGGCGCACAACATCTGAAGCATGCTGTGAAGCAAGCTATCAGAGACCGCGATGAAGTTGGCAGTGACGGCAGTGGAAGTACCGAGGAGGTCGACGATTTCGAAGAGCCTGAGACCACACGTGTATGATCAACGCTGGAGCCGTATATTTCCCTACTCAAATTTTTGGATGTGATGCCAGCCGATGGCCGTTGCGCATTTGGCGCCAAGCGTAGAGCGCGCTTGGTGTCGCAGTCTTGCAGAAGAAGAGGCATGATTTGCGCAGCTGTGTACGATATCAGGGGATGGTCATTCAGCAAGACCTGCCAGCACGCACAACGCTATAGACGGAAGCCAAATACTGTATGAGTATGAGGATCTAGCATGACAAAGCTTTCGTGCCGAAGACGTTGGAAGCCTCTGCTGTGTACGGGTGCACGCCGACGCAACATTTTTCCTGCGCTTCGGAGTCAGTTGCTCGTACCAAGGCGCATCTCGCCTCAAGTCGATAATGTCACTCACGAATTAATATCAAGCCCAATAGGCTCGTCCGTTTACGTCAAACTCATGGGTTTCATTTCAATCACGCTTAGGTAAGTTTTGTCCTCACTACGCTGACCATCTGATATACGACGAGCGTTTCTCGAGCAATGCCCCCGATTTGAGGACAACCGAGGACAATTGAGGACAAAGTGTAAAGCAATTCTATTTTCCTTTGGCTGTATCCTTTTCTTAAGATCTGCCCGTCTCCCTGCCGTTCACTCTCTCCGATCACTTCTACCCAGCACCTTCTACAGACGCCAGCCCAAGCTACAGCCAATACCACCAACCCGATCAACAACAACCGACTACCACAGAGACTCTACACTGCACTCAACATTGACCATACAGCTATCCCAAGCTACTACCAGTGCGGACAGACCCATAACCCGTCTGCACAACCCAGCGAGTCGTCCACCAACGCCTCACGCATATACCTTTTCCCACAACACATACCTACCGCCACCACTCTTCCGACACAACACAAGCCAAGGGACCATGTCATCCCAAATGAAGAACGCCTTTGCCGCCCTCCGCGCGACCCAAGCCTGTCCGGTTTACAAGCAAGAGAGGCTAGACGCATGGCTCTACGACGAGCATGCCCGCCGCTGGCTTGCACGCGACCTCCCTCCGTGTAACTTCGATGAATTCCGCTGGTGGTATCTCGGGGTCGAGAAGGTCTATTCCGACGACGAGTGTGAGTCTGAGTCGAGCGACACAGACACTACCGCGTCTTTCAAGACGGCCCGCACCAGATTCACGTCGCTTGATTCCCATTTCGAGGGCTGGCTTGGAAGATACCTCCTCGACAGGTTTGAAGAAGGGTACGAGGCAGATGTCTCCGAGCCTTGTGAGACTTCTGGTGATCTCTCGACGACTGGAACGGTGTATACCCCTGCATCGTCGATTTCTCTTGCTGCGCTTCAGTGGTATGAGCTCCCAGACGAAGCTCATGTCGTCAGCCATGGTATCAACGAAGCCCTCCGCGAGCAAGAGGAGAGGGAGTGTGCTCTCGCCGGCACTGAAGGTGCTACCGTCGAGTCAGCTGAAGACTCGGCTCAGCCAGCCAAGGAGCCTGAGCCACCACGTCCTGCCACCGAGGCCTCGCCAATCACGCAGCGCCTCGCAAATATCGACAGCTACTTCGCCGAAGCGCGCCGGGCGCTGTTGGCTCGTGCTGAGCACTCGCACTCGAGGGGCGAGTGGAAGGCTGAGATGGCGAAGCTCGACGAGCTCGACCGCAGAGAGTCCAAAGCTAGACAAGCACTCCAAGAGCATCTTGAGATCCTCTACTTGTGATTGCGATGCTTGTATGCGCGGTCAGAGCTCGGGCATCGTGCTCCCGGAACCAAGTCGGTATCAATACGCTTGCAATCCCGCTCACTCGTACCCCGGTGAAGCCACTTGCGTTTCAACTGATAACGGTCCGAGTCTCATAACGTTAATGCCAACCCACCACCTACGCATATGAGACGGGTCTGGTCTGGCTCGCTGTCGTCTGTAAGGAATGGTATCCCACAAGCACAACCTCCCAAGCACTGCAAGACCTTCGAAATCACGACCGCCGGCAAGCCGATCGTCACAAGCAGCTGCAAGACTTGGACTTGGACTCCGGCCACCGCCTGGACCAGCACCTCATGCTCGACTCCTTGCACCACCTCAACCAGCAAGCCCTGCACCACGACCTCCTCCACCAAGCCATGCACCACCAGCACACCCTGAAGACCACCAGCACCAAATCGAAGACCACGCCAACCCCATGCACGACTTCTTCAAAGACAATCTCAAAGCCTTGCACCGCTTTGAAGACAATTGCGAATCTTTGCACTTCCAATTCTCCAGGAGCTCGTCGACGCCTTGCACAATGGCTTCATTCGCCTTCCGAAGTCTACACGCGTTCAACCTTTTCCTTCGCAGTTCAGCTTTTCTTCACCCTCGTGAGATCATGATCTCACATAAGATCGCACGGCGCCTTCTTCCCCTAATTTTCCTTGTTTTTGCTTAATTATGTCAACGAGCTATGCAAATTTCCTTTCATCTGTTCTGAATTTCATAGATTTGGAGAAGTTTGAATGGCTAGAATAGATTTGTTTTCGTTGGTAGTTCAGTATCGAAATATTTAAAACCTGAATTCCCTATCGAATCTTGTACAAACATGGCTTCAGCGCCTTTGCCTCATCATCCGTAGGCACGTCGTCGTTCTTCTCTTGCTCCTCGATGAACCTCTTCGCCTGGAAGTTGTTCGGCTTAGGCTTCTTGTCCTCAGGGACTTCAGACATGCCCTTGCCCTTGACGGGAGCCGCGGACTTGGTGAACTCCATCTTGACGAACATCTTGTTGCCCAAGTCGATGCTTTGCTCGCCGTTCTTGAGAACGAAACCACGACGTCTCAGAACGTCAACGAAGCCGCTGACATCTGTTGCGGGTTGTTGCGCAGCTTCGACGCCATCGACGTGTGTCGCGAGGGCTTGCTCCTCGTCGGCCTCGTCTTGCTCCTTCTTCTTCGCTGCAAGCTTGGGCGCAAGCATCTTCTGCTTCCTCTTCGATCCCACTGAGTGCTCGACGACCTTCTTCTTCTTGTCGACTCTGCCGAAACGCGATTTGATTTCTGCAACCCAGAGCTCACCTCGCCAGTGCAGAATGCGGTATGCTTCCTCGATGAAAGATATCCAGTTGGTTCCCATAAGTGCCAAACAGAAGATCGCAACGTCGCACGAGCCGTCCTCAAGTGGTAGGTTGGAGATGTCGGCTTTTGTGATAAGTTTCGAAGGTGAGTGCAAGTCGAAGGAGTGGATCTTGAGGTTGAGCGATGAGATCTCGTTGGTCGTGGTCAGAGAGTGAGACAACGCAGCATCACCACATCCAAGATCGGCAATGATTGCGGTGCCGTGTGTTCTCGGCAAAGGCTCCAGTCCATCGTGTGCTTCTGCGCCCTTCGCAGGCTTAGATTTGGAACCCTTCTTGTTCAAATATGATTGCTTCACCACACCACGCGCTCTAATAGTTGCCAGAAAGTTGTCCACTGGGTTTTGAGGCCAGACCTCCACCTGTTGTCTGAAGCCGGCATGGTAGTCCTCGAACATCTCCGGGTTGGCGTTGAATAGTTCCAGAGCGTCGGCGGATGGAGCAGTGTAGAGAGTCTCGTTCAGGTGACGGAAGCGCGCAGAGATGAGCTTTTGTCGCATGGCCGCTTGCATGGGAGTAAGCTTGGCCTTCATGGGGAGTGCAGGTGGTGCGGGTGGAAGTTTTGCTACCACAGCAGATGCTGTCTTTGATGCGCCATCTTGCGGCGATGCCTCTGCCTTGTCCTGCTTGCCCTTCTTTTTGTCCTTCTTGCCACCAGTCTGAGCCTTCGCTTCGCCTGTTGCTGCCTCTGCGCCTCCTGCTACTTGGGCGTCGCCGTTCGCAGCCTTCTCATCCCGCTTCTGCTTCTTGTTGTCCTTCTTCTTCTTGTCCTTGGGCTTGCTGACATCCTTGCCCTCGACATGCTTATCCCACTGCTTACCTAAGTCAGGCTCATTTGCAGCTGCGATTTGTTCCCTTTTGCGCTTGAGGTTCGCCTTTTCAGCTTTTTGTTCGGCATTTGGTCCATCGTTGGCTTCCTCGTGCTGAGCAGCTTTCCTGTCGAGAGCATCCTGTGCTTTGGATGATTTGATTGGCTTAGTTTGCGGCTGAGCGCAGAGGCGTCGACTGCCCAACCTTTGACGGCGAACATTGTGATTGATATATTGGCGTAGAGGAATTGTACTCCAGAAAAGCTCAATCGCATGCGCAAAGCTGCGAATCTCACTTTCTTCAAGAGCGCCGATCCTGCTAAGATCTTATCTTATCGTATCTCCACAAAAATGCTCCACACGACGCTCACCTCACTTCATAGCCTCACAATATTTTACCTTGCAAACAAGTCCCTGGTCTCTACGTTTAGCAGCGGCTTCTTATGCTACTATACTCGACAGCGATTTTATTTAGGGATGTCTCCATCGCTGAGGGTATACAAGCGTCTCCGCAGCCTGTCGCACTGCCATCGCCGATGATGATTTCTTTCGAAGCACATACTCACTAGTGTGGAAAGTCGACTATCTCTGAAGTAATTCTTACTGCTATCCTGAACGGTTCTTCGTTCGATAGACATAACTGCCGCTGAAGAGATCAGAGTGTCTCCATAGCCTATCCTGCAGCTGTCTTCCCTAGCATTTCTTTCAAGGGACTTGGTAACTCCTGAGGAAATCCGGACGTCTTCATAGCTTGGATCTGCAGCTATCTTTGATTGCGATTCTCTCGAAGAATACAACCACTACCGAGGGAACCCCAGCCTCTCTTCAGTACATCCCGCAGCTTTCTTCGACTGTGAATCTTTTGAAGAACATACTTACTACGGAGGAAACACCAGCGTCTCTACTACGTCTTCTACTGCTTTCCTCGACAGTGATTCTTTCAGCAAATAGATCTACTACTGAGAAAACATCAGCATCTCCGCAGGTCATTTTGCAGCTAGCTTTGCTACCAATTCTTTCACAGTACATACCTATTGTTGAGGAAAGGCGAGCATCTCTGCAGCGTATCCTGTACCTATCTCTGGTACTGGTTATTCTAGGAAAGTAACCTTTCTACTGAAGAAACACAAGCATCAGCGCTGCGTCTGGGCGTGTAGTTTCACGCCAGAGTTTGCAGACGCGCATGTAGCTGCGGTGGGCGTGCAGTGGGAGGTTGCTCAGAATCATGGCGAGGAGCTCTGGAGTGTTGAGGATCGCTTGGGTGCCCGACGTCGATTTCGAGGCAGCTTAGGTGTTTATATTATCTTGCTCTCGTGCAGAGATTAGGCTCGAGAGCAAAGGCATTCTGAACGAGAGCCCACGGCTGAGGACGCTCGCATACGACCCACGAGTCGGATTGGGATCAGGTGTGCTCCAATGGAAAAGCATAGATCTCTCAGCTGCAAGAGTGCAGCTATTTCCGCTGACAGACAATTCGAGGAATACACGAGCCACTGAAGGAATGCAAGCATCTCAGCTGTCAGCCTGCTGCTCATGTGCTACTGTCTTTGACGAGAACTGTCATAATAGGCGTACTCACCAACAGAAGAGCACAGATATCTCAGCTGCGAGAGAACAGCTATCTCCGTTAGCAACTACTGCTAGGGATATACGAGCCATCCAAACGATGTGGATATCTCAGCTGCGAGAGCGCTGCTATCGCCATTAGCAACTACTGCGAGAGGTATATGAGCCACTGAAACAATATTGATCTCTCAGCTGCGAGAGCGCTCCTGGCTCCATCGGCGGATGTTGCGAGGAGTATGCGCGCCACTGAGACGATAAAGTCTCTCTGCTACTTGACCGCTGCTGTCTTCGTTCACGACTACTGCGAAGAGTGTACAAGCCACTGAAACGACATAGGCCTCTCTGCAGCTCGACTGCTGTCCCCTTCGATTGCAGCTATTGCGATGAACTTACGAGCCACTAGAACAGCACAAGTCTCTCGGCTGCTGGAGTGGTGCTGTCTCCACCAGCGAACACTGCAAGGAGTATACGGGCCACTGAAACGGTACAGGTCTCTCAGCTGCTAGATCGGTGCTGTCTTCGATAGCGGCTATTACTGGAGGTATGTTTACCATCGAAAGGATTCAAGTGTCTCAACGACTGTTCTGCTGCTGTCCTCAATAATGAGTGCTCCTGAAGGTACGCCCGCGGCCGAAAGAATTCGGGTATCTTAGCGCTTGGTCCACTACTGTTTTCGATAGAAATATTACTAGAGGTATGGCCGCGGCTGAAACAATACCAGTGTTTCTGTAGCTACCTCACTACGGCCTTCGATGATGCATATTCCTGGAGCTGTCTCTACCGCTGAAAGAACACAGGTTCCTCGCCGCCTAGCCCACTGCTGTCTGTGACAGTCGACAATCTTAGAGCTAGATCGGCCGCTGAAGGAATGCAAGTGTCTCGAGGGCTAGCTCAGTGCTATTCTCCACAATGAATATTGCTGAGGCCAGGTCTGCCGCCAAAAGAACACAAGCGCCTCCAGAGCTAGCGCACTACTGTCTTCGACAGTGAATATTCCTGGGGCTATATCTGCCGCTGAAAGGATATTAGTGCTTCACGGCCTAGCTCACTACTGTTCTCTACAATGAATATTTCTGAGGCCATACCCAGTACTGAAGGCACATTGGTGTCTCGCCAAGTATGCCACTAATTTCTTCATCAATGGATATTTCTAGGAGCGTACTTACTGCTGAAGGGACAAAGGCATCTCACAGTATGTCCCACTGCAACAATTGACAGCAAAAACAGTCTGAAGGGGTACTCACCACTGAAAACGAATAAGCTTCTCAGAGGAAGCGACAACAGAACAAGTAAAGTGACAAGGTTCATAAGCATGTTCGGACATTGTGTCTTCCTTTCATCTCTAGGCTATGATGTGATCTGTGGTCACCAGCCGCTTGAGAGTAGCATCCGCTGGAAGAAGACTAATTTGGTTCGCTCTCGCCATCACTCAACGATGCAACTCAGCTGCATCATTCTTCGTCCTCATCATCGTTCTCCCCTCCAGCTCCACCCGCAGGCCCGGCCTGCTCATCATCATCCTCAGCGGTGGGCTCGTGCTTGTTGACAGTGGGACCACCAGCCTTGTTGATCATCTTAGCTTCGTCCTCCGTGAAGGTGCGAACTTGGAAGCGAGCGAAGATCTCCTGTGGGGTCAGAGTCTCGTTGTGGATGTGACGGTAGTGGGTCTGGAACCCGCGGACACCTTTGAGGAAGCTGCCATCCTTGGACGTGTTGGTTCCACAGACGGTGCAGCGAAGTTCGGCGTACTGCTTTTTGACTGCGTCGTACGCGACGGCTCCGCAGACAGACTTGTTAGCTTCTTACGGTCCTCTCCTTCGTCTTCGCGGTTCTCCCCTTCATCCTCGCGGTTCTCTTCATCGTCATCATCGTCCTGGGCTTCAGCTTGAGCCGCCGAGACCGTTTGAGCCGTCGAGACCGTCTTGGCCTTCTTGTTGCCTGTCTCAGACCCAGCCTGCTCCTCGCCTGCGGTGTCTCTGACAGCCTCCTTTCCCTTTCCGGCAGCAGGGCCTGGAGAGTCTGGACCAGGAGAGTCGTCGCGCTTACGCTTGGAGCTGGAGGCCTCAGGCGCGGCAGGCTGGGTTTCGGGAGCAAGTAGCTCTGCAGGCACAGCTGTATTGAATTAATGGATGAAGTTGCATGGTATGAACGGGCCGAACTCACGATATGGCTGTAGGAGCTCACGAAGGTCGGCATTCTCAGATGGGTTGGCGTCCAAGCCAATGAACGGGGCCAGGCGCTTATTCTCTTGTCAGTGGGCTGTGTACATGGAGAACCTCGAACAGATATCCAAGGTCACGCTGCAGAAAAGGAGGTGTTTCACTTACCGAAACGCGACGATCAAACTCCTCCTGATGATGTTCAAGCCAAGACTGAACCTCTGCCTTACGCGTCTCAGATGCGTCCTTTGCATGGTTGTGGAGAGTGCGAGGTAGCAGGTTGAGTTGAGTGATGGCGGCCACGACAGAGGTGTTGGTTGGGTGAGATAGTGGCTCGACTTGTGGAGCTGCCGTTGCAGGAAGTGGAGCATTGCCAGAGGCGCTCCCTGCTGTCGGTGCAACGATGTTGCCGCTGCTGCTGGATGCAGTAGTGGCAGGCATATCGTTAGACTGCATGATGGCGGTGATGTGGATTGTTGGGGTGTTCAAGTTGTGAAAAGTTGGTATATATAAAAGGCTCTGGGTAGGGAGGAAGTGTCTGGTGTTGTGAGGAGATGGAGAGCTGGTGAGTCTCATTTCGTGGGAACTCCAGACGGTATGTATAGACCTGAGCACTTGGTCTGTGCACTGTTTGCGAAACAACCCTCCAAGGATCGGCAAACATTATGCACAGTGAAAGGATCTAAAAGAGATACCAACGCAGGAGCTGAGATTGCAAAGGAACAATCGATGGCAATCACTGCAAACGCTAACGAGTGAAAGGACTCTACAAGCAAACAACGTGGATATCTGTCTGAGACTCACTGGACCACAGAAGGAAAAGCACGAAACGCCGTATGAGGTGTACAAACCGAAAGCCATTGGTATCGGACAGATCGCAGTAGACATGATGTCTTTGCCAAAGAAAGCATTGGAGCAATACGTAGCAGAAGTGCCAAATCGCACGTCGATCGAGGTAGAAGCACACGTTCCTTGGAGTGTAAGTGAAGTCTACTTGAACTTGCTCACGCCAAGGTCCCACAATCTTCCTTAAGGGTCCTACTAATCACTAATTGCTGTCGTTGCGACCGCGACTTCCACAATCACTACGACCACAACCTACGGCCTGCCAACCCTTTTTAATCACTACAACAACAGCAAACTACAGCAAACTACGCGAACGGTATCAACGTCAACGATATGGATACAGCGAGCCAGCTTCCACCCCAGAGAGGTTAAGCGACGTCGACATACTTATCGGTCGCGCACTCATTGTCGTGAGCAAGCAGCGCGTCCGCCTCTTGAACACTGTGACCGTCGCTCAGAATAACAACGACACCGAACGCACCAAGTCGGCACAAGAGGCTTTGGAGATACTCGAAGACCGTGTACAGGTCTGACCATGATCGAGCGAAAGTATCCTAATACTGTGCTGACACTATTCCTCCAGGCTCTGTCGGCATTCACTGGCATGGGAGATGACAAGATGGCCAGTAGCCCCATTCTGCAGCAAATGCTGAGCTCCCTCGGTGAGTAGAAGCTGGCAGTGTATTTAAAGACTTCGATACTGACAGTGGAAGCAGACCTCCCAGAAGCCGACGATGATGAGATCGCTGCCCACTGGGAGAAGCTGAAGGACAAGCCCAGCAAGGATGTGGAACAAGATAAAGAGCCCGTCAAAAAGCGTCCTGCAACTGCGAGCTCGAGCAAAGCTCCCACGGAATCGACAACAAAAAAGCCAACCCGTCCTGCCAACAAGAATGATAGCATTTCTTCGCCCTCCTCCCGCAAGTCTCGCCCTACGGAACATGAAGGTCCCTGGGTCCATGACTGGGCCGGCACCGAATTTCTCGCCATCAGTCCATCCATCCTCAAGCTCAAAGATGGTTCCTACATCGAACTCCGCTGTGGCATCTGCAACGGGAACAGTTCTTGGGCCCATCACACATTCCACAAGGGCGTTCTCGGTTTCAGATCACACTTCCGCCAGGTCCACAAAGACGAATCAAAGCCCGACGCTGTCCTTGAACGGTGCAAGCACCGCGATGTATCAGCTGAGGAGATCGAGAGCATCATGGGCGGGCAGAGCCAGATCGAGGAGATTGCATGTGCTTCCAAAACCAATCTGGACAACCAGAAAGCCTACATTGGCAAGCCGGTCAACAGCGCTGGACCACAGCCGAGACGTGCCGGACATACTGTAGAGAGTCTTGCCGCCGCAAAAGCTGCGAAAGATGCCAAAACCACCGCCAAAGCACCTGCAACTGCCGACACCACTACCGCGAGCAGCGCCAACCCCTCTCCCCCACCCCAAAGAGACGCAAACTCAATGCCTCCAATACCAATACTCCCACCAACCCTTCCACACCATCCTCCACCACCCCGCCGCCGCGACATCAGCGCCCCATCCCTCACCAACTGCCCGATCGTCGTCCAAAGTCTTGAGACCGATAGCAACGGCAACAAGACATACCACGAGCTGCGCTGCGACATCTGCCACGGCAACGGCTCTTTTGGCAGTGGCAAGCTCCTTAACGGCATCAAGGGCTTCAAGATGCACTTCAACCAGATCCACCACGAGCAGGTCACTACTGCGGACATTATGCGCCGCTGCTCTCACCGTGAGGTCCCAATGGACGAGGTACGTCGTATTCAGAGCGGAGAGGCCAACCTTGGGTTCATCAAGTGCGCTCACTCCCCAAATGTGAGGCCGAAGGCGTCGTACAAGGACTTCGATAGTGCTGAGCGTTCTTGAAGGCTTCTCATTCGCTCTGAGAAAGTCGAATCAAGAAGCCATACTTGTCTGAACTTGTCTTTCACTGCGGAATCTGGCGGCTGAAAGAACGAGACAGTAGACAAAAACCTTTGTACGATGTACGGATGACGACGGTACTGCTTGACAGATCTCTGATCAACGGCTTCAAAGACCGATGACTGCAGAGACAACAGCTTGTACAATAGACAAATGACGACGATACTGCTTCAGACATCTTCGGTCAAACACGTACCGAGATAGAAGCTTGCGGAGTATATATATCGAGAATGACAGTTCTGCTTCCAGAATTCCTTGCATTGAGCGTGAATTTTGTGAAAGCTCTAATTGAGCTGAGATTTCCATGCCGTCTTCTTTCCGAATTATTGGATGCAAAGACACTCTCCAGTATAGAAGACACTCTCCTCGAGCATTACATGAGTGCCAATCGCGCCGGTGCGGTATTCAAGCACCACCCGTTTCCCAATAGTGTTGCATCTCCGATTTTCGCAACAAGCTTCTCCAATACTTCTCTGCCGCTTTTAGGAGGCATTCTCCAACTTCAGAACGCCTTCAAGCATCAATGAAACTTTTACAATTCTCCAAAACCTTGCCGACGGCACAAGCGCCCCAAAATACAAGTCGTCTTCGACCACCTCATCCCTCTCACCCCGACCAATACTCCTCGTTCTCATCTTCTCCCCCCTCATGCTCCATTCTCGTCGAGGCGTCCCTGTGAAGCGTTTCCTCCAACTTCAACGGCTGCAAGATCTTTACCATCTCATCCATTCCAACGTACTCGTGGGCGTGTAGCCTTCTCTCAAGACCACGAACCTCCCTCTCTCGAGCTCGAATGATGGTCAAGCCCTCCCTGCGATCCTCGATCGCGCGTTCACGCAGGTCGCGGGCCTGCTCTAGCTGGGTTGATAGATGTTCTTCGTGCTCGCAGGCTTCGTTCTCCTTTCTGCGGAGGTCGGTGGCGAGGGTGTCAAGGTGTTGGCGGGCGCGTTGGGCGAGGTGGAGAGGATCGATTCTTTGTGGATCTGCGTTGGTTGGTGGCGCTGGCTGCGCTAGTGGTGCTGTGAATGCCGGTAATGCTGGCAATGCCGGTGGTGCTGGCTGTGGTGGTGGTTGAGTAGGCGGAAGGTACGTTGTTTTGGACAGGGGGTAGGAGAGGCGGGTTGCCTTTAAGGGCGTTCTTCGCGATGTTGTGGTGCATTGAGGCGTTTTTTGCAGCGAGGTCTGCGAATTGAAGTGCGTATCCGAGTGTCCTGGTTGCTTGATCGAGTGCTACACTCGCGACGGCGGTGTTAGGTGCGCTGGTGACAGTCGCGGCGGTGGTGGCGGTGGCGGCCGCGGCGGCAGCCTCTGCTTCTGCGGCTGCTTGACGTCGCATACGTTCACTGCGTGAGGTAAGAGGTGCGAATTTGTGAATGCGTGGTCGTGGCCGGTCAGGTGGTGGTGGCGGCGGTGACGGGGACAGAGGGGGGCTAGGAGAGCTCTCCTGCTTCACTTCCGGCGAGCCAAAGTGGTATCGCTGGGCAGCATCCCAGGCCCTGCTTTTCTGATTCTCGGCGAATTGATGCCAGAATGCGCTGTTATCTTTCCTCCGGATTACCTGCGGGTTAGACTGGAGCCCCGATGTGTCGGGCTCTTTTCTCTTGCTCGTGGAGCCGCTGCCTTTGCCTTTGCCTTTGCCATTGCCCTTGCCGCTGCCACGCTCGCTGCCGCACTGGGAAGGGGATGAATTACCTTGTGAAGAGTCCTGCGAGACGAACAGTGGGGACTGGTCCGGAGAGAAGTCCATTTTGGTGTTTTGTTTGGTTGAAAGGGAGGGAGTGGGAGCGGAGAGGAAGATTTTTGGATGTGGGAATTTTTGGGAGTCACATGTCAACAAAAACAATGCGGCGACGCGCATGTGACAACACCCCGGAGAGCTCATACCCGAAACACTGTTGCTAAAGGTTGTAGTGTGTGCCAGGGAGATCGCTGTGCTCGCTATTGTATCTGTCTATGCAAATGGGGTATTACCTGTGCCATTGTTGACAGTACTGCATATGCCTGCCATTGAAAAGACTCTGTACACTCCGAGGCTCTACGTTTCACAGATGGTGCTACCTAAGACGCTGTCAACAAAGCTTGTCATATTCACTGTTGAGATGATACTTCCTTCCCCGATCATCGTTGATCAGTACTCGAGGTACCTTGTTCCACGCTGTGAGTAAAATCAGATCTGCTGCCATTGAGATTGTACTGCGCTCTCCGATTGCTGTAGACCAGTACTCGAGATAGCTTATTTGACGCTGTGAGTCAAGTGAAGTCTGCCGCCCGGGAAAGTTTACTTCTTTTTCCCAATTACTATTGATTAATTGTCGAGATACTTTATTCGACGCTGTAGGCGGATTAATGGCTGCTACCCTTGGGATCATACCCCCTTCACCAATCCTTGTTGACTAGTACCCAAGACACTCTAGTCGAGACTGTAAGTGGAGTGAAGTCTGCTGCCATTGAGATCTCGCCGAGATTTCTGCACCTATCACACCGCATGTAAGCAGACTCCTTGATAGCTGTTTTGGCACCCATCGACAAGGGACCCAGAAACATCTGCATTCTCGGAATCGCTCCTGGAACAGAACGGAGAATTACACATACCAACATCTACATCACTCCGCTGACGACCACTGAGCCACCATGATACTCCAACACCATCAACCCTCCACCATATTCCGCACGTCGCCGACACCAGCTCCCAATCACACACCAAATCCAATACGCCACCCTAAGGATTCCCCATGCAATCTGCACCCAGAAGCCGACGTGAGAGTCCGCAGCAGCCATCGTACCGAGAAATCCCATGAACCAAAGTGGTGGATGCCACACCTGCGTCCAAATCATCTTGATCATATCACCGATCAAGACGGCGATGCCGCTGAGACCTATCAAAACCGCTCCCTGGGCGAAGTGATCGAGCCAGCCTCTGTCTGTTGCATACCAGGATGTCACTTGAATACCGTATTCGAGAGTCTGGCGGAAGCGGATCGTATATGAGAGAAGCGGGATAGCAATGTAGCCACCAGAGAAGATGGATAAGGCGACCAGAATGCTTGTGGCGAGAGTCAGAGTCGCCGGATGAGCAAGGAAACTCTGAAGCCGGGAGGTAGCCAGTCGATAACTATACCCGCATGTCTGACACTTGGAATATGAGTCTTGAAGAGGGCCGTGATGGCGGTACGACTGCAAGCAGGCCTCATGGATGTATTTCTGATTTCCGGAGCATTTGCATGGACGGATCAGGCGGCCGTCGGCGGGATTGGAGCTCTCGTAGATTG
The DNA here is from genome assembly GCA_002901145.1 of Cladosporium cladosporioides. Lineage (NCBI taxonomy): Eukaryota > Fungi > Ascomycota > Dothideomycetes > Cladosporiales > Cladosporiaceae > Cladosporium > Cladosporium cladosporioides. The sequence continues at coordinate 1,682,475 of NOXB01000011.1, forward strand.
TTTCGCCGGACACTGCGTCGATGCTCGGATGGACTGTCTCGTAGCATATGCGGCAGGTGCGTGATGGACGTCCGGGGATCGCCTTTGAGTATTCCGAAGGGGTTCTTGGCCATCGTCGATGACATTGTGGCGGTTGCGAGCATTGGTTGGGTAAAATGGAGCTCGAGTTCTTATGCGTTGAAGTAGACGATGGCGATTGTAGGCCCGTACTGTGTGAGACCATCGACATGGTTGAGCGGTGCCCTGATTCCTTTCCTTAATGCCAAGGGTCGAACGAGTTGAACATGTGGAAACTCCAGTCGTAAAAGAATACTTACGGAAAATGAAAACACCATACACGTATATGACGAAGGTGAAAGTATCAAAGACTGCTTTTGGTCTATGCACATAGCGCAGCTCCTTCCAGTGGGGTCATCGTTAGCATTGATGTAAGTATGGTTAACCGAGCCCTAACATACAGACTAGTTTGGCGATTATGCCGACGAAGGTCCGATCATTTACTTGGAAGGCAAACGATTGCTCAGGACTTACCACGGTAATTTTGGTAGAGAGAAAGCGAATGCCGTACCCAAGCGTGCTGGGTCAGAGCCGAGCACCTATAAAAGCCTCCGAGCGTGCGTTCACTCACGAATTGTCGCCAAACCGCACCAGCACTCACTCAACTCTTGGTGGAGCGAGCGGGCCGAAGACTGCGTCGAACAGCTGCTGGTGGTCGTATGCGGTTTGATCTCTGTCGAATCGTACATGTTTTGAGCTGCGACCTTCATGGAACGTTGCAAGTGAAACGATGATGGCTAAAGGGCTAGGAGCACAGAGTTGCTTTGCGGGACTGGTGTAAGGTGCAGCCTGACCATTTGTCGAGATTGCGTCTTTGAAGTCGGAAGAGAACCTTCTTGTATCCCAGTGTGCGTTCGCTATGAGCTGTGAGCATGCCACGCGAGTATCGCAAGTAGTCTTGACAATTCCGTGGTGAGATTCTTCGCAGAGGTCGAGTTTTGTGTTGCGCGTTTCGCAAAATCTGCATGGACAAGTTCTGCGTGGGAGCGTGTTGAAGCTGCTGCTATCAGTGTCGACGACACGCAGGAAGAATATTGGTGGGATAAAGATATGTTGAGGTATGGTATATCTACGCCGTGCCTTGTTCAGTACACTCATTACACGGTCTTCGCTGCACTTACTGTCATCAGCTACAATCCCACCTCCAAATGGCCGATATCTGCGAATAACATATCCGCACCGCATCAAAGCCTCTGCCTCTTCCGTCCACTTTGACTCGACGCCTCGGCCCTCTGGCTCCTCTTCTCCTGCATATCGAGGACCAAGCTGAGCACATCGAAACCGAACTGCGGGTGCTCCAAGCACAGTCTCTTGAACTCCTGCTCCGCCTCGTGCCTGAGCACATGGCTGCGAGTCGCCCAGAAGGCGGCCACAGGCTTCCTGATAGCCTCGTCTTCGGGTGAAGTCTCGTTGTAGACGAAGCGAGCGTATGCGATCTCGCCCTTGGCTGTGGACTGAGTGAGGTGAATCTTCTTGTGAGCGACGCCAGCGAGGGCAGGCAGGCCGAAGCGTTTGGCGAGAGTGTAGACGCGGGCGTGACGCAGGAGGGCAACGCCGCTGTCGTCCGGGCTAGGGACGGAGGGGTCGTATTCCATTGTGTTGCCGCTGACGGTGGGGAAGTAGTCGCCTTTGTAGATGTATTCGAGCACGGCGGCGCAGGCGTCGATGTCATCGTTGGGGAGGTTGATGCGGCGTGGTGAGCCGTCGGCGAAGCGTTCGACTTCGGACAGGAAGTAGGGTGCTTGGACGAGAAGACCTTGGTGGGCGGAGAGTGTGGTTTGGGCATCGCCTGTGCCGATTACGAGCTCGACAATGGGTGAGCGGAGGTAGCTGGAAGAGTAAGTACTAACAATATGTCATGGTCTATCATATCTCGAAAGCAACACACTCAATGAAGCCAGTGCGCTCGCTAATGGTCGCCTCAATGTCCTCAAGACCAGTAGGTTCCTGGTCGCTGCCAACATCGCCAGCATCCATGGTCTCATCGGCAGTGATATCGGGTGCGTTCTCCATAGCTGTGTCGCTTTCCACTGGAGTTTGTGTGCCCACGACAACCTCGGGATCGGCCATTGTAAAATATGTGTGGTTGCGTCGACGCGACTTGGGGAATGCGCCGGGAGGTCGCTTGCGACGAATTTAGCTCTGCGGAGCTCTTTAAGCTATACGTGAGCTGTATGAGCACTTAGAGACGGCGTGGGCAGCGAGCGATGGGTATAGCGAGCGACGTGAGGTTGTAAGTGGGCTGAGACGAATCGTGTCGACCTCGTGGTTAAAGCGCGTGAAGTCGAAGCTTGAGCTTGCACCGACTCGGACTCGGAGCTTCCCCAGACTCTTGCCTGTTCCTGATTCTTGTCCTACGGCCAGTACCTCACAATCTGTAGTCTAATAATAGACAAGTGTGATCCAATTGGGAGAATCTGGCAATGATGAGACTCAGATCAATGGCGATGATCAAGGTTGGATAGCCTTTCACTGCAATGTACGTTGTTCAGATGCTGCCATTTGGTCACAAAGATCGGCTGTAGCGTTGACATCTTCCAACAGAAAAAGCGCGACATTTTCGGGCAATATTGCAGATGCGAATGCTGGTGCGATTCTCTATTGACCTTCTGTTTTCCAGAGCTGTGTATTCAACGACAGATTAAACACATTATGCACTCGAAGAGAGTCCGTAGTTGCGTGGTTTCTCGTGCTTAAGGGAATGGCCCTTACAGCTCCCCGCCCCAAGCAAAATGCTGCACTGCAATGGGCGATACATCTGTTGACTCCAAATATGCCATGATGAAGTCTGTGACAGGTCTGGTAATTACTTTGGTCAACAGAACGCTCCGCTCTCAATTTCATACCGATAAGGCATGTGAGCCTTGAGATAAGAGCAGCTTCGCTCATGCCACATGCCACATGTACTGATCGAGCAGTGTGCGAGTTGCTAGTACTTGTGACGATGAGCAAGGTCTACCAGCAAATACATGAGCTCTTGAAAGCGATGGGCTGACAAACATTCGGGACCACATATACGACGCACATGAATATCGCTGTACTGTCCCAAAACAGCAACATGCACACGTAACTCAGCAGCCGTATATGAGACCTTGAAGCAAACCCAACCACTCAAGCTGTCATATGCGCGCACACGTACCTGCATGAACACCTCGATGAGCTGACAGCAGATAGCGCAAGTGACATCTGACAAGTCAACGCTCTCCCATGGAGTGTCAGCTGCATAAGGATCGCATAGTATAGCTCACACCTCATGCAGTGGCTCCTCTATGCGGCTGCGTGTCTGAGGTACAGGTACAGGAAGACGTGTGTGGTACCGTTCGATCGGATCTGGCGAAGTGGAACCGGCTGCGCCCTGCTGTTGCGTTTGCATAATGCAGAGTATCTAGCCAATGGGAGAAGTCGGGGAGAGGAAAATATCGCAGGTGCAGGAATTATTTTTATGTTTCATGCAGAGGCGTTGCAGTAGTGTGATGGTGGTGCAGAGTGGGAAAAAGTGCCGTGTCGGCTTTTCCGGGAGGCTTTGCAAATGTACGTGTGCATGTCATTTTTGGTCGACTGCGTGGAAAGATACATAGTAGCTATCACGTCCACAATCGGGCAGAGATCCGTTTGACAAATGGTACATATCTACCCAACCCGGCTCCTGTCTCTCCCGCGCGAGTTTATGCTTCAAGCCCTATCGCGCTTCCTTTGTCTGCTGGGAGATCGGCGCTGAAAGCACGCGAGTCGTCGTTCCTCCGCGTGCTGCCTACGTGGGGCATCCAGTTTGTTGACGCACTATCGTCGCTCGGCCCATTCGTCTGGACATTCAACAACGACAGCAGAAGAACGACGTCACTCGTTTTCCGGCATTCTATCGGTCGCAGACTGATTGAGCGTCAGGCCGACAGAATCGATCGGCAGTGTCTGGACCATTTGAGGCCTGACAGGGCGAAACACGCTACAGGCCAGCTTACACGAGGGTCGGGCGTGTCGCGTGCACAGCTCACAACGAGGCCGAAGCGAGCGATTCGCGTGCTCGCAGGGCCAGCCCACAAGCCGACGAGAGCCACACCGAGCAATCAGTAGCGGCGGGCAGTGTGGGGTGAGGGCAACGAGAAGAGAGAGAAGGCCTGCGAAGAGCAAAGAGGCTGAGGGCGATAGCGCCAGAGAAGTAGACAACTGTGCCTGCACCCAGAGACAGACAGACAATACACACGCGCGTGTGATTGTACGACAGCACACGCACCGCTGCCATTCATTCCCTGGCGCGTTGGGCTGCCTGCTTGCTGCGCCCTCGACACCACGTCAATACCTTACCCTGTCGTAACACAGACACACCCAGACACGCCGCCACCAGGCCGTGTTGCGACGCTCGTTTGCACCACCACCAGCACGCATTTGCGCCGCCTTTGTCTGAGCAGACTCAGGTCGCCATCGCCACGTGCCTTTGCAACTCACATCTCACGACGCATCGCCACTTGCCACCCTCGCTCACCTGCGAAAGTGCACGCTTGACTCGACGTTCGTTGCGCGCGCTCCGAGGCTGCTTGCGAGCGACCGCCGACACTACTACTACAGCCATCCCACCGCGCCTGTCTAAAGCGCCAAACAGGCCCTGCGACGCGGCTCCACTCATATCGCCCTTTAGTTATTACTCTGCTCCCGCCCGCAGCGCACGGCTGCCACCACCTGCGTAGGAGCAGTCATGGTGAAGGTGCGTCGCAGCCATAGTGGTGCGACCGACCGGGGTCGCAGAAACACGGAAAAGCTGACCCGACTCATAGTTTCGACGATCCGTCAAGAGCGACGCTTCCAAGCACGACTCCAAACCCGTGCAGATCTCCATCCCCACAAAGACGCCATTGCCATTGAACCACCGAAGAAGGTACGCTGCCAACAATAACAATCGCCCGCGGCGCACCTCGCTACCATTTACCCCACGCTAACACAGCCCACCTCAGGTCATCAAGGCACTCTACGACTACAACGCGCCCGCAGGCGAACCAGCGCAATACCTCTCCTTCTCCGCCGGCGACTTCTTGCACGTTGTCAGCCGCGAAGACGACAGCGACTGGTACGAAGCTTGCAACCCACTGCAACACTCTCGCGGCCTGGTGCCAGTGAGCTATTTCGACGACGTCGGCAAGACTGCGAGAGCTAGTGCAGAGTCGACAAAGTCCGCCAGCGCCACACACGACAGCGGTTACGCCGAGGGCGCACACACGCCTGCTAGAAGCATTGGAGCTGGGAGGACGAGTGGACCGAACGGCGCACAACCAGATATGACCATGCCGCCAATGCCCGGGCATAGATCCAGCAAGTCGATCGGAAAGCAGGGCGGTGTCTATGGCATCGTCTCTTACGACTTCCAAGCAGAACGACCAGATGAATTGGACGCGAAAGAGGGCGAGGCCATCATAGTCATCGCCCAGTCAAACCCGGAATGGTTTGTAGCAAAGCCGATAACTAGGCTGGGTGGGCCCGGCCTGATTCCTGTGTCTTTCATTGAGATCCGGGACATGACTACTGGAAAAGCAGTAGAGGATCCTCTCGCCGCAGTCCAGCAAGCTGGCATCCCACGAGTGGAAGAGTGGAAAAAGATGGCTGCGGAATACAAGAATACTAGCATTCCTCTTGGTTCAGTTTCGAGCAGTCAGCAGCAACAAGCGCAGGGTCTGGCTCAGGGAATGGATCGCATGAGCTTGCAAAGCTCACAGCAGCATTCGCAAGACGGCTATGGCCACCAGAGGTCTCAGAGCAACTACGGCTTCCAACAACAGCAGGCGCAAGGTCTCTTCGCACCAGTGCGAGCGGCAGTGCCCAAGTACATCTTTGCTGACGACAAGTTCCACTTCGTTGTCGAGTGCAAATTGACCAACAACACACACTGGGACTTGTCAAGAATATATGAGGACTTCTATGAGCTACAGATAAACCTGATCAATGCTTTCCCGGAAGAGGCTGGCCAGGTTCCCGGTAAAGCGAGGACGCTTCCTTACATGCCTGGACCTGTCAAATTTGTGACAGACAACATCAGCGAGGGAAGGAGAGAAAATCTGGACCAGTATCTGCGCGAATTGCTCGGTATGGCTCAACACATTACTTGCTCTTCGCTGGTCAGGAACTTCTTTGCGCCTCGCGAGGGCGACTACGAGGTCGATCCCAGCGTTGCGGATTTGAATGAACACGCCCGCTCTGCCGAGCCGCAACAACGTTATTCGCACGCCTCGCAAACCTCCTATAACCAAGGTGCGCCATCTATGCATAGCCAGCATAGTCACACGCAGTCTCGTCAAGGTTCCAGCGCTGGTCTGCACCAACACTCCCAAAGCCAAGCTTCCAATGCTCCTTACACCCACCAGCGTGGTCAGCCCTCGCTCTCAGCCAACCCACCTCCGCAGCAGCAGCAAGGCCACTACCGCTCGCCCTCAGAATACACCCAAAACCCACCCGCAGCAAACGCCCAGCAACCTCCTCGAGCTGCCGGCGCAGGCTCCTCAAGCACCGGCCCTGTGAAAGTCAAGGCCTGGTTCGACCGCGAGACCTGCGTTGTTATTCGCATGTCTCCTCGTGGCCAATTCAACTACTCTGACCTTTATCAGAAGATTGTGGACCGGCGAAAACTGGAGTTCAAAGACAGTGGCAACGGCGAGGAAGCTGAGCCTGAGCTCGACATCGAGTACAGAGACGAAGAGAACGGAGAATACTACCGCCTTGAAGGCGACGAGGATCTGGAAATCGCTGTGGAGAGGAACGAGAAGCTGACCCTGGCGGTCAGAGTTGCCGGGTCATGAAGACCTTTATGATACTTGCGAAGCTGGCCGGCAAGAGATGTGAGGGATGAGTGAACCGCGACATACATTGCGCACACCGCGATGTGAGACGCGAAATGCTGCACTTTGCGAGGACTCTGCTGGCAGATCAGTTGGACTACCGATCACGAAGGACGAACCACGAAAACAGATTGAACGAAAGAGGAGAGAGAGACCAATAAGCCAATTGGCTTGCGGCTTGCGAAGCTGGAATGTTGAACGATTGCATGAAGGAAAATTGATGGATTCTGATGAAATTGGGCTATCCCCTCTTCACCTCCTTTCCGATCCACATCGCCAATAGCGACTACAACGGGTAAGGGAAACGGTGATGGGAGGAGGAAGCCTCTTACGGGACTGATTGAATTATCTTTGGACACGAAACGATTATGGAAAATGCGAATGTTTTTGATTTGTTATCTTTTTGCTGGTTTTTATCTTGATCTTACTGCTTGCTATATTTTTACTTGCTGTCTCTCTGATTTTGCCTATCCTGCCTTGCCTCGCGTTTTGCGCTTTTCATTATCCTTATTCTCAAACCTATTCTTATTCTCACTACCTTTCTGCCATCTTGGAAAAATTCTCCCAGAGGGCTCTTGGTTTGGTCCTTCCCTTTCGCGCTGAGCGCCTGAGTACTTTTAACCTCGCATCTTCTTCTCAGCCATTTTCCGAAAAACAATCCTGAATGGCAGAGACGGAGATTGATACTTGCGTGCAACTCTTTCAGAAGACAAGCAGAAAGGAAAAAGCCATTTGGCACAGCTCTGAGTTCTTCGGAATAGCCCAAGGGAGAAAGAAAATTACCAATTCAAAAAAATTTACAAAGCGAAAAAGTCTTCCGATCAATTACCTGTCATTTTTGCAAGACCTGTACCCATTAATGGAAATGCCAAATTCGAATGTTGCGATTCTTCATGATAGCGTGTAGATGTCCTGCAGGGGCTTTCGATTCGTGTGTAAGCTCTATCTTAGTTAACAGACCCATGCATGCTTCCGAGCCTATCCCATCCGATCGTAATTACATTATCCCCCTTGCTCGTCATACAATACAATGGCAAACCACTACGACACTACACCGCCTCCTCACCCCCATCCACCGCCTCATACCCTCCACTCCGATACCTCATCCCGCCCCTCGGCACATCGTACATACTCAGATAATCAACTTTCTGCCCACCAAGAAATGCCATTCCATTTTCTTTCCGTCCGAATAAAGGTCCATCGCCCCAGAAATCCTGACAATTTCGGAACACGCCGCGCGTAAAAGGGTTGGCGCGCTTATGCTGCTTGACTTTGTTGTTGTTCTTCTTCGAGCCGGCGTAGCCGTTGAAGGCGATCGTGAAGAAGACGTCCAAGCCGAGCATTTTCTTCCACGTCGCCAGGCAGCTTTCCTTCTTCTTCTTGTGTCCGTGACCGCCGATTACGGGGTCTGGACCGGCTCCTGAGGCTGTTATTGAGGCCGATTCTGGGTTGAGGGAGCCTGTTGCTACTGCGCTCATGATGGGTCCTGGTCGGAGTGGTTGCTGCGCATGCTTTCGTAGGTTCAGGGCGCGGGCGATCTGCACGAAATGTACAAAGAGGAGCATGAAGGTCCAGGTTAGTTGCAGGCTGCCCCAGGTGTTTGTTACGAGGGTTAGGGGGTCTTTGGACCATTCAGCGCAGAGTTCGGGGTTGAGGATCTCGCAGTTGAGGGAGGTTTGAGGGGGTGGGGGGAGGATGTCGATGTCTGGGATGGTATTAGTGGGTTTGGTTTGACGGTGGTGGGTGTCGATTGAGACGTACAGACGAAGGTCAGCCTGATCAGGCACCCGATTCCGATTATTAGACTGATGATGTAGAGCAAGAAGTGCTTGTGGTTGTTGACTCCGACGCAGTTGTCCACCCATGGGCAGTGGCTGTGCAGCTGTTAGAGATTCCTATTCGGTAGCATATGCACGAGTTTCACACTTACTGATCTTGCCTCGCCACGCAACGCCCACAACGCCTACAATGCTTGCTCCGCAAAGGCTTCCGTATCATACATGGTGTACAGAAATGCTTCTCGTCAAAGATGCCGTTCTCAAGCAGCTCGTCAATCGTCTTCTTCGTCTGGCCACGGCTGCTGCTTTTGGGCACGTAGCCCGGATCGCCGGTCATGGTCATGAAGTAAAAGTATGCAGTGAAGCCGTAAAACACCGCGAAGGCGATGTTGAGTAGAAAATTAGTGTACAAGGTATCTGGGGATGACGAGTCAGTGTATTGCAATGGAGGTCGTAGAATGATACTTACTCGGAAGAATGCGGTATATCCACCTGAAGCCAACCCAGAACAAAGTTGCAGCAAAGATGCCAGCAAGAAATGGTGTGTGATGCATCGTTTTCATGTCGTTCGGCGCCCAGCGGAACAGCTTCTGCATCAGGTGATTCAGAGCGTAGCCTACAATCAACACGCTAGGCACTGAGATCCAGACAAGCATGTATGCCAGCATGTAAAGCTGCAGACCTCCGAGCAAGAACGGCCAGAAGAAGAAGACTCTGCTAAAGAACCATTTCTTGTCTTTGATGAATGGAATCGGGAACGCAATCGGATTTCCGCTCTCATCGTATCCGGACTCGAACAGCGCTTTACGCCACTGCCTTTCGGACTTCATCTTTGCAGCAGTCATGGCAGGTGTGTCGCCCTCGGCGTCGTCGTTCAGAGGTTTGGCCTGAGCGAAGCGATCGCTACCGTAGTCGACAAGCTTCTGTATGCAAGGGTAGTTGCCCTTGACGAGTGCCCAGTGCAGTGCTGTGAAACCCATGTCGTCTTGGGCGTGTATGTCGGCTCCCCAGCGTAGTAGCAGATCGACACAAGAAGGGAAGCCCTTGTATGCCGCCCACATTAGACTTGTGTGACCTTGCATATCCGGGACGTCGACGGGTATATCTGGCTGATGGAGCAGTAAGTGAGTTGGAGGACGTTACCGTCAAGGACGGCTGAGTGCAAGAGGTTGTAGCCTTGGTCGTCTTGAGTGAGAGGATCCGCGCCATACGAAAGCAATAATTGAACAACCTGGAGGTGACATCTTTTGCTCGCCCATAGCACAGGCGTAGCCTCAGCATCACCACCTTTCGCATTGACATCGGCGCCGGATTGAAGGAGGAAGTGGCACAGCGCATGATGTCCATTGATAGCAGCCCACTACAGAATCTATCATCAGCCTACAGTCCACTTGTGCCATTTGCGACAGCCATCCCAGACATACATGTAGCGCAGTGATCCCCTGCTCATCCGTCGACTTCGCATTGTACCGCCCACTGTCAAACAGCTTTTGTATTCCTCGCAGCTCTCCCAGTCTTGCCAGCTGCATCAGATCTTGCTCCACTGGCAGTTGTGGCGGACTCGAGTCCAAATCGCTGAGTTCCACATGATCCAGGCCGTCTTTACCAGGAGAGTCGGTTGCGCTGCCGGAGTCGCGACGGTTCTCGGGCGTCGCTGATGGGTCGCGAGAAGCCATTATGGATGTGAGATAGCACTTGACACGGTGATGATGTTCATCTGTCGCAATAATCCATGGTGGGCGGTGGTTAATAGTTCAAGCGAATGCGCCTGTTCCTGGCTCCTGCTGCTTGCTGCGCCATGCAAGCAGTCGCGTTGCGCCTGCGCCATGAGCGGAACTTCCAAATTGCCGATCGAACCGCGTCTGCCGTACCTCCATTGCCACTCCTCCTTCTCAAACACGGAAGTATTGATTTACGGCTTGGTATATCGATCCGACCAGAAATGAAAGCTCTGACGAAAGCTGTCGATACTCGGTGAAATCCTTCATTGTCCACTGATCGATTGTGCAGCTGAGTACGGCACCGTGATCACTGCTTGTCCATTCGACTTGTTTCAAAGGCGAATTCACAGCTCTTCTGAGCCACGAGCCACTTAGTACACACCACACTGGATGTCTCATCGATAGACATACACACAGGAACGACCTCATATGCATGCATGGAGCCACCAGTCCGTAGGAAATGTATCACAGCATCGCCGAAGTTGGACGTGATTCTGGCAAAACGAGAGCAGCATAATAACCCCAGACCCTAGCGTAGACCTCACATCACGCACGACCATCGTGTGTTCGCGAGTGTTGACGAGTACTTGTATGAGACTTGAATTACATGCATCCATGACAGAAAGAAGATAAGCATTGAGTCAAAGGGTCTTCCATGTAAAGACTGGATACGAAATTTGACGCCAACACCCTGTGGTCGATCTACAATAAACTTCAAAGTCCCTGATCATAATCATATCGCAGCAGTCCTGATCTGGTTGCTCTCCAATGTTCTCTTCCAGCAAGTAAAAAAACACACCAAACGCCATTCCCATTCGTAACTTTTCCCTCATCATCCAATCTTCAAATCAACATCCACCTCGCTCACCTCTTGAAAACGCTCCCCGCGCTACTCCCTGTGAAAGTGCTCACCTTACTGCTAACCCAGCTCGTCGAATCACTAACCCAGCTCGGCAGACTGATACTCGAACTCTGCCCGCCCTTCCACGTACTCATACCATTGCGACTAGAAGCCGCAGTGCTACCTTCGCTAGACGCAGCCTTCTTAGCACCCCACTTGACCTTGCCTCCATGATCGACTGCACGATATTGATGATGCCGAACGTGCTGGAACCGATAGCGCGGAAGAGCGCCAGTGCCGCGACGCTCCACAGGATGATTTTGAGGTAGTAGTTCTCGCCGATGTTGTCTGTCGGGTACGCTTCCGAGACTCCATGACGAGCACGGCGTTGCAGCACATCCACACGATGACGACGTAGGTTCGCACGGCGCGGTAGTAGTCTTGAATTTGAGATTCGTTGGGAGCGGGAGAAGCGACTTCGACGCGATCGCGCAGGTTGCGCAGGGCTTCGTCGTAGCCGGAGTCGATGTCGAGTTGCTCGGAGGGCATTTCGAGCTCGACGACGCCGGTCTTGGAGCTACCTTTTGCAACTCCCAGGTCGGTTTTGCTGGCGTTGTCACCCTTTGTTCCCCAAGAGACGTCGTGGGTGTTGCAGAAAGCGTAGACTTGAAGCGTGCAGATGTACGAGGGAGCAGGGCGAAGTATTGCGCGGATGAGGTAAACATGTGCCAGGGATCGAGGTAGAGGAAGGACATGAGGAAGTAGAGGCCGATCGTGGAGAGAGTGGAGACGATCATGTTGGTGAAGAGGTTGTTTCCGAGATCGAGCTTGTCGTCTCCTCTGAATTGCATCGCGACGATCCAGAAAGAGCAGAAGAGCGTGTAGGCCAGATGATGCCGTAGATGATCATGCTTGCCATGTACATTCTTTTCGATCCCTGTGGACGATTACCCATGGACAGGATGAATTGCATCATGATCAACAGGATACAGATGTATCGCAGGATGTAGAAGATGACTGTGCCGATGTTGTGTCCGAAAGGATCGATTCTCTTGTCGGTGAGAGAGCCAGCGACGAAGTAGAAGGTCAAGTAGAAGTTGCCAAGCGAGAAGAACGTGAAGAGCAGATTGATGAACTGGTAGATGAACTCGATGTGCAGGAGCAGCTTGCGTGCAATCGTATGATCGGTCTTCCAGACTTGTGCGAAATGGAGAAGCGAGTAGACGGCAGCGAAGAAGGCACCGTTCAGCCAGCGACGACGTTGTGAGATGAATTCTGGTACTGAGTCCGGAACGTCAGTCTCTCCGACAGCACTCTTCCGTACTTCAACACCCATCGTTCGGCTTCGTTTCGCGACCAACTCCCAACAGAGAATACGATCTTCGGCAAGATACATGTTGGCGGTGAAAACGTCTGCGTCCTGACCGTGGAGTGTTTCACCCTTGAAATATTGACTGAGTGGACCATGGCCAGTTTCGTCGTTCGTAAAGCATGGTAACGGTATGCACTGAGGGCACCGGGCAACACGGTGATGTAACCGAATACTGATTCCAAGGGTTTGTCCAGGATGTTCGACATTTTGTACTCGAAGTTTTGACTTGCGACGAGAGGGTTGAGAAGAGCACTCCAGGCTTTGCCCTTTGCTGCTTTGATCTCGCCGGCGGCGCCAGCAACACTCGAATCTCTGTCGAACGCCTTCCAAAGATGGTAAAGCGAGTCATCTCCAGGCTTCGTACCAACATCGAGAAGAATGCATACGTTAGGGTTGAGTGCGCGTCCAAATGCGTTAAAGAACCAGCGGTGACTGTTCAGCTTCTTCAAATTCTTCTCTTTCAAGCAGAAGATCATTTGACAAGGCACAATGCCCTTCTCTGCACCCTTAAACTTGAGATCGGAATCCAAGGAGACCTGCGTGGTGTATTCGTAAACGTGAGCGGAGACTTCTTTCTGGTTGACTTGGTTCTTCGCGATGCCCTCTTGGTAACAGCCCATGGCAGCGAGAGCATCAAGCGTGCGAGGGTGGACCTTTCCACGACCATCTGAAATGATGCAGACCACGATCTTCTGCCAGCCATCCTTACCCCATGTGCGGGATTTGGAGCGGCTGCAAAAGTGTGCGATGTTGCGCATGACACCATGCATTGTGCGAGTGAAATCGATTTCGTTCTCGTTGTACATGGTGATACAGATCAAGAGCTCAGTCTCTCGTTTCGAGGCACCGATATTTTGACGCAATTTATAGCCAGTGTCGACAAAATCGTTGGGATCGCAAGTAACGGCCGTGTATCGCATGTGTGTGAATTCAACATCGTCGCGACGAGGCAAGAAAGAGTATAAGATTGTTGGAATCTTGCACTCCAGGATCAGCTCGCCATTAATGAGCTTGACCTCCTTCTTCTCAAGTTGTGCATGTCGGGCGCCGCGTCTTTCTTGTTTGCCAGTCGGTGCTGGTCCATATAGTTCCTCATCGGCATCTTCTCATCATAGAGTGAATCGGTGAAAGTTGACTCTGACATGTAACTCTCCCGCTGTCTCAGATCAGGCCGTGAGGGATCACTTTCGTCGGCATGGAGGCCAAAAACATCATCCTCATCGCCATCAATTGGGATTGTCGTCATGTCCGGGTCCTTGTCGCCATCCGAAGGCAATGGTCGTCCTCCAGCAAACAATGGTTGTGGTGGTAAAGGACGCTTGGGAGAGCCTCCGTATTGTGTTGATGGCGTTCCTGGTCGTGGGCTTCCATTGATATCCGCAGGCTCAAAAGGCACATTACTAGGTGGTGGCCTGCTGTATTCATTTGATACTCTTGAAGGAGCAAAGGACATTGTGTGCGTGTCGGAGTCTCGTGATGATGGGCGGTAAGAAGGGCCATCTGGATAGTATGACGGTGCGTATGATTGCGTGAAGGAGGGAGCATATGTGGAGGGCTCTGTAGCGGGAGGCGCGAGATCTGGTGCGCTGTCCAGGATCGACGTGCTCCTTGAAACAGGACGACCTGAATGTGAGGGTGGCTGGTATGCACGCGAAGGTGGGCTTGGTCTGTCAAGTGAGGGTAAGTCTGGAGATCTGGTGCCTTGGAAACGAACTTTCAATTGGCGCTTCCTAGGGCCAGACGGTCCTGCTGCGCCGGAGGGAGATCCATTGGCAGGGAATTGATGTGCGTCTGTTTGTTCATCGGCCGACACCTGGCTGCTCATAGCCGTGGAGAGGTCGTCGGCTCGTGGCCCAAGATCTGCGGTATTGGAAAGATCGGACAGGGAAACTAACGGTCTGGTAGGACTTGTGTCTGCGGCTCTTGCGAAACGCTGTCGCGCGGCTTCAAAGGCATCGTTTGCTCTTGCACGTGCTGTGGATCGTGGTGTTGGTCGTGTAGGTGATGAGTTCTCAGAGCCTGGCAAAAGGCGCATGGTATCGCTGTGTGTTGGTGTCATGTTGTCTTCGTAGCCTGGCGGTGGCCCGTAGCCGGGCGGCGAGTTGTGGTCCATAGTAACGAATGTGAGTGGAGGTTGTGTATTAAGAGATCATGTCATCCTCGATTGATAGCGTAAGTAATAGGGACCAGCAGATCGCACTGGGCTGTTCGCGGTGGTTATGTCTGGCAGTGCGGCTCACGGCTCCACCAAACAGCGCGAGAGTTTGGGAGCTGATGGTACACAATCGTTTGGCACAGCAACGCTTTCGTTAGCGCCAATCACCTGTACAGCTGTGACGCCACACTTCCTGAATCGTGCACTGAAACGGCGTGGGGACGCGGTTCGAGGGAGCTCGAAAAGAGAGGTGTCCTGGGCAATTATTTATAACGATAGAGACGAAGTGGAAATTGTTGTTGTTGTTTGGGTATCATTCTGTCATCTGCTATACTGATCAAGGGTGCCCTGCCCGGTCGTTTGGCGGCATGGCAGGGATGTAACGATGGGCTTGCAATGCATTGTGTCGCCGTGCGGACCAGATGTAGGTCGAGTGCGGCGGTGAAGTGGTGATACTTTCAGCATGCTGATCCATTGCGTACCGCAGCTGCCCAAACGGTCTTCGGCACGCAATAGAGTGAGGAGGAAACAGGTGCCTCCCTGTGGCTGAAGATCAAGATCGGCAAATGATTATCTCATCTGCTCGAGGACGTGCACACGCTTGAGCACCACGCGTTCTGGGGTTGCCCGTGGCTGTGGCTAAAGTTGAGAAACACCTTAGAGGACAGCTTCTTAACACCACCCGCCCGACGTGGTGCCCATACCACATATCACGAACACTCATTCATTCCAACCATGGCGCGCCTCGGGCGCATGGGCTTCCTCGGCCTCGCCGTCGTCTTCCACATCGTCTACCTGTTCTCCATCTTCGACATTTACTTTGTCAGTCCAATCGTTACTGGCATGCGGCCCTTTAGGGTCGACACACCCGAAGCCCCTGCTAAGCGTTTGGTACTGTACGTCGGTATGCTGGCGTGTAAATCAATGTCTGCCCAACTTCGGCTAACACAATCATAGGTGACGGTCTTCGCGCCGACAAGGCATTCCAATATTTTCCCGATCCCTCGCCTTCTGCTGGAAACGACTCAGATTCCTTAGAACCCCGTCCACTTGCGCCCTTCCTACGATCAAGAGTTCTTGAACACGGTACCTTCGGCGTATCACACACACGCGTGCCCACCGAGTCCAGACCTGGACACGTTGCCCTGATCGCAGGCTTGTATGAGGATGTGTCGGCAGTCACAACTGGTTGGAAGCTGAACCCGGTCAACTTTGACAGCGTCTTCAACAGGAGCAGGCATACATGGAGTTGGGGTAGCCCAGATATTTTGCCCATGTTCAGCACTGGCGCTATCCCCGGAAGAGTCGAGGATGCGACGTACGGCCACGAATTTGAGGATTTCAGCAAGGACGCCACGGAGCTGGACTTCTGGGTGTTCGATCGCGTTGAAGCAATTGTTCAAGGATGCGGAGACCGATGCTGAGCTCAACGCAAAGCTGAGGCAGGACAAGCTGGTATTCTTCCTCCACCTTCTTGGTCTGGACACCAGCGGTCATGCCTATAGACCGTACTCGCGCGAGTATCTGCACAACATCAAGATCGTGGATGAGGGAGTCAGAGAGATCACGGAACTCATCAACAACTTCTACGTGACGAAGACACAGCTTTCATCTTCACCGCAGACCATGGTATGAGTGATTGGGGCAGCCATGGTGACGGACACCCCGACAACACTCGCACGCCTCTCATCGCTTGGGGATCTGGAGTCTCGAAGCCTGTGAAGGTCGAAGGAGGTAAAGCTCCAGGACACGAGGATGGCTTCTCAAGCGACTGGCATCTTGACCACATTCAGAGGCACGATGTTGCGCAAGCAGATGTTGCCACCTTGATGGCCTACCTGACAGGCCTGGAGTACCCTGTGAACTCGGTTGGAGAGCTGCCATTGCCTTTCGTCGATGCTGACGACAAGGAGAAGGCGAAAGCTATGCTGGTCAACGCACGCCAGATCTTGGAGATGTACCGTGTCAAGGAAGAGGAGAAGAAGGCGACTGAGTTCCGCTACCGGCCGTACCATGGCTTTGCCAAAGCTGAACAGACCGTCGACCACCGCTTATCAGTCATAGAGCTAATGATTCAAGACGGCGATTACGAGCAAGCGATCAAGAGCTCAGACGAGCTCATCCAGCTCGCACTACAAGGCCTTCGCTACCTCCAGACCTACGATTGGCTTTTCCTGAGGACTTTGATCACTGCAGGCTACCTCGGCTGGATCGTTTTCGCATTCACAACGGCAGTCGACTTGCATGTCCTAGACGGAACAGTAGGAACATCGCGAACATCGACTAGCATTGCCGCTTTTGGTTCGTTCTTGGTCGCGCTTTACAGCTTCTTGTACGCTCGATCATCACCGCCGCAATACTACGCTTATGCATTCTTCCCGATTATGTTCTGGGAGGAGGTGTTCGCTAGACGCCAAGCTTTGGCAGAGGGTAAGAGGAAGCTGTTCGCACAGATCGGAAGCAGTGATGCGATGAAGATGGGTCTCAACTTGGTGATGTATGTCGGTATTCTCGAAGTTATGGTATGTTCCCAATCCTTTTTCTTCTTAACACAGTCGCTCATTTCTCCAATCAGGTCCAAAGTTACTACCACCGCGAAGTATACACGATCTGCTATTTGCTTGCCACGACATGGCCACTCTTCTACGGCACAGAATTCCTCCGAAGGAACTGGATTCTGTCCAGCACTTGGGCCTGCTCATGTGTTGCCATGAGCATCTTCACGCTTCTGCCAGCGAACAAGGTTGAAAACGCCAACTTGATTCTGCTTGGTGGTCTTCTCACCGTCGTGGTTGGTGTCGCATATATCCTCTTGGAGAAGAGCATGCTCGTTCAAACCGCTCCACACAGAACGGACTGGCGTCGAACAAGCCTGACGGCATCTCACGCATCATCATGGGCATTCAAGTCGGTCCTCGTTGCTCCTCGCCATGATAGTCACACGCTCCAGTGTCTTCTCACTCCAAGCGAAACAAGGCCTGCCTCTTGGCACCCAAGTTGTCGGCTGGTTCACCTTGATCGCATCTTTCGTGATGCCCTTCCTCCACGCTCTTCAACCGCGCGACCACTACCTTCACCGCCTCGCGGTCACGTTCCTAGCCTTTGGGCCCCTCTTCGTAATTCTCACCATCTCCTACGAAGGCCTCTTCTACTTCGCCATCGCCATCACCCTCCTCAGCTGGGTCCGCCTCGAGCACCGCATCCACCGCACCTTCTCCAGAAAGCAATCATCCTCTCCATCAGCAACAACAATCAACGGCACCGGCACTTCCGCTCTCAAATCTGAACTCACAACACCTCTCACGCCGGCCGTGGACGCCGCCGCAACTCGCGACCACGCCCTGCAAACCTCCACCTACCGCTCCCTCACCCTCTCCGACGCCCGCATCTGCCTCTTCTTCCTCTTTCTCCTGCAATCCGCCTTCTTCAGCACTGGCAACATCGCTTCCGTCTCCTCCTTCAGCCTCGACGCCGTCTACAGACTGATCCCAATCTTCGACCCCTTTTCCCAAGGAGCACTTCTCCTGCTAAAACTCCTTGCACCTTTCGCGCTTGTGTCCGCAAACCTGGGCATCCTGACGAAGCGGCTGAGACTCAAGAGTGGATCGCTGTTTGCAGTTGTCATGGGTATTGGCGATTACCTCACTCTGAGATTCTTTTGGGAGGTTAGGGACGAGGGCAGTTGGTTGGAGATTGGAGAGAGTATTAGCATGTTTGTTATTGCGAGTTTGCTTTGCATTTTTGTTGCGGGCTTGGAGGGGATTAGTGAGTTGTTTGTTAAGGGGGTGGAGTTTGAGAGGGATGATGAGGTTGATGTTGTTGGTGCTGGGGATGTGAAGAAGGATGTTAATGGTAATGGGCAAACCGCGAAGCTCGATCATTGAGGTGTAGAGTCTGAGATGAAGATGTACGTATAGATGATAGCATGAAAGATTGTACATGCACGATAAAAAGTACTTGATCATTTCTGTTCGCCATCTTGAAGCACTGCTGTGATTCTCACCCGTGATCATCCAAACGAGGTTCTGTATGCATCCTGATTCGTAACATGCTGCTTTTGGAAAAAAAATAAAAGAAAAAGACAAAAGGACAAAACGCCAATTGTGTCCCTTGCTCGCCGATCCATTGTTCGCTCTCGATGCTCTCTTTTGTGGACTTTCTCCTCACTCCTCTAAACTTCAATGCCCGGCATCGTGTTGTGTGGCCACCGGTGACCATTTCTGCCAGACTCTACCATGCGCCATGACTGTGCACATGCTGACTGTGTACATGCTGGTGAGAGCTTTCTTGGGAGTCGTTGGGTTGCCCGGCCCAATTCTGGCGCTCGCCATGAGGCGCGGCCTCATGCTTAGGAGTGTTGGTGGATTCTGCTCCGGTCTGAACGTTTTGCGTGGTGACGAGCGGATCTGTACCTCCTGGGGCAATGCCTTCGCCAGAGGTTTCGCCCCTGACGGCAGCTTCCCTCGGCTCGCTCGTTCCACTCGATGGAATTTCGTGAGGTAGAGAGGTCTCACTCGATGCCGCCTCGTCGACCGGCAGCATTCTCGACAGAGGGCTACGAGCTCGGTGCACATATTTCTGCGAAGATTCGTTCCGATCGGCAGCTTGTAATCCGATACCGATGGGTGCAACTCCTGCTGCGGCCGGGTAGTGATCTGATGGTGTTGCCAAAGAAGAAACAAGCGACCAACGGGTGTCATTACCGGTCGTGATGGGTGATATGTCGCGGCTGAAGTCTGAGACTGCGTCGAGTTCGCTGGGGAGATGATTGTGGGCCACAGGACGGCTGTCCAGTTCGGTGAATGTATCAGGAAGTTCGGCGAGCATGTTTGAGTCCGCATCTAACTCCCTCGGCACATTGTCGCTGCTCAGCTTGCCACCTGTGTCAGATTGTGTGTCCACTTTTGCTTCTTCGAACGGTACCGGTTGTGCTTCCAATTCAGCTTTATGGTAAATGGCAGCGTCAGGAGTATTCGCAGAGGCTGATTCCTTCTTCTTGTGCTGGTGGCGTCGGCGCAGGATGTAGAACAGGAGTGCAATGGCGACTAGACCCACTGGAACGCCAACCGCCACACCTGCTATCGTGGAAACGGGGCGGTGAGTCGTAGACTGTGTGAGTGCCGTAGATTGTGTGGATGTCGTAGACTGTGTGAGTGTCGTAGACGGTGTGAGTGCCGATGGAACCTCAGTACCTGAGCGCACAGTAGCAGCGGTGATGTCCCCAGTAGGCACTTGGGTCTGAGAGCCCCGACAGCTGTTCCCAAGACGGCTGTGACAGTTGCGGTACCACTTGAACCTATCGAGGTCGAGAGGGTAGTCGTGATGTTGTAACCTTCACTGAAGATACTGAGCTCAGCAGAGAGTCTTTGGAGGTCGCTCTCGATAAGTGTCACCTCGTGCCCGTTTGCTGGGAGTTTTTAGTTTCGTAGTAATGCTAAGATCTGGGAAGATACATACCTGAAGCGGTGGTTGTCACCGTCGCGGCCGGTGGAATCAAGCTCATTGTGGAATGTGCACGAACAGCTAAGGCATCAGACATTGACTTGAAGCCCGAAGCATCAAAGTTTAAGGTATCTGATGTATCTTGTCAGCATTCTATCCCTACACACAGTATAGACTGATTCTTACAGAAATGCGCCCACGGTTTCGCGTACGGGGACTCAAATGTCGTGTACAAGATGAGAGCAACTGCGCTTTCAGGATCCAGCGCGTGCTTTGCAAAATCCTTGTTGCAGCAGTCTGAGTCACCGGGTTTGTTGCAACACCATGTTTCAACCTGGTTACCATTGCCGTCATTACCATCGCCACAGAAGTCAACGACGTGAGGTTGACTTTCGAGATATTTCCAGTCCCCTACTTGCGTTAGTCTACTTCAGATACGGGGTGGACAAACGCTTACCTTTGGAACAAAAATCTGGACAGGTCGACACTTCCCAGGTTGAGTTCGTGCATGTGCCTTCTGTATAACTTGCGAAGTCGGCATTAAGGCAAAGACCATTCGACATGCAAACCGAGTTGACCGAACAACAGACGCCGGGCAGTTGTGACGAGCATGGGTAGTGGTTCGACGCTTGTTGTCCGTTGGGATACCAACAAGTTTTACTTTTGTCGGGCTCAGGGTGGCCACCACGCATATCGCCACGTACAAGGCTCAGCAGTAGCATAAGCATGAGCTTGGGCGGAGCCATTGGCAATGTTAGCGAAGCCATCGCGCCGGTCGCTTTGGCGCAGGGATAGTAAGATCGACCACAAGTGGTGATATAGTGCAAAAGTCTGATGATCAAGTAGGGAGGACGATGCTCTGCGCAATGAATGTTGCGTCGTAAGAGTAGCTTGCGAGTGTTTCCATTCGAGGTTCGCGATGTGGCAGCAACAAAATGCGCGCCAAAGTTGCGACAACTGCGCACTTTCGTCACGTGCGCTGGCAAAAATGTGGGGCAGCTGCGCAAGTGAAGAGTGCAAGTGAAGTCTTCAAGCAACCAGCTTTTCGGAGGGAAGTATCAACAGTCACTAACTTCCATTGATCTGTATACGATCCGGATGCATTCCCTTGTAAGCAAAATGCTTATACCTACATTAATCACAATTAGCTGTTGGAGTCATGGTCTTTCCTTTTTTCGTAACTAATTTTAGCCTTCTTTATCTTTAGATGCTTTTCCGTCACCAAAGAGACTCTTCACCTTGTTACCGATTCGAGCGCTGAAGTGGAGGCATTGATTTCATGACAATTTCTTGTATAGAGAGAAGACACTCATTTCTGCTTCTACTGCGACAGTACTTGGCCATCGAGTGACTTGCTCAAATTATTCCTCGGATTCCTAAGCTTTATATTATCACTTCGCATATCCGCGTCCGTCATCTCTATGTGCTTACACCGTGTTCTTCTTGCCAGGACCCTCCGTTGTAATATCATGTTGGTGGATCGAGCCACCTTCCTTTTTTCGTCGTGTAATTGCGTGATGCCATCTTTGGCAATGAAGTTTGGGTTTGACACATGTTACCTCCCGCGACTTTGATCGCAGGCCACACGAGAGAAAGCCGCCCAGGCTGACGAGCTTGAGGTAGCGACCGGATCAGTGCTTTGCGTAGCGCTATGGTACTGCTGGCTAACACCCTGCAAGTCTGTACTTCCAGGCAATGATCCAATGGATATTTCGCGCGATGGTGAAGCAGAGAGGGCAGACCCTCGGACGTCATTGATCGTTGAGATGACCGAGGAGCGGTTACCTAGGTCTGAAGGAAGCTCGGGGAGCCTTGGAGCTCGCGAGGTGCGACGTTACTATCTATTTCGGCCAAAGTATTAGGATGAGTATCCAACTCTGCTTTGTCGAAAACTGCAGTGAGGCTTTGAGCATTAGATGTATCTCCATTTGGCGATTGACGCTCTCGCGTTTTTGCTCTCTGGTTCTGGCGCAGAAGGATGTAGAAAATGTTCGCGATGCTTAGTAACCGAATGGAACGCCTATGGCTACGGCTAGGATCGTGATAGTGCGATGGTCTCTCGCCAGTTCCGAATACGTTGTCTTTGAGTCCGTCGATGCTGTCAATGTGAATGTGATAGTTGGAGACTCGGGGCTTGTTGTCTTTGGAGTCGTTGGCGACGGCGACCAGGTTATGATTTGCGCAGATCCTAGGCCCGTTAATTTCGAGCTTGTTGACGATCGCGATGTATCTGTGGCTGTGGCGAAGACTCCGAGCCCGCTGTCTTCGAACTTATTGCTGTTGACGTCGATGATCCTGCGGCGGTCGCGCTCTGGGTCTCGGGTGCAACCGTACTTGGGGTTTCCAGATCAGTCGCGGCTGTTTTCGTGTCCGCTGAGCTCCGTTAGATTGTGAAAACCACTTAAGCTATGGAAGTATGCTTACATATCCCTTCAGAGGGTGCTGGGTGAGAATTTGTAGACTCCCATACCGTAGATGTCTCTGTCAGAGTAAGGGTCGACGAATCTGAATCCGTGGTGTCTGCTTTCGAGGAGCCATGCATACTAAGTAGCAGGAGAAGAAGGAACATTGTTCTCGTTTTCTTCGACCACACACCATCTTTGAGGAGGCAGACGTTGGCGAACTCTGACAGTATGAGGTTGGAAAACAATGAAACAACAACTTCAATAGGGATCCAATTGTGCGTGTTGGACTATAATTTAAATGATACGTTATGTCATTCGTGCGTAAATTACAAGACAGCGTTCCCACTTCAACAGCCAAGCTTTCGTATCACGTGCGCTGACAAAGACGTGCGAAGGCTGTAAGTAAAGAGTGTAAGTGAAGTGTGCAAGCGACGATATTTCCAAAGGTAAGGTAAGCAAATTTGATTGGTGTACGATGGAATCATCAGTTTCTGCTCAGTCACGCCCATCTTGCTAGCTAGAATGTATCCAAGGCTTGCCTCCTAATCTGATCATCGTATCGCAAGCTCGCATCTCGATCTGTGTGCCCCTTCGCCATCGACGACTTCTTTACTTCGCTGCTTCTTCCCCTTGTTGCGGAGTTGCGATCACGCTTCCGGTGGTGGGCCCGACTCCTGCTGCTGCCGGTGCCTTCCCGACTTCGTGAGCCGCCTTGTCTTCTTGTTCATGCTGACATCTGTGCGAGCCTTCGTCTCTGCACACACCTTTATCCTCGCTTGCGTGCTCATCGTCAGCTGCCGCCTGTTTTGAGACTTCTTGTGACATGTTGCCTTGTATGGATCCCTCGCTGTGAAGAGTCTTCAAATCCACTGGTGTAGTCTGGCTACCACCGAGACTGTCACCGGGCTGTGCCGCTGCGCTATCGAGCGCATCTTTCGCCAATTTCGCTTGTTCCAGTTCCTGAGACAACGAAATCTGACTCGTTGTGACTTCGAGGAGAGGCAGCATTCCTGATCAGGGCTACGAAGACGGCGCACGTTCCTCTGCGAGGCTGAATCGCTATGATCATCACTATTGCCGTAGTGTTGTTGGCTGACAGCTTGCAATGCGACACCCATAGGCGAAGGTCTTGCTGATGAGTGGTGATCTCGAGGAGGTGCCAGAGAAGAGGCAATAGAGGAAGGACGGCCTTTAGCAGATGTAACTGCCGAGAGGCTGCTGCTTAGAACCGAAGCTGCATCGAGCTCGCTGGGCACGCAGGTGTTGTCAGTGGGGGACTGTCCAACTCCGACACCATACCTGGGAGTTCAGCAAGAGCGTTAGGATCGGAGTCCAGCTCTGCTTGTCCGCTATCGACGTCAAGCTCTGATTTCTGGTATACGCTTTCAGAGGCGCTCTTCGGGTCTGGAGGAAAGGACTGAGTCGCCTCCTCGTGTGTGTCGATCGCTCTGCTGGCATGGCGTCTACGTAGGATATACAAGACCAGAGCAATGGCGGCTAGACCTACCGGAACTCCGACTGATACACCTGCTATTGTCGGAACGTTGCTTTGAGTAGAGGGCTCCGTAGGTGCCATTGGAGTTTCCGTTGCCTGGTCTGACGGTGATGCTGGCTGACTGCTGGAGAGCATTGTGGAGCTTGAGCTTGTCGAACCTTTTGTGGTTATTGAGGGGACCGACCCTACAGTTGGGTCTGTTATAGCCACTGTCGGAGCCTGCTCTCCCGGGCGTTTCGTCGCCCATATCGAGTCGAGTGAGGCTTGGTTACCTGTACCCATTACTTCTGTTGAGACCCAAGTTATGCCTCGACCTAGCGAGGTTGATTCGACAGTAACGATATCGTAGCCTTCATCTACCAAGCTGAGATCCCAAGAGAGCTCGCCAGAGTCCGTTTCCATGAGGGTAGTCTCGTGCCCATATGCTAAAATTCCTGAGCTTCAGGTCCGTTCTGCGATATGAGGTGATTACTTACTTGAGAAAATGGTTGTGATGGTCGTGTAATCTGGAGATTCTCCTCCTTCCGGGTCACCATGTTCGCTATAATGTCTGGACGAGGCAGAGATGTATGAGGCATCCATCTGCGTAAATCCGTCACGATCTATTTTGTCTCCTCAGTAGACGAGCAATTTCTGATGGAGCAGATATGACTTACCAACTATGGACATCGGAAATGCACTGATAGCCGAGACCGACACGGTTGTGACAATGGCCATTGCAGTCTCAGGCTTCATGGTCTGGGCTGAGCTGCTATTAGAGCAACACTCCGTGTAAGAATCAGGTTTGCAGCACCACAACTCATCACCAGCCTCAGTACCACAAAAGCTGATGTCGACATAGTTTCCTGGAAGAACTTCCTTGAATTAGCTTGACCTCTAAGCTCAAGTTAAAAAGAGAGCTTACAATCAGGACACATTATAGGGCAGCTTTCTGGGCGCCAGCTTTGATCTGTACAGGTGGCACGCTGGTAGGCCATGTAAAGGTTGCTCAGACATAGGCCATTTGACATGCAGTAATGGTCGATTGGGCAACAGGCGCCTGGAACAAGATCACCGCATGGAAAATTGTTCGGCTCGAGGTCTCCGCTGGGTAATAGCAGTGGCTTTCAGTGTCTCGTGTATCCGGGCGACTGTAGTCGCGATATGCATCGCCCGCACACAAAGACCAACAAGATATTGAAGAGCTGCAGAGCAGTCATGAGTGATGGACTTGTCGCCATGGCCGGTAGGGCCGGTGCAGCGACTGCAGGACCACGATTGCGGTGTAGCGGTCGGAGCCCGATGGTTTTCGTGTAGAGGAAGGGGATCGACGCAAGTTGATGCTGCGCAGAGAACGTAATTTTCAACTTGCACTCAAGCCGCCAAAGCCACAGATGTGGCCCACAGCCAAGCTTCTGTCACGTGCGCTAATAAGCAGTGGGAAAACTGCAAGTGAAAGCACGTGAAACCAACAAGCTTCCCGGAGTACAACATGACCCTCAGTAACTTAACTGATACACGTGCGACACGAATGTGACACCTCATTATCAACCATCTTGAAGATTGCACCTACCTGGAATATAGTTGACCGCTCGAATCGTGATCTCCCAATCCGCATTTCTTGTGCAACTCGTTCGCATCCTAGTTTCATTGTCTTTGCGTTGTTCCCAACCGCGACTGCTTATACCTCTTACTTGCATCCTCCTGCACGACCTCACTTTCCTCTGTTGCTACAGTTTCTCGAGCTTCGCCACTGTCGATCGCCATCTCATCAGACCTTGTAGTCAGTGCCGTCAGCTGCGTCTAATGCTCGTGAGCTACGAGAATTTGGTCCTTATAGATCAGTCGCCGTTGGGTGAGCTGCGATCGTACTCTCCGCTACGCCGTTGGGGGCTGCTGGCCGAGGACCTGCAGACTGTCGGCCACGTGTGATGTCGGCAATGTCTCTGCGCCGAGCTCACTGGGGAGATGTGAAGCGGAGTCCAGCTCAGCGATGGGGTGTGCTAGTTCCGCGAGCGTATTGGGTTGGGTGTCCAACTCTGCTGCTGCATGAACCTTCGGCTGTCCGTCCAGCTCTGCTTCCTGGTATGTCCCTGCTTCGGATGTACTCGTAGCATCTGGCGGGAAAGCTTGAGTCTCCGCAAGGGTATGGATTGTCTTGTTTCTACGGCGCTGTCGAAGGATGTATGAGACCAGAGCAACGGCAGCGAGGCCGAGTGGGACTCCAACAGATACACCTGCTATTGTTGGAATATCGCGAAGGGTGGAGGGCTGCGCATGTGCTGTTGAAGTACCTGTTGAGGCATCTGTCGAGGCATCTGTTGAGGTTCTCGTTGCTTGGTCTGACGATGGAGGAGGGTTGTTGATAAATATTGTGGAAATTTGGCTGCTCGAATTCTTCGTAGTTGTTGATCCGATTGAGACGCTGGATGACTCTGTGCTTGTCGTCGGCGAAGCTTGACCTTGCGAGTGTTTTACGCCCCATATCGACTGGAGCGAAAACTGATCAGCTGTACCTACAACATCTGATATGGTTGAAGTGACAGCTTGGCCTGACGAGGTTGAAACGATCGTGGTGAGATTGTAGCCATCACCGACTAAGGTGAGATCCGCGGAGATCAAGTCCAAGTCAGTTTCGATGAGAGTTGTCTCATGTTCGAGTGCTATGACTTATCAGTATCGAGGTCGCGCTAAGTCCTCAGGTCAATATCTTACTTGAGAAGATGGTCGTGATCGTTGTGGTTGGTGAAGGCGTGGCACCATTGGTGGGCGATGTTAGAGAAGGGTCACGAGTGGTCCGGGTAGTAAGAGCCGACAGTCCAGAGACGTACGTGGCGTCGAGCGCCGCTTGCGTTCCGTCAGGATCTGTTACCTTTGGTTAGTACGCAAGCGCTGGCTGAAGTAGGCGATGATACTCACAGTACAGGGAGATGGGCACGCCACTCACATCTGATGTCTGCGCGCCCTCTATGATGACAGCTGCTGTTGCATAGTCCTTCGTGAAGGTCGCATCAGAGTTAGAGCAACAGTCAGAACTATCGTCCTCTTTGCAGCACCATTTGTCGGTTTTGCCCTCTGTGCCGCAGTAGCTGACGTTTTGAGCACTGGAATCACCGTCTGGGATGTCTACTGTGCATTAGATTGGTCTATTTGGAGAGATGTAATGGGCATACACTTACTGTGATGGCACATGTCAGGGCAGAAATTTGAATCCCACGCTTTGTCTGTACATGTGTGGCGTTGATAGGACATAGAGAATTCGTCAACGCAGAGACCATTCGACATGCAATACGAGCTGTTTGGACAGCAAGCATTGAGAACAAGATTACCACATGGGTAATCATTTGGTTCGAGATTCCCATTGGGATAGTAACAATTGCCCTCGCTTTGGACACCGATCAATAGCAAGGGAATGAGCAAGCCCTGGACAGCTATCAACCACGCGAGGAACGCCATCTAGCTGACAAAAGTGGCGCGGTGATGGTAGGACTGCGAGGGCTGGTAAGGTGAGATGAGATGACAGAAGGCCAATCGCACAGTGATTGTTGCGCCCGTTGTGCGAAAGTACGAGTGGTGTTTGATGGCAAAATCGCGATGTCACGGTCATAACATGCGTCCCAAAGTTGCGATTGCTTAGCTTTCGTGGCGCGCGCTGGCAAGCCGCTGCAAGTGAAGCGACATTTCAGGCAGCAGACAGGCTTCACTGTTCGTTCACTTGGTGGGACAAACAGGCTTGGATACTGCAGAGTTAAACATCCAGAATGACAAGAGAACCACAAACATACACTGCCATAGATGACGTTTTCCTTCAATCAAATCCTAAAGCCTCCCTAGCCACCTCCTCCCCAACCTCACGCCCAAGCATCCACCCAAACCCCTTCATCAAATCAACCTGCGCCCTCTCCATCGCCTTCCCCGGCACGAATGTCGCATGCGCATGCGGACAGCCAACATACAAGTCGCACCTCGTCTCCACGCCAGCCTCTTTCAGCATCTCATCGTATATCAGCGCGTCGTCTCGAAGACAGTCCATGCCGTCGACTTGGAAGTAAGTCCTCGGCAGACGGGTCAACGAATGTGTTGAGCTCACCGGCGAGCGCCATGGCGAGTCCCAATCCCAGCCTGTCTGCTTTCCGAGGATGTCAAGGGCTGCGGCCGGAAAGATCGGAGCGTGCTCGTTCTGCTTCAGCGAGATGTACAGGTGCTTCCACTTCTCTGGTACATGCTGATCGCTCAAAATAGAAGGACAATTAAGCCACTGCCCCGTAAGCGGGAAAGCAAGGGGTTCAATCTGAGCTTTGCGAGCGCAGACTGCGGCCAGGCCTGCTCCTGCGCTGGTGCCACCTACGATGAGTCCTTTGCTTGGGTCGGCTCCTAGGTCCGAAGCGTGCGCTGACAGCCAGACGAGGTTGTCCCAGCTGTCTTCCCAGCCTTGCGGGAATTTGTGCTCTGGTGCCAGGCGGTAGGAGATGTTGACGACTACGGCTGAGAAGGCTCGGACGAGTGCGCGGGCTTCGACGGCCATTTGCGAGTTGTCGCCTGCCACCCAGCCGCCGCCGAAGACGAGGATGATTAGGGGACCTTTGTCAGCGGATGGGGATTGTGGCTTTCGGACTCTGGCCATAGCTTGGTAGCCATCTCGCATCGGGATAGGGATGACGGTCTCCTGGATGTCATGAGCTGGTGGTAGGGTATCATTAACAACAGCGACAGCAGATTTCATCAGTGTCCTGAAAGCTTGCGTATCGTTCATGTCGACTGGTGGTGCTGGGTTGGCAGCCGCGAACTGAGATATGTTAGCCTTGGGAGTGTGAAGCTGACTTGAGGTGGAGCTGGTGTACTTCAAGGACTTCCGGCAGTGAGACGCTTGCTTGTTCAAGCTCTTGCAGTGAAAGAAGCATGATGGCGTGTTGAACAGGGAAGATACAGAATTTTTCTGGGAATTTTGTAATTGAGATATTGATTGCCTCAAAAGGACGATGGGAATTGATGTCGAGCTGAGTGATTCCAGGCCTTGAAGTGGTGCATATTTATACCCATCTCAGGATCCTCTTGCCCTGCCCACCGGTGTCTGCCAAAGACAGCGGTGACGATTGATTACATTGTCACCTGCGAGACTTCTGGTATGAGTCTATCGAGCGAGCCAACAGTTGTTGTAGTTGTAAATTTGGAGGATCAGGCCATGGCCATACGGCCGAGACGTCGATAAGCGGACGGAATGGTGTCGGAGGGAGACGGACTGGGTTGATGCGAGGAAACAGTGCTTTTGACACATGCCACACTCCTATTATACTTCCTTGCTTCTTGTATAGATACCGCCCGTTGCATGTTCTTATTCATACTGGCTTCACGGCCACGCACAGCGGATCTTGTGATGTCTCATGCGGGTGTGCAGACCCAGACTCGGGTCAGTCAATGTCAGAGGTGTCTCGTGACATATCAGTATGGGCGAAGAGCAGAGCATAACAATAACACCCCGAGCAAGACAGTATTGTCGCATGTTTGTGGCGATACACATGTTATTGCAGTCGCGGTGCAGATCTCTGTGCTGCTGTATCACGTTGGCTTCGGTAGCGTGACCTGGTGGCAGCCAGTCAAAGGTGAGAGATGGCAATCTCGGAACAAAACGCCACAGCCCTTGCAGGCAAAGTGGCGGAGCGCGCAGCGGGGACTTTGCTTGACTCGCTTAGCATCGCACGAGATCGGCTAAGGCACACACTCCCACCCACTCTCTACCTCTGTCTCTGTCTTGCTCTGCTACCTCCTACTGTCTCTCCCGTACATACAACCAAGAGCGCTCGTCTGTCTCTACAGGGATCCCATGCCACCGCGAAAACGCTCCCACCGATTATGATCCGTCCGGCCAGAGATATGCGCTTCCAGCCAGGAAGCCATCGTCAGCATCAGCACCTCTTCAACGCATAGCGCATAGCGGCCACTTGGTGCGCCGCGCGAGAACATTGCATACATGGTCTCTCGACATCCAGCGCCTGTCTATGCAGACGCGCCGCAGCCTCCTCCTCCGGCTTCCACCCAGCGAGCGTCATCTGTAGCATCTGGACGATCAGCAACAAGACGTCATCGCCATGCGCGAACCCATCACGGTGGGCAAAATGGATATGCGCCGCAGAACGAGTTCCCGATATTCTCGCACACAGGCGACGTCGAAATCATTCTTTGCAACGCGAGTGGACGCCGTGAGCACCGCTACCTTCTCCATCGGCTCATCTTGAGTCAGTGCTCTGGTTTCTTCGAAGCTGGCACAAGAGCCGAGTGGAGCAGACCGGGCGGCTTGGACGACATTAGAGGCGCAAATGGATTTGGACCTATTGGAGAACAGAGTGTCGCTGGCAGCAGCAGTACGCGAACAAGCAGTACCGAGCGCAGACCTTCGTTTGAACCGCCTAGGAAGCGCTGGAAATATACTCTGGACTGGAGTGCTGCTGGCGAGGACGATGTGCCCATGCTTGTGCAAGACGTCTCTGCGCCATCTATATTTGGAGGACCAGATGGACCGCCTGCGGTGCGCAATAAGCCTCCGACGTCGAACGAAGGCTTCTTCCGCAGCATGACCAATTTCTCGGCTCTCAATCTGAATGAGCGCACCCCAGCAGAACCTTCCTGCTGAGCCTGGTGACGAAATATTGAAAGACTACGACAACCTCTTCCGGACAATGTATCAGTACCCTCCTGTTTTGGACACCGTGAACATCGCGACTGCTTATACGGAATGCAAAGCTCTTTTACATCTGGCGGACATGTATGACGCTCTGGAAATCGTCGGCACCCGGGTAGACCACCATCTCCTTCGTTTTGGCGCACGGCTGTTCAAGCAGATTGCTAAATACCCGCCCTCGTATCTCAAACTAGGGTACCTGGCTCGATCGCAGACCATCTTCTCAGAGGCCCTCATCCATGTAGTAGGCCAGTGGCCGCTGGCAAGACCGCAGCTCAACAACCAGATCGACGCTGCTGTTATGGACCTGATAGAAGACAAACATGACGAATTAGAGGACATGAAGACACGAATTGAAATGAAGCTCTGGCGCATCACCTTGACGACCAGCCGCGGCGAGCGTGTCAACCCAGCAAATGATTATCTCAGCTGGCTTGCTATGAGTCTCTTCCGGCAGTGGATTGCCGAGAACACGACACCAGGTCCGAGTGGCATATTAAAGGAACCTCCCCGGCCTAACTCTAACGAAGCGAATGCACGACACTCTTCTCGCAACGCCGCAAGTCGCAGCACCAACCACATCGCTTCTCAACGCGCGCCACCGCCGCCACCCGCCCCTCCGCCCAGCGGTCCTTTCAACACCGGCAAGATCTACCGCCTCATCGGCTCTACCTCATCCGCATCTTACCTCGGCCACGACGAAGCCAAGCGCTTTCTCAAGACCTCTGGTGAGGCCAGTAACGGTTCCCTGTACTCACGAGATAATTTACGCCGTTTCGAACGAAGAGTGGAAGAGGTCAAGAACCTTGCTAGAGATGCTGTCAGACCGCTCATGAGGAATTTCTTGGAGCTCGATCTGACTATGTTTGGCCCTGCTGGGCTCGGATACTTGACCTGCACGCGGGTGGAAGATGTGGATTTTCCTTGGGACGGCTAGTGCGCATGAAGACGATCAGCATTGGACTTTACTGCGGCACGAAAAGGAACAAGAGAAGATGGCGTTCTGCGGGGTTACTTGTTGTTGCATTTTTTTTCTGATTCTGGTCGACGTTTGTTATATACCCCTTTTCCTTACCTTTCTCTCTCTTCTACTCCATACGTTAAATAAATCATGACAGCTTAGGAATCTCATATAAACCAGTCATCGAATCATCCCATGGCAATGTCGCGCTCTGCTCAAGACCATATCACCTCCCCTCCCATACATTGATCTCTACTGCCCCTGTGCCATCCTCGCCCTCCACATCCTTCCCTCCACTGCCTAAGCCATCATCCCCATCACCACCATCAGCAGCAACCCTGCCCTTCGTCACCCGCCAGCCCACAGCGCTACCAAGCCCAACCAATCCCGCAAACCCTACCGCCGCCAAAACCGCACACCAAAACCCCGCTTGCCTCAACTGACAAGCCCTCACATACGAGCCATTGGTGCTGTTCTTCGTCTGCCCGGCTGTGCATGGCAGCAGAGCGCTGGAGCGGCCAAGCCATGCGACGGCGATTAGGCAGGCTGTGAATGTCGTGTTGAGGAGTGTGGAGAGGAGGAAGAACTTTGGCTTCGTGTGGATGGATGGGGAGATCAAAGAGAGGAGGACGAAGAGGAGGGTGCAGGTTGATGCTAGAGCTGTGGCGCAGAGAGTAAAGATTTCGCGCGGCTTTTGGGCGGGGTGGGGCGTTGTCTGCTTGTTGGTTCAGCTCTAGGTGGAGTCTATGCAATAGGGATAGAGACGGGTTGAGGGCGACGTACGAGGATAGCGAAGATGAGCGTGAGGAGGGACAGGATGAATGTGAGGATGTTGAGGACGAGGGAGGTTTTGCGTAGGGTGTGGGTGGAGGACATCGTTTAGGTTGCGTAGAGGCGATGATCCGGGAATTTTTTCACGTGTAAGGCGCGTACAAGTCAAGGTATTAGCGATTGCTGCTGGCTTGTTTCACAACGGATTCTGGAGGAAGGCGAAGCCATCTATATACCTTCGCGATGGTGCAACGATGAGCTTTTGCCACTTAGGTACTTTGAATGCAAGTCGTCGATCGCTGGTAGGCTTGGATTGAGGTAGGCGGAGTTTGCTTGGCGATTGGCGAAGGATCACGGAGTGGATGCATATGCATGCTGCTCGCAGCTTATTCCGAGGTATTACATTCTGCGGGAGACGAACGAGGCCATCGTGGATCCGCGGGCATTGGCTTGATGAACTGTGCAGTGGAACATCGAGACCAGAAACTTAGCAGTCTTCTCTCGAGACGTCGTACGCTGGAGCACGAGTTTCTCATGTATATCGCCGGTCGTTCGGGTCGGCAGCTATCAAGGTCCTGGAATGGGAATCATCCCTCGACGGGATCAAGATGCCAAGTGAACTGATGCCGTGTTGAAGAGATCAGAAACCTGCTTCAGTGAGAGTCTCAGAAAGCTTATAGGCTCCTAGCTGGTCAGATGAGAGTGATCGCCGCAAGCTAGAGTCTTATACCCAGCAAGCAGTCAGGATGGCCAAGGTACGGGCAGCATTCGCCGCATGGCTGCAGACAAGTGAAGTGCCAAGTATCACAGCCACTACGGCCGCCTATTTGCAGCGTTTTGCCAGTGTGGGGAGTGTGTCGGTGAGGGTTTCATAGCGCCAAAAGCCAATGGCTCCCGCGGGGGCCACGTCTGGGCTTCGCAACGTGTTGTCTCACCCAAACAATTTTGGTCCCTTGATCCCCTCACAGAGCACCGCCATCTGCCTACTCCCAAGTGATATATTTCCTATCCGCGAGGTTAGGATTGTACTCACTGCTGCAGACATGGCCTCCGACAAGCGCTTTGTCGCCAAGGACATCAACTTCATCCAGACTCCCGCGGCCCAGCCTTCCTCCTTCGAGAAGCACGATGTCGGCGTCCCTGTGACCAACGTATGTCTGTCCGGTCTGCACTGCGGTGTCACCGAGCCTCCTCTTGCTACTCGATCCATGCTGATCGATCCTCCAGTACCCGACAATCAACAATGCTCCTCTCCCTGCTGAGGGTCCCGGCTACGAGAGCTTCAGCAACTATGCTTTGCTCAGCCTGTTCGGTGTGCCCATCTTCCTCGGATGGTACATCGGCGGCGGCAGGAAGACCATGATCTTCTTTGGAATCGTGCTTCTCTTCCCGATCTTGATTGCTCTCTGGACCTTCAAATCCGGCTTCAGCCCTCGCATTGACGAGAAGGCCAAGCTGCCCAACCGCCCCATTGAGTCCTACCTGACCTTCAAGACCGACGAGCTGAGGCGCAAGTACCACGGCCGCTCCAAGGTTCCCCTCCAGGACTTCTCCGAGATGTACATCAACGGCGAGGTCGATGTCAACGGTGACTTGCTCGATGTCCTTGAGTACCGCCACGACTGGGCTCACTTCCAATTGACCTGGTCTTTCATGAAGTTCTTGCTCGGCACTTTCGCTCGTGATGTCCTTCTCCACACCCGTGAGCAGGACATGGAGCAAATTCGCCCCAACTACGACTCCGGTAACGACCACTACGCTTACTTCCTCGGTCCTCGCATGATTTACACCAGCGGTGTTATCTCTGACCCTACCCGTGAGGAAACTCTCGAGGAGCTCCAGGACAACAAGATGGCCCTCGTTTGCGAGAAGCTTGACCTCAAGGAAGGCGAGACCTTGCTCGACATTGGCTGTGGCTGGGGTACTCTTGCCAAATTCGCCAGTCTTAACTACGGTGCCAAGGTCACCGGTGTCACCATCGCCGAGGAGGGTGCCGCTTACGCTACTGACGCTCTCCGCACCGCCGGCGTCACCGAGGAGCAGAGCAACATCCTGTGCATGGACTACCGCGACATCCCTACCCAGAAGTTCAACAAGATCTCTCAGCTCGAGATGGGCGAGCACGTCGGCGTCAAGAAGCTTACTACTTTCTTCCGCCAGTGCTACGACATGCTTGAGGACGACGGCGCCATGTACGTCCAGCTTTCCGGTCTGCGCCAGGCTTGGCAATACGAGGACTTCATCTGGGGTATCTACTTGAACAAGTACATCTTCCGTGGTGCTGATGCTTCCACCCCGCTTTGGAACTACACCCGCTCGCTCGAGAGGGCTGGATTTGAGATCAAGAGGTATGTTCTTCGAGATGCTATGCCTAATGAATGATTGCTGACTCTGATCAGTGTTGACACCGTCGGTGTCCACTACTCCGCTACCCTCTGGAGATGGTACCGCAACTGGCTCGGCAACTTCGACGCCATCAAGGCCAAGTACGGTCAGCGCTGGTTCAGGGTATGTCAAATCGAGCACAAGCTGTGTAGCATTGAAGGCACTTTTACTGACTAGCAACTTTTTCTGCACAGATCTGGGAGCTCTTCCTCGCATGGTCTGTCATCGCTTCCAGGCAGGGCAGCGCAACTTGCTTCCAAATCATGGTTGTCAAGAACCTCAACGCCACCCACCGTCTCGACGGTCTCAGGACCCAGTTCGGTCTCAGCGGTGCTGTTGCCGCTAGCAAGGCTAAGGGCAAGAACAGGCTGCCCCAGTAAACGTGATGGACTGAAGCTTCGGCTGGTGTCATTGCCACTCTTGTACCATCGGTAATCATTTGTGGGTGTCCATCGCTCTGCTGCCGGGCGGTTCATCGTAGCTTGTTGGGCCCAGAGAAGGTAGCGCATCTGTTGTCACCAGTTGCGCACTCGGAGCGAGGCTGGGCAACCATGGAGGTGATGGAAAGCATGCATCTGCTCTTCGCGACACGGATACCTGCGGCTCGCTATCAAATCTCGACCGTCGCATGTGCATGAGGATTGAACCCGCACCGGCGATGTTGAAGCCCAGGTGGATGCTTTCGACAGTGGATGCCTATGAACGGCTACACCTCTTAGAACTGAGCACCAAATGTGCATGCATGTTATAAAGTATAGAAGAACATTCTCGAAACGATACATCCTCAGATCTCCAGACTTTTCATGAATATTTTAACATCGCGGTTGATTTGCGTGCAAGTGCGGTCTCACTATCTTCAGAGCAGTCAGGAGGAAGACTAAGCCTCACTCCTTCACAACACGGTTAGGCAGCCCTATGTGCGGCTTGACTCGATTAGATCTCTAGAGCCCAGACATCGCTATCGTGACCCACTTTGAAGCCGCCAAGCTGACTGAACATGACGTGTTGCTGATCGACAACGACTGTTATCAGACTTCCCTTGGCAGGAACAAACCACTTCTGCGACTCGGCAACATCAACGATAATTGCCTTTGCTTCTCAGCATGATGGCCGGCGCGTCAATACCAATATTGTACATGAGGCCGACCGTCTAGAAATAACCACCGCTACGGCCGAGTGCATCATTCCATAGAGTTCTGCAAACAGCTTGCACTGAGCATGAATGCGCAGGTAGGCCTCCAATCGACTGCAGCCCTGTAACAATGAGACCGAGAAGTCAGCGCCGAGTATAAGCGGCGATGTAGTTAATCGGTCCTTTGCTTCGAGAACAAGAAGCAAGAAGGGCACAGAGTGGGAATCCCATCGCCTTGGCAATTGCTTGGTTCGGCGATCATGGCGCCGAAACCTTGTCGGCCACATGTCGAGATTCTTACAACGCCAGTAGAAAACATCTTCCAGAACGACTCAGGCCTCCAATACCGTGCGCATGGCTTTTGTGTTGAGCGGATGGTTCCTGTTTTCAGCCTTTACTGCTCATGGTCGCTGACTACAGATTGAGCTATGCGTGCAATACTATCTCGATCTCGCGCTGCCAAGCTGCTACGGAACTTTGACAAGACCAAAGAAACCGCGAAGCTGCCGTCTTGACCTTCGACTTGGCTGTGATGGGCTGCGAACTTCCAACGTTGCGCAGGCTGTGAACCCTCTCGTCGAGCCAATCTGCGGATAGCGTGCGCCCACGAATGTCATCACAGACCATGACGATGCCTTACTGTGGTGACAACGCCGTGCCAAGTGACATACCGTCTGCCCTAGTGATCCATCGAGACACTGGAATAGCGAGTTGTTGAGAGCGAGCCAAGCAAGACAGAGGGTGAGTATGGTGACGAGTACGGAAGTCCGATAGCGAAGGTAGCGACATCGTTTTGATCTGGAGGTGTATAAGTATGCGACGACAGGGTAGCATTCATCCGCCAGTTCTACCAACATCTACCATCTCAAGGTCGCCTCACATCCAGCCAACATGCACAACGCCATCACCCTGACGACTTTACTGGCTGTAGCCTCGCAGGCACTACCGTATCAGCCGCGAACGGAGAGATCGCCGGCAATCACCAAAGATGTGAATCAGGTCTCGAACAAGACCTTCGACTACATCGTCTGCGGAGGAGGCCTTACAGGTCTGGTGGTTGCAAGCCGTCTGTCCGAAGACCCAAACATCTCCGTCCTGGTCATCGAGGGTGGCAACGACGACCACGAGGACCCCCGCGTGAACGATGTGAGAACGTACGGGCAGGCCTTTGAGACCGAATTGGACTATGGACTTCACTCTACTCCTATACCGTGGCAGAACAACACAGGTCTGCTGATGGTGGCCGGCAAGACTCTTGGTGGCAGTGGCAGCATTAACGGCGCTAGCTGGACAAAGGGCGACAAGACCCAGTATGACCTCCTCCCTGCTCTGACTGGTGACGATTCCTGGTCATTTGATGCTGTGAATGAAATCATGCTCAGCATCGAAGGCTTCCACAACCCAACAGAAGAGCAAGTTGCAAAGGGCGCTGCGTTTGATGAGCGATTCCATGGTCGCGACGGCAAAGTCCAGGTTTCCTTCCCCAGCGGCATGTTCGGCGGTATTCAGCTACCCGCTTTGCAAGCATCCGAGATTGTCTGGAAGGGCATGAAGAAGGTTGCCGATTTTGCTGCTGGCATCACGACCGGTGCGACCATAATTCCTAACATGCTTGAGGCCAACGAGTCCCAGAACCGGTCTTCTCCGTTCACGGTCTATGCCGAGCAGCAGACACAGGAGCGTGATAACTTCCTCATCCTCACTGGACACCGTGTGATCTCTCTCAGTTGGCGCGAGGGCTCCGAGATGGTCGCTGATGGCGTCAGCTTCCAAGCGTGCCGTGACTGCGAGGTTCACAAAGCTGCCACAAAGCGGGAAGTCCTTCTCGCTGCGGGTTCGTTGCAAAGCCCGCAACTGCTTGAGCTTTCTGGAGTTGGCAACCCCGAGGTTCTGGCAGCCGCTGGAGTACCACTCAAGATGGCATCTCCTAATGTGGGCAAGAACATGCAAGAGCAGACCAAGAACACTCTCTGGTTCGATCCTGTCAGCACCGAGTTCGATGGATCCGGCCCACCCAACGCAATCTCTTTCCCGAACGTCGATCAGCTCTTCAAGAACAACAGCGCTGCCATGTACAAAAACATCATGTCTGGACTAAAGCAATACTCCGAAGACCTCGCCTCCGCCGGCACCGTCATCAACGCCACAGCCACCCACCAAATCCTCGAAGCGCAGGTCAACAACCTGTGGCACAGCCTTGTCGGCGCTGCTGAGATTTTCTTCGTCATCTCGCCCGCAACCGGTCAAGTCGGCATCGACCTCTGGAACCTCATCGTCCTGTCGCGTGGCCACGTGCACATCACCTCCAACTCCTCATGGGATCACCCTGAGATCGAAGCCTCCTACTTCGGCCACCAATTCGACCTCGACGTCCAGCTCGCAGCGACCAAGCAATCGCGCGAAGTTTTCCAGACCGAGCCTCTCGCTTCTCTCGTCCGCGCCGAGACTTCCCCCGGCCCTCAGGTCGTGCCGCAGGGTGCTGATGACGAGGTCTGGGAGCAGTGGTCAGGCCACTTTCACTTCTGTCTGGCACTACATCGCTACTTTGGGCATGATGAAGGAGGAGCTAGGAGGTGTTTGTCGACGGCAGGTTGAAGGTTTATGGTATTGAGAATGTAAGGGCTGTGGATGCTAGTGTGCTGCCCATTCAGCTTTCGGCGCATTTGAGCTCTTCGCTTTATGGATTGCTGAGAAGGCGGCGAAGATGATTAAGGAGGATCAGGAGAAGTGACTACAATGGCGTCTATGATGACTATATTACTGTAGCTCCATTGAAGCATTTTGCTGGCGTTGTGGTGGGGTTTGACGGCTTTGTTAACTTAAAAGTAGCTCACCTCTTTCAACATAAATACTCAACACACCTTTATAGTCAGAAGGGATTGTGCATCTAAAGGCCTCTATACTAGGCAGCACCTTGTTTCGGCGACAATACCTCGCCTTGACGGATCGACGCCTCGTCGAATGGAACCATCGTGATGTCATGAACGTCCATGACGCTTCAATGTTGTGAGACAACATGAATCACAACCCATAAGACGATGCATCAATGTTCACATGCAGTAATGATACGCAAGCCATAGCATCTGCATCCAGTGCCTATGACAATCTGTGGGAAAGCGCATGGAATTCCGTCGCGTCTTGTCAAGATGGCAGCAGCTGTACGCGAATTCAGCCACCCAACATTGGGCAACATCTCCGGGATCACGAGAGGCAATCTAACTTATTTTTATAACATTCCTTATGGCAAGATATCCCAGCGCTTTGCTCGCGCGACCATACAACACGAGCTTCCACGAAGGTCCCAGGATGGAGCCTATGATGCCACAACACTACCGCCTGCTAGCATTCAACCACTAGACTCCGGCAAAATGGATTGCAAAGGCAATCAATTTCCTGCAGACCTAATGGATAGCTATGGCGAAGATCAGTCGGAAGACTGTCTTCGATTGAACCTGATCATGCCAGAGTCGGCAACACCAGCGTCTTCCATGCCAGTGCTGGTCTTCGTCCACGGAGGCGCCTTTTTAATCGGATCTAGCACACGGCCATACTACGAACCATCAACAATGTGCGAGCAGGCCATTCGGAAAGGTACGCCACACATCTTCGTCTCGATGAATTATCGACTCGGCGCCCTCGGCTTCTTCCACTCTCCAGAAGTGGAGCATCTGATGCCAGCAAATAACGGCTTGCACGACCAACGAATCGGATTCGAATGGATTCATCGCTATATTGAGGGCTTTGGAGGCGACGCAGACAATATCACTGCAATGGGCCAGTCAGCGGGAGGCATGAGCACGACGATCCACAATCTGTCCGGCAAAGAGAACGTTTGGAAACGCAGCGTCCAATTTAGTGGTTCGCTGGTAACGATGCCTGTCCAAACATCACAGGAACATCAAGAGAACTTCCTCTCCCAAGCCAAGCAAGCAGGCTTAAGCATCGAAAGCAGAAGCAGTGAACAGATCGCGGAAGACATGATTGCACTGCCCGTAGACAAGATCCGCGACCTAGGCTACGTCGGTCTGCCGTGTAATTCGAGCGAATTACTGCCTTACTCGTCCGCAACCATGGCCTTGATGGCCAGCCGGAAACCGCAATCCACCAATTTGGAATCTCAACTAATCTCCTCAACGACCTACGACGGAGGCATCTCCTATAACCTCATGATCTCAGATACATCGCGCAAAGATCACGCAAAAAGTTTCATCGACATTGTCCACTCCTCAGATCTCTCCCATCCACAAAACTACTAGACCTCTACTCTATCGACCCATCTGACTCCGACGCCACAGCTCTACGAAAAATCTGCCAATTCGAAAGCGACATCGGCTTCTTCGCAGCATCTCTCGCGCAAGCCAAAGGGTTTGCCGGCAAAAGCTACCTCCTCCTCTTCGACCTCGGAAATCCATTTGAAAGCTCGTTGCCCGCGCGCGCGTGTGCGACACATACGTGGGATATTGTCGCGCTGCTTGGATCGTGCGAAGGGAGACTTGATAGCGATTACAAGCAAGTGATCAATGCATTCCGTGATAAGATTCTGGGCTATGTAGTCAATGGTGAAGAACCTTGGCCGGCTTGGACGCCTGAAGACGGAAAGGCGATGCTTGTCGGGAAGGATGGATTGAGGGTCGTGGGAAAGGAGGAGTATATGGGTGACGGTACTAGGAGAGGCAAGTTGCTAGCTTTGGCAGAGGAGGAAGCGGGTGAGGATGGTGCTGACGTGCTGTGGCATGGGGTGTGTAGGCGTTTCTTGATGGGCGGTGAGTAGATACAGACAATTTTTGCCGTTCTCAGGAGTGTGCAAGGAGCTCGACATGTCGCATTGGACAGTGTAAATGATAGAGGTAACGCCATGTGCTTGATGAAC
The DNA here is from genome assembly GCA_002901145.1 of Cladosporium cladosporioides. Classification (NCBI taxonomy): domain Eukaryota; kingdom Fungi; phylum Ascomycota; class Dothideomycetes; order Cladosporiales; family Cladosporiaceae; genus Cladosporium; species Cladosporium cladosporioides. The sequence continues at coordinate 1,723,333 of NOXB01000011.1, forward strand.
AGCATCGACAACAACAGCGAGAGTTGTATTCTTAGTTGCGGGTTTGAGTCGGCTGGTCGTGGCCTCCCAATCTTAAATCTGTTGCATTCTGCTCACTTTAACATACTCACAGTAGTCTTTGCAGTAACACTTGCCACTGGAACATGACATCTCGGTCGGCAGATCATATGAACGGATGGAAGTGCAAAGCAATCATGTTCCGGAGTCCCCAGCGAGGTAGTTCCCCACGAATCGCTGTTTCCGAGACTGACCCTTTCGATGTCCTTTCGGCAAGACACACCATCGTCGATGGATTTCGGAAGAGAAGTCTGTTGACGATACTCGACCACATCTTGTACAGAGCGCCCACAATCCCCACATTCTTGACAGTGGGTCGGGCTGAACCCAAAGGGCAAGCACTTGGTACGAATATGGCCTACAGTTGCGTCTACCATGGCACCTTGTAGAACCACGGACAAGCTCGCACCGTGAGGTCCTGACACGTGAGCTAGAAGGTACCAGCGCCTTCGTTTCGGGGTGCCCACAACGTGGTAAGTTTTGGACGGTCGAAGACTGCGTAGCCTCGGCTGCGTAGCCTCGGCTGCTTGTCATTGGTTATGCAATGGCGGGAAAGCTGCCCGGGACCTTGGAAGCTCGTTCGTTGGACTACAGACAGCTGAGATACTGAAGCCATTGACACGTATCAGAGCCGCAGTCAGCTTTGCTCGCAGTCCGTGGATCGTAGAACGTAGGTGTTCAGCTGGATTTCCATCAGCCACACGGCGTGGCCGGGCGGATTCGTGCAGATCTGAGCCGCCAAGCTTTAACGTGGCTGGCTGAACAACTTTAAGCTTATCTTCTTGGTGATAAGCTCATATTGACGTTGAGGAGAGTGCAGACCAAGGACGTGAAGCCCGCCATACAAAGCATCCCACTCTCCCACGTCCTTTGAACACCAGACTTGAACTCCGATACTCGTGCTAAAGACCAAGTTCACGACTTTATCCTTTTAGCCCAACGAAACAATGGCCTGGACTCTGACCCAAGACACCGCTACTCTGACTCCGGCGGAACAGAAGATCCTACAGGGAGACAAGATCATACATAGGTTCACCAAGTGTCAATGGGATAACTTTGTCTCTTGGGTCAACACAAATAACCCGAACGTTCCCGACACTCAGCTGTGGCTGTCAGAAAACAACATTGACAGCAATCCTTCATTCCTGTGCACGATTCTGGTGATGAAACTGGCTGCAGCTGCCCGATGAGCCATCAGAATCCTTGCCCGAGCAACTTGATACAAGTGACATGCGATTCCCTCATGCTCCAGACTTCTAGACTGGGCCTTGGTCGCCCAGCTCAAAAAATCTGGAGAAGTTCTCCAGCACGATCAGCCTAAGAACTGCATTTACCGGCAAAGGGCGACATCTTGGTGCCACCCAAATGGAAGCGCGGCACTCACTTTCCCAACTCAACAATTGAACAACCACCGGAGTCGCCAGTGTGCGTCAAAGCTATACCGCATGCAGTGGACGCGATTCACGCCAACACTTCAGAGATGACGCCAGACCAATGACACGAGCATTCTTGCGTGACCTTCGAATACCTACCTTGAGCTCGGCTACGAAAAGAGGATGTGAAGAGGCGTGGTGAATTCTGTCCTGTAAAAGATGCGCTATGTGCGCTTTAGCGTACGTGTCCTGGAGGTTGAGGTGTTTGTTCCGTTGCGAGATCACGTTGTCCGGCAACTACGCATGGGCACAGTTTGGAATGCTGGTGGACTTCTATCATGATCTTCGAGAGATGTACTGGAACCTCGACATATTCCACACATCCCATCAATCCATTGTCAGACAATGTACTGCCGGATGCAAACACACACGCATTGCATACTAGTAATCAGCTCCATTTACCTCATCCCTCTTTTCTTTTCAACAAGGGCTTCATTGTATCTTGGTAGCTACCAAACCACGCCCACAATGCCTAGAAACGCAAAAACCAACTTCCCCAGCTCAAGTCTGAGTCAGCTTTTATTGCTCTCTCAAAACAAGTGTCACTGGACCAGTGTACACGTGCCTCGCCCGTAGCATGTAGTACACCAGAGCGATAAGTAAAATGCTGACGAACATGACCGAAGACCCAATTGAATCCTTCTCTGTTGACGACAGGTCAGTATACCTAGCTTTGTAAAAGAGGTATTGCTCGAGTGACTCACGCCGTCACGGGAGTGGCAACTGGCCAGAAAGCAAAGAAGAGCAGAGGAAGGATGAAGCACAGCGAAATGATGTGATGGCGAGCCCGTATCGAGCCAGAGACCAACGGCGTGGCGGCAGAGGCGGACCGCGAAGTCCTGCTGCTTTGTCAGTGATCGCAGGTACAGACGGAATGATGAAGGGAAGCTTGAGTTTGTGCAGTCCACTTACGTCGCAAGATAAGGCAGCTGTAATTGAGATGTAACTGTTAGTGGACGCGATCTGAGGTTGACAGTGGGCGGTTTGAACTTACCCAATCGTGACTGTATAGCTGAACAGCAGGCTCACAACGCCCAAAGAGTTGATTGCGTTGAGCGCGACACTTGATCCGATGTTGATCAAGCTCAACAACGAGCTGATCATCACCGAAACGAAAACAGCGCGCAAGGGAATATTCCATCCTGGAGGCACATACGAAAGCCATTGGGAAAAAGGTAACCCTTGATCCCGAGCGAAAGACCAAAGCTGACGCGATGCAGTGGCAACCTCGCTAATGCATGCAGACATGAGCATGATAGCAATGATGGATGTCATGATGGTTGTGCCACGTAGGATTGAGTTGCATTGAAGAAGACCTGATGAAGGGCTCATAGGTCGGACTCGCGAGCACGCTGGTCGATATCGCCGATGCAGAAGATGAATGTGACTCCCATTATAATGGCCATGATACCGTTGGGGACGATGGACCATATTAGGACTTTTGGCAATACTATGGAGGCGTCTTGGACCTCTTCAGCTGCACGATCAATTGTCAGTATAGTCAGAATACCTGAAGAGCTGCCTCGTGGCTTACACATATGAACGGTGCAATCGTATCCGACCAGGATTGCGATGACGCTGACCATACCGATGAGAGAAGCAAGGCTGACGTCGGACCATCCGGCCGTAGTTGTGAACTTCAGTAGAGTGTCGTGCACATTGCCACGCGGTGCCATGACCCATAGAGGAATAATGATCGCAAACAAGCCAGCTATGTGTAGAATAAGTAGAGCGCCTTCGACAAGCGGGAGTCGGACTGCTAGAAGCGTATTGAAGACGCTGGCGAAGATTATGACTGCGATGGTGAGAAGTGTCGCATGCCATGCTTGATAGGTGTATGTATCCTCGTTGTTCAGGACGATGAGACCTTGGATCACGCCTCCGACCATGAAACATACACCAGCGAGATAAACTGTGTGATGTCAGCAACGGCTGTACGTGACGCACGAGATCCACATACCTTGCCATCCCATCGTCGTGAGCCAGCCGACGAAGTAGCTCAGCTCTTTTTGGATTCGCGGTGGCGCAAGTTCAGATACCCAATGGTACTGGCCTGCGGTTTGTCAGTCATCTACGTCAGCAGATACATTACTCGACATCCTACCTCCAGCAGTGGGGAACCTAGCAAAGGCTATCAGCACAATCTCACTGGGTCAGGTGCTCGAATGACTGACATTGAAGCCATCTCGGCCAAAGAGGTGTAGACAAACGTCATGCCAATGACACCTGCGATCAATGCCCAGAAAACGATTGCAGTACCTCCGTCCTGCAGAGCGTATACAGACAAGACCGGTAGCATCTCCCAGGCGACAAGGACTGGTTTCTCTTGTGAGTAATCAATTTTCCAGAAGTTGAAACCTGTTTACAGGACCTACCAGTCGATGCAAAACCTAAGATGGTCGTGAATCGAAAATTGCGACGAAGCACCTGCTTCTTCCCCAGAAGAACCATATCATTTTTATCATTCTTTGTGCCTTTGAATTTGTCGGCAATGGTAGTCGTCGCAGCTGTTGAGTAGGATTGCTTGTCGTATTGCTGATAGTTTGAGACCTCCCTTGTCGCGAGCGTCGAATCCTTAGGTCGAAGCATCTTAGATCCCGTGATCGGACTCTGTCGCGAATCCAACGTATGGGTGCCTCGCCTTGTGTGTGAATGTTTTGGAATGGCAAGTCGGCAATTGAAAAGTTTTAAGGGCTGATGCACAATTGTTCAACGCTGAGGTAGGGCGGAGCGGAGAGAGTTACGTGGAATGAGTGGGAAAGAATGTCCCGGCAGTAGATCCTACGTTGTGATGTCCACGACCACATAGTATGGGCGTAGTGGCCCAAACATCGGATCGAATTGGCGTCGCAACATCAATCTATAATCCCGGCAAGTCATGTTTGTGGGCAACCTGCAAGTCTGCAGATGGCTGTGAGTCCGAACATGGAAATTCCTCCGTCCGTCAACGCGTCGGCTTGCTATCTCTTTTGCGCTCTATTATGAGTATCGGTGTCTATAGTACATATCATTGCCAGCTTTTTTGATCGTTGATCTCTCCATGCAATTGCAATGTGGTCTCAAAACGAATAAGACTTTTTGCACAAATCGAACGCTGGTGGGACCGAGAGCAGAATCATGCTTGCCGACCGCCGAAATAATCTCGTAGAGCGTTTCGAGTACGGTGTCATTCGACAAGCCCTTGGAATATAAATTGTTGTACGTTAGGGTCGAGCTAGAGCAGTCGGACCGGAGAGCCGTACAAGGCTTAGAATCCTAGCGCTGGCTTAGCAGATCCTTCGCTCAAGCCTTGCCCCCTCGCATGGCGTTGTCCGCAACCTCGCTTGACCCTTGCGAGAACACCAATGTTCCAGCCTAAAAGCTAGCCTGTTGCGTTTCCTGTAGTCGCAGCTAGGACCACGTCACAGACGCGCTAGATCCTTCGGCTCCTTCATGCCGTATGCACAATCCTTACAAGTTTATAGGGTTAATCATTCGGCAAGCCGACGACGGGAAATGCAATATGCGACTTAGCTTCACTGCGACCTTAGCGTGCCTTCGCCACTCCGGAACGGCGTCGATCGTCCCCATACAAAGTCGGCAACAGTGGCATCACCTTCGTGCCTGCATGAAGCGACGAAGGGCATGGCAATGCCACTGCTGAAGCTCTCGCTAACAGTGATTGTGATCAATGAGACACATCGCATACGCGCGCTTGTTACCGGAGATGGGTCTCAGGATGAATGCGTGCGGTGTACGGGCCAAAAGCTGATCGGGCTCTGTCGTGTTATGAGACAAAGTATTGGTCTTTTGCATCGCAGACATCATAATACTAAGGCCTCTGGCGTTGTACGCCTGTCCCATTTGTATTGTGAAAGCGTTCTTCGATGAAACATCGATGTCCTACGAAGACAAAATGCCTGAGTTCGGACCTTTTGTCCCACCTGGACAATCTCCTCCGTTTTCCACCATAACTACCACAGATCATAGTGCCTGGATCATCATTTCGGCTGCGCTTGGATTGTGCATGTCGCTCTTGTTCGCCGCAATTCGTGCCTTCATACATTCTGCCACCAAGCATGGATATGGGATGGACGACTATGTTTTGGCGGCTGCAACTGTAAGCTGAAGGCTTTGATCGAGTGAACAGTTTCTATACCGCTAACATACGTCACAGGTACTTGCAAGCGTAACAATCGATCGTGCTTTTGAGCTCGTGCGACAGCGGTCTGGGAAAGTCTAAAGATATTATCGATTTGCAGTCGTTGAGGACTAGCGAAGAGGTATCGTCACGACCACGGCCCGCCACACCCATAGAGTTTATTAATTGTTACTAGAGGTATTACGCCAGCAACATCCTGTTCGTCTGGCAATGTCTCTATCAAAAGCTTCTGTCGCATGCTTCTTGTTGAAATTGACACCAGTAGCTAAGCAGCAACGATTCATCCATGTCCTGCTTGGAATAACGATCATATGGGGTTTGACGTTCTTTTTGGCTGTTGCTTTTGCTTGTGATCTGCCTCATCCATGGATATGGTCCGAACAACGATGTACAGGTTATGTCAGTACCCCAAACCTCTACCCATGGCTATTGAGGCCTCGCTAAAGTCAGAACACAGCTCCTTCGCTGGCAAGTCATGGAATCAATCGGCTGCGTACTAGAAGTAGCGACCTTTAGTTCAGCAGTATGGCTTGTCTGGGAGCTGCGAACAAGCCGTAGCAACAAGATACTCGTTATTATTGCTTTTGGTTTTCGACTTTTGTATGTCCCTCTAAATCCGTTTGCGGAGCTCTATATGACAGTGACACTGATGGCAGATTGCGCAGGATCATCGCCTTTGTGGCATTTCATCTAAGCGCCTTCGACCAAGATGTGTTTTCCAACGACCCGACACTAAGGCAGTCAAAATTCATCACTTGGACGTCGGCTGAACTCCATTATTCGCTGGTTTCAGCAACCATACCGATCCTCCGATCCTTCGTCTTAAACTTATCTACGAACTACGGGACCGGTCAAGGTTCTGGAAGAAGCACCATGGCCAGAGTTCGACCGCCAGCTACGGTCGCTCCACGTTGAAAACCCAGGACCAGCATTGTATATCGCAGGAATTCGAGTTGAGATCGATGAACGGAAGAACTACTTGCTGGCACGCAGCAGTTCCGAGGGAAAAGAGCACTTCGATGATGTGGCAGGAGAATGTAGTGTTCACGGTTCCTCCACGGTGAGAGACATGGATGCCGGTAGCACTGGCAGTAATGAAAGCCAAAAGATGATCATTAGGAAAGATGTCACGTGGCAAGTGCAACGAGATCACAGAATCTCCTAAAAAATCAGATACAGAATTAGGATCGATCAGAGATAGTCGAAAGATGAAATCAATACTCTCGTTGGTACGTCCAGGATCTCTTGCGCCATGAGCTCTCACATAGTGAGGGTCAATTTCGAGCTTGAAGCAACAGCATCTTTGACCTGACTTTTGCGCTCGGAAAGTGCTGTGAGGAAATGAGTGTGTCAATAGCCCTATATGCGACTCCACTACCACTAGACTAGGATCGGCGCCCGCTGCCGTGTTCCGTGTAAGCGACACTCGCTTCGACAGCACCGGGTAAGCGACACTCGCTTCGACAGCACCGGGGATGTCAACTCGTTTAGACCGGACCCCGAAATCGCACAGAAAGACTCCGAAAATGTTGTCATGCTACCCAATGGTGTGGTTTCTCCTGATCTGCAACCAACAGACAAAAAGCAGCTCTTCATCAGATACATACATTTTCCAGTGATTCATTTCTGGACGCAAATATCAACAAGATGACGACCGAGGAACATGCTATGTGGGATGATCTCAACATCGAATACGAGCACGCATACCGCAACAATCCTTACAAGCAGAAGTGCATTGAGGAAGTCATCAAGTTTCTGCAACCTGGCTCACGGGTACTTGATGTCGGCTGCGGCACCGGTGCGCCTGTAGCAAAGATGCTTGCTGACGCGCGTATGGATGTTAATGGCTCGGATGTGGCACCTCAGATGGTTAAGCTCGCACAGCAGAGTGTGACAGGGACATTCGAAGTTGCGGACATGGTCGACTATCAGCCGGACGGAACCTTTGATGCAGTGCTCATCATCTTTTCTCAGCTCGGCCTGGCATACGCTGACTTTCACAAGTCAGTGTACAGGCTTGCCAAAACCTTGAGACCCAGCGGTCTACTCATCATAGGTCAGGCGCCAGCAGAACAGATCGTGCCTCCTCAAGATCCAGCTTGGGATGAGACCCGATCTTACGTGGAAGGATATAACCTACCCTTCTGGGGTCAACCATTCCCGACGCTCATGTTCTCGCGAGAGGGCCAGAAGGCTTTTCTCGAGTCCATGGGTTTCACAGTCTTGTACGATGCAGTGGACGTCTTTCAGCCCGACAATGTAAAGTGCGATCCGGAGACGCAGCAATATGTCATTGCTCAACGACGTAGCGATGGAACGGTGAAAGAACCTATCCCATTGCCCAAGAGAAGTGGCTAGTTGCCCTTATTGCGATCATCAAAGGAATGGAGTCCCAAATTCTGCATCCCAATACCATTCCAGGCTGTTGAACACCACAAGATGAACTGATACTTGCATATCATTGGTGCAACAACCCTGACACATATCTGTGTCTGATCCCAAGAATGTACTAGAGAAACTCCCTACTGAACATACCCTCGCTATCATATCTTTGTTTGAGTGCTTTCAACTTCTCGAGCCGGTCGTTTTGGTAGCGGTACTCAATCTTTCCTCGCTGGCCGTTCGTAAAGTCGACAAACTCCTGCTCGTTTTGGCCTTCCCTCCAGATTTCAATGACAGTGCGGAGATGTTTATCCATTGCTTCTTGGTCTGCAAATGATGTGCTTGATGTGAGGTTGTTCGCCCAAAACCTTATGTCATGCAGTCCGTTCGCGGATTCAAAGGCGGGCGTCTTTGGCAAGCGTGAGTCCCATTGGAAAGCGAAGTAGGAAGACGACGTGGAAGGATGCTGGACTGTCATGCGCTTCCACTGATCAACCACTCGAACAAAAGAATCTGGATTCAGATCGTAGAGACCGGTCATAGATAATTTGCGATAGCCACCAGGGCGGCAGAGGGGATCGAGAGCGTTGGCAGCGTCTTCGACTTGGATCTCAGCTCCTCCACTGACGATGGCTGTAAAGAGTACAACTCTCGGAAAGCTACTTTCTCCAGGACCTCGAGGTTTGACCCCAAGAGTCTAGGGAGTACAGCAATCGCCGGCATAAAACTCGGAGGAGGAGCGGCGACCATGATGAGCCCACTGGTCTTGTAATTTGCATCAAAGACAATCCTCCTCATCACTTGGGCCACTTCCTGGGCTCGATCAATGGGAAAGACGAAACGGCCTGCCCACACCCGACCTGCTGGGTTCTGTAGAGCTTCGGCGAAAGTGAAGACGCGAAACTTGAGCTGTGTCACGAGTCCAAAGAATTGGCCAGCGCCTCGGACGGCAAAGAGGAGATCAGGATTTTCATCTGCGCTGACGTTGACCAGTCGTCCATCAGCCAGTACCATGTTTGCACTGACGATGAGATCAGACCCAAAGCCCACCTGGGACACCAGACTTGCCGCCGCCGATAAAGAATGGGATTGCCCCAGCAGCATTCACGGCAGGCAACGTAGTGCAAAAGCCCTCCTTGGCGAGGTCGTCGGCTACTGCCTTCGCTCGGATGCTGCCATACAGTACCGCTGTCTTGCTACTCGAGTCGATCTGAATGCCGCTCCAGTCGGTCAGGTCTATGATTATTCCGCCTTTGCCGATCGTTGAGTAATTGCTCATGCCACCAGCTTTCACGATGAATGGCACCTGGTTAGCAACTGCCCATTGAACCTGCAACAGTCAGAACTGTCTTAGAAAATGATCGGCGAATTTTCATACAGCTTTCTGAGCGTGCGCTTCATCTTTGACAATGACTATAGCGCTGGGCACCCGTTTGTCGACATCACTCCAGCGGACGAGGTACTCCTGGAACTCCTTTGTAGCTGTGTCCACGAGGATTCTGCCTAAGGGCGCAAGCTCTTTTTCTAGTGATGACAGATCCATGTCGAAGCGTTGGAAGGGGATCAAACAAAATGTAACTCATCGAGGATGACTGCGGGAACCAAGCGGGCTTATCAAGCTGACTTTGCGAAGCCATCTTTCGTGCGGCTGAGTAAGGGTTACGAGACTATGGCTGACATTCAGCTTTACCTTCTCGGCTGTCGCTTTAACTCCGTAGCTCCGGAGATACAATATGCCAATTGCAATGGATACATTCTACTTCAATTCAGTTCCTTGCTGGTTCCATAGAGTCCCGATCAAAGAGCTTACTCCTACATTTGCAGATGTGATAAGCCCGTTGGTTTCCTTGAACGTTTCCCTGACTTTCACAATTGGTGTATCTTTATGCCCTGGGGGCAGGTTGTCGCCTTCAGCCCTTTTGGTTTTGACAAGGAGAGCAGTCCGGTCTTCCACAGTCTTATGGTCCAATATGACACAATAAGCTCTTGACAGACCACCTGGAGCGTCTTCCGCAGCTCGTAAAGCTTCGGCTACACCTTCTGGCGTTTGACCTAAGAATGGCGACTGGAACTCGTCTTTCCAAGGTGGTCGCGAAGGAATCCTCATGGGCCCGCCGCCATGAGTGCGATACTTGGCGTGCCCTTTCTCAGCTTGTAAAAGTTTGACTTGGGCTTCGTTTCTCTCGTAATGAGACCAATCTGTTGTTGTGATCAAGACTAGATCCTGAGGAGCCTCGGGATAGCCATTGTATGTTTCGACGACCAAGAATTCGTCTATGAGCTATAGTGACCATATTAGCGCGTCTGAGACAGGCATCAAGCGCTTGTACAAACAGCACCTTCGAGCTCAATGAAGCTGTGCAGATCACTGGATCATAATTCGACTACGCAAATAGAGGCACCTCAAGTGAGAATTTCTTGTGGGTGACCAAATCTACTGCTTTGCAGTTGTGATAAACGTGCCTCCTACATACCTCGAACGCCCCTCGAGCCAAGTAGTGATCAGCATGACGTTATTGCCATCATTCCGCTCCACCAAAGATCTCTCCAGTCAGACCGCGCTACCTCCTAGAAGTTTAATTTCTCCGATGCTGACTTAGTCTACAAATGTAGCTTTCTGGCAACCAGGAACGTGTACTACAGATTAATATAGGATCTGCTACCGTCCAGCCGCTCGGATATCAACACCTCCCACAGTCAACAATACGTTCTTCGAGTTGAGTATCCCCTGATGCAACAGGTCCCTTCGGCCTTTCGGTTTGCAAAGCACGAGCCACGATGTGCTTCTCGCATCGGACCGTCCCGGAAGATCGGTCTGGCTCGATGACTCCAACTTTCCTAGAGCCAGCTCCTGATATAGAGAGGATGGCCAAATCTGCCATAGTCCGAGTCCCCAGATCTATCGAGACCCGCTGATATCTGAGAATAGCGTCCTACTGCTGGAGATTCTGGTAGCCGCTGTGGTGTTTGATCCGCACGGCTGGGTACCGGCGAGCTGCCGGGGCTGTCGTTTCCAATCATCATCGGTCGTCATGGAGGAGCGGCCATCATCTCTCCCCATTAGAGGAGGTTCTCAAGGGTGTTGGACCGACTGCATCGCCAAAACGCAGCACAATGACTTATTCCTTGCGTACGACTTTGCCACCACCCCACTGGGTCCGAAGTCAGGATGGAGTCCAGTTTTGCGCGCGTATGTCACTATGGTCTTCGCCGATTCTCGCGGCGCCTGTCTCTACTGGGATCCGGACAGGATAGCGATTTATAATGAGCCTTTCGCAGTGACTTGTGAAGGTGCACACCCATTCCTCATGGGCCATGGATTCGCAGAAGCATTCCCGGAGCTATCAGCCAACATCGAGCCGGTTTTCCAGCTGGCGTCCAGTTCGGGACAAACGGTCAATGTTAATGACATCCAACTGTTCGTAAACCGGAACAATTATCTTGAGGAAGCGTATTTCATCGGACAATTTATCCCTGTTCGCGGAGAGAGCGGCGAAGTGGATGGGTATTACAACACTGTACTCGAGTCAACGTCGCAAGTGATATTCGAGCGGCGGTGGCAAGTCACAGATGAAATCTCTCGCATCCTGCCACAGTCGACGCAGCAAACGCTTGTTGAGTTCGCCCAGGCTTTGAAAACTAACACCTATGACATCACAGCTATGCTTCTGTATATCTACGACGACCAGGTTCCTGGAACGAGCGAGAACCTCTTCCTCGAAAGCAGTATAGCTGTCCCAGAAAGTTGTCGCTGCTACCTTGAAAAGGCGCACTTGGAGACATCTCAAGAGGCACTGGTCCCGCTCTTTCGCCAATTGCGGCAGACTGGACGACGTGTGGCACTGGATCTGGCGGATGACAGTTCGTCGCAGTACAGAGAGCTCTTCGATGGTGTCATCTGGCGCGGATTTGGCGAACGACCACGCACGATAGTCGTATGCCCTCTAACCATCAGCGGCAAGCTTCTGGGCTTCTATGTGCAGGGTACCAATCCCCGTAGAGAATATGACGACACCGTGGAAAGAAGTATTGCAGAAATCACGTCGCGACTCGAGCTGAAATGGGCTGAGTCGAGCGCGCGAGACCAGGCGCATCTAAGAGAGCAGATGGCCGAGCGGAGAGCCATTGAGAGCGAGAATCGCCTGCGAAGCCTGGCACGGAATGCGCCACTGGGGATGTATCAAATTGGTCTGGACCGGCGGATTCAATGGGCCAACGACCAGTTCTACGAAATCACCGGACATGACCGCTCGCGACCTGATATGGCGCATTTCAGAGATGTGCTGGCTGCGGACGAACGCGAGACCGACCGCAATAACATGGAGGCGCTACTTAGCGGAGCCTCGCGCACAGTTAGGGACGTACGTCTATGTCGAACGTGGAAACCGCCGGATCACCCAGAGGAGAATTCAGAAGAAGATTATGCTTGGATCCTAGCCGTGACCTTCCCTCTGATCGAAGATGGCGAAGTGAAGTCGCTCCTAGGGTATGTCACCGATATCAGCCGTCAGAAGTGGGCCGAGAACGTACAAACACGCAATGCGACGCTCGCCACAGATGCGAAACGGCGCCAAGAAGAGTTCTTGGACATCACCTCCCATGAGCTGAGGAACCCGCTTTCTGCAATAACACAGCTCGCAGACAGCATCACCAAGAGTGTCGAGGCCGACGGCGAGGTCATTCCGAGCTCCTGGCTGAAGATCGTCGACGAGATCAAAGAAGCTGCCAACACTATTCTTGCGTGTGCTACGCATCAGAAACGTATCATTGACGACGTCCTCGTGCTCTCGCGACTCGATTCTCAGATGCTCTCCATCTCACGCGTCGCGACACGGCCTCAAGATGTCATTGTGAGCACTGTCAAGATGTTTGACAGTCTGGCGGAGAAGCACGGGATCGAGATCTCCCGATGAGGGGAGCAGATGAATACGACTTACGAGACGTCGAAACAATCTCCGTTGATGAGTCGCGCCTCATGCAAGTCCTGATCAATCTGCTTGGAAACGCCACACAGCCGACCAACTCGTTCGCAGGATATCAGTCGTATACGGGATCCGAGCATACATGCCATCGGAGTTCGAGACACGCTTTGGGAACTTGGAATGGGTTTCTCCGACGCGATCCAAAGAGGAGGTCGACTGCCCTGGAATTGTATTCTGGGAAGAAAAGATCTACGTTTACTTCAAGGTAGAAGATACAGGAATAGGTCTGACGCCCCAGGACGTGAGCCGGTTGTTCCAGCGCTTCTCTCAAGCGAGATCCAAGACCCACATCACTTACGGCGGCGCGGACTCGGCCTCCATATCTGCAAGGAGCTTGCCGAAAAGCAAGGTGGAGGGGTGGGAGTCGCTTCTAGACCGGGAGATGGCTCGGCTTTCGTGGTTTACCTGGAGACCAAAGCTGCTGCAGCGACAGATCAGCCGGCAGGAAGGCAAAACCCTACAGCGATAGCATCGAGTGAAGCGAACGGCAGTGGGAATTCTGACTCTCCGTCCGTCGCTGCTGATCTAGATGACCAGAACGGACTCAACCTCCCGCGGAGAGAAGTTGCTTCTGTCAACCGCAAAGCGTTCAATGTGGCTTCTAGTCGAGGACAACCTGATCAACCAAAAAGTCCTGGCGAACCACTTGCGCAAGGCCGGATGCACAGTAGCTATTGCAAACCACGGCGAAGAGGCTCTCGCAATCCTGAAGCGAAGCACCTCCTGGAAAGATCGTACGATTGATGGTGCTGTGCAACCTGAAAACACTCCACAGCCAATCCCGCTGGAAATTGTGCTCATGGACATAGAGATGCCTGTCATGGACGGGATACAGTGTACCAAGCAGATCCGAATGTGGCAGAAGGAGGGTGTCATTGCTGGCCACCTTCCCATCATCGCGACGACTGCGAATGCTCGTCAGGATCAAAAGGATAGCATCTTCGCTGCCGGTGTAGACCGTATTGCTGTGAAGCCCTTCACTCTCAGAGAGCTCATGTCATTAATAAACGAGCTTGTCAGCGACACGTGATGGAGACTTGCACGGAGATAACAATGTACAGCGCGTGACCGCAGTTAATGGAAAACAGCACATTCCTAAGGTTTCGAGCTTTCCGTGATCCTAAGGTCGAGAAGCGCAGAAATTGATGGTCAAGTCTCTCCAATACAGACGGCCTTCAAGGGTCGAGAGAGCCGAGAAAATTGCCTGTGTTTCCTTGCTGCACAAGCTCCCAGAAAGCCCAACCTAGATAGCCCAGATGCATATGTCAGATGCCATACACGAGATGGAAGTTGCTCATGATCCAGGGAGCTGAGTGTGGTCAGCAGTACAGCCTCGAGCAGGCTGTATAATGCAGCTTCGGATGCGGCTGCACAGCACAGACCCAGATACTTTTGCTCCGATCTTACGATAGTGGAGAGTTATAGAAGTCCGTCTTCGCACTCGATAGCTTTTACAATTATAACAGTACTATTTGCCCCCCTGGAAACTAGATTTTATCAAAGTTCATGTGAATTACACACCCTTGGAACCTCTGACCCTGATGATACATGCCAAGCACGGGGCCCGCCTAAATGCAAGAAGCTTAAGTTGCCGCCCTGCTACAGACTAAGATGCTAACGGTTCCAACCCCTGTTGCAGATCGCAAACACCGCTCCTTCTAGTCTTCGGAAGTCTGGCTACGCCTGACGTCTTTGCTCCGCGCGACGTATCTACCACCGATAAGGATAAAGTGCCATTCCTTCGTTGAGATCTCTCTTCGTCACAGCCACAATCGCATCACGCGGTCGACGATAAAGCCTTGTACTACCCGCATCGCGCCTGCCGTTCTAAACACTATGAACGAGAATCCTCTGGACAGATTGAATGCCATACTTAAGTCCGCCGGCCACGACAGGTGGGGGTGGGTGGTCTACCGCTGTACCTACAGCGCAGATCACGACTGGTCTGAGTTCATCAAGACACTGAAGACTCTCGCTCGTCAATTCCTCGACGACCATGGCGCGAGTGAGGCAATGGCAGTCAAGCAGACCTGGACCGTCATCGAAGATCGCGACCGGTTGGAAAACGCAAGCAAGGCCGACGTACGCCAGATGTTCAACGCATGGGTCAATAGTCCAGAAGCGGCTGCCGAGCAGCCAAGTGCAAAAGTCCCGGTTTCGGCAGTGCGATTACCACGCTATCTTTACTGTATGCATGTCGATGAGGCCTCTCTACGCTCTGTACTCGACGATGCGCGGGATTGGCATGTCAACATCATCAATAGACACTGGATTCCTGAAGAGGAAGAACCTGACTACGAAGACTCAGAGGACGACTTAATACCTGATGAAGTACGCGCGGCTAATGTTTTGCCTGCGATTGAAGGTTGCACTAAGGAAGATGTCGGTTGGATGAGATTCTCGGAGAGCATCCTGCTAGGCCGATATGTCGCTCTTTGCAAGTCTAACTCTTGGTACGCTTTCTATGCACGTCCGCCACTGATAGTCGACTGATCATCTTTTCTTGTCTTGTCTCCATCACAAGCTGGTGATGAGCAGAGCTGAGACTTGGCTGCCCGGCCGGCAGTAAGCACCCAGCTTGGTGTCAGGGACCAGACAAGTCCTGATCGCGAAATAATGAGTTGATTATTGCACGCAAAGTATGCATTCCGAACACATGTCTGCAACTCGAAAGAGCATGTGATCGGTTGAAGTTTCCGGAAGCTTTCCGAAAGGCCTCGGCTTGCGACATAAGGTTTGTTTGCCTCTGTCTTTGACGGCTTTTCGCGGAAAATCGTCAAGAGTAGTCGAAGAGAGCCGCGGACAGTGCCAGCTTAATCGCACTACTGACCAGAGTTTGGCCTGAAGATGATGGTAGAGAGACTGAAGAGGTCTATCAGCAGGGTCTTGAGAGGTGTAATTACAAGAACTAGGCTGTCTGTCTTTTACTCTTCTTTGACCAAAGAGAGCGCTTGACACCGATCGCCTTCCTGTCCACAATGTACGATACCAGAGCCAGGAGATCTGATGATCGGGACGACTGTTTTTGACACTAAACGTCGTGACCTTTACCGCGACCTCTCTTCCAGGCATTGCTGAGATCCCCGACAGGGAAAGGAGCCGCAATGCCCATCACCGCAAACAGTTGAAGGGCAAGGAGGTACCATCCCAGCATAGAGGTGGCAAACCAGGAAGCTCCAGTACCCTATGAACGAATGCGATTAGCGAATGGTCAAGGATGCCATGCCGTTGTTCAGTGCAACGAAGTTGTTCAGGCGGTAACTTACAGTGACAAGTTTCGTGGCTACAGCGAGATTTCCTTCAGCAAGGACCCACCTTGCGCTTGCTGCAAGGATGAAACCAAGACAAGCGGTGAAGAAAATGAGCACGAAGACGATGTTCACGCGCGTTGCACAGATTATATACAACACGTTCAAGCAGGCGCATGCGATGAGGAAGAAGCCTGCGAACATTTAGCGCCAGGTCTTTGCACCTTCGACAGAGGAGTCTTTTACCGAAGCTTGAATTGAACTCTGGCGTCATCGAGCCAGTTGCAGAGTCGATACCACTCGTCGAGTATGCTCCAGCTGCGTTGTAGAAAGGCTGGAAGGTTGCGGCAAGGGTGAAGAAGATGCCAGCTATATGAGAGGAGGAAGGACTGTCAGTGTCGGAATCTTTGGCAGACGTGGACTTTGGTTCCTGACTCACAGTATGAGACAAAGACCACGAACGTGAAGGTATTGCCGAGAAGAAACTCAAGCAAGCCAGAGATGAGGAGCAGAGGCCCTGCGAGGAAGAAGTAATCACCGCTGCAAGATGTTAGCATACTGTTCATTGCCACAGTGCGAGCTCGAAACCGGGTTACCCACATGTTTGCCGCGCCAGTGTTTGGTCCAACAGCCGTGCCGCGCCAGCCCATGAGGTTACACGCAAATGGGGTGAGCCCAACGACGAAGCCGATCAAGCCGCTGCAGTTCTTCTCGTCAGTGATCTGAACAAAGAGCAGTCGAAATGACAGTATACTTACAGAGGAGTCGGATTTGCAAAGGTATTGCGAAGGTCGCCCTTGACATTCGTCTTAGGGTTGAGATATAGCTTCTCGAACATCTCTGGCGAGATTGTTAGTAGGCCTGCCGAACGTACCCGTTCAAGTACTGAGTCGTTGATGGCCTCGTTGCGGTAGTCATCGTCGCCGTCGGCCTTGTTCTCGTCCATTCTGGGCTGCGTTGAAGCTGGGAATTGCTTGGTCAATTCGAGCGATTCAATTGATACTTGAAACAAAAACTGAAGGAAGATATTGGGACACTACGGAGATATATAGAGGTATAGTCGGCTATGTACTAGAAGTACGGCTATTTACCTGTGTCCTGCCTCTCCGTGACCCTCCGTGGGGGAACATTAAGGTTCGGAAGCAACCAAAGTCTAACTCTGGTAGAACAAAACTAGGTTGTGGGGAGCATCGTGGAGACAGTGTGGAGTATTCTCGGTACCATAGCAGCTTGTTGCTATGATTTTCGCATAAACCGAAAACGGAATGTTTCGGCCAATCCTCCCCGCCCGTAGCTCACCACTAGAAAGCTTAAGCTGCTCGGTAGGAATGATCGGATGTTGGGAACGGACAGAGAGGGTCCCTTTGGTCGTGTGCACATGCCCTTGACCGAGAGCAGCTCTCACACGAAGGTATCAGTCTGTGGCGCTGTGCATAAGTGCCGGCCATAGCTGTGAATCTAGTTTTTCGTCGCACAGAACACCCTAAAGTATCTTGATGCGCTAATAGTCGTGCACTGAATGTATTCCGAAGGATGCGCCAAAGGACGCTATTGGTCGAGGGGATGTGCCCAGGGTTTTCGATGCCTCGTTGAGTGGTCTCCATTTTCTCGTCTTCTTGCAAGCACTGTGGGACTCAAATTGGTACATGAGAAGAACACACCGTCGCCTCTCTCCAGGCAAGCTTTTTTGCCTTGACTCAGCTCGTCCTGATAACTCATCAAGTGCTTATCGTCTCAATTCTCTTCGTATCTTCGTAGTCCTGTGATGAGCTACGTACAGAGCTCTGAAGAGGTTTTGTTTCCAATTTCCTTGTTCTCGTGCAAGTCTCAATTCAATGAAAATAGTATGTCTTTGGCTGCAGGAACTATTCACGAGCTGCGTCTGTCAAAGAGGCTCCATTCGCAGATCGATCCAAAGACTTGACTCGCTTAAATCTGCATCCTCTCGACAGTAGCTAGACCACCCAGCTCTTGGTATTTAATATCTTACACGCTCTGTGAAATTGGACAGAAAAGTTACTTATAGCTATCGAAGCCATGGCCATCATGACAAGCAGCGCGCAATGTGCCTTTCAAAGACAAGGTCATCTATCCACCGTGAAGCGTAAAACCTCTATGCCATAGACCCAACCAACTCGCCACAATAGATTCAGCGCACCATAACGCTATCCACATATTGTGTCACCTGCTGCACACCGTCCAGCGCAGCTACCATCCTCACATACCAATCCGGCCTGTCTACCGCTATCGCACCTTACTCACGCTTTGCTTCGAACATCTCTTAGGCGTCTTCGGGGCCGGGCTTATGTAGCTTGCTTTCATCAACTTGTCCCTTGGGCAATTCACCCGGTCGTCTGGAGTGGACCTTGATTTCGGCTCGCACGTGTACGGTTGCTGGCAGCGCTTTTCAGGCCATTCCTCGAGTCCGGCAGACTGTGCGAGACCGTCAATTGTACTAGAGTCGGACGATACTGGGATAGCAGGTTCTATATGTTATGCAAAACTCGAGCCGATGCTCTTGGAGGGTTGAGCAGGTCTGCTGAGGTGAGGAGGATAAGGCCGAAGCGTCCGGTGCGTAGGAGCTCTATAAATTCAGTTGGAGAGGGATACTTACAGGTTTGTTATGTAGATTGCCATTCTGGAGATTTCAGAAGGACTGCCAGCATAACGCAGCACGCGGACGTTGAACAAGTGCCGGCCTAGTTTGAGAATGCCGACCAGATCTTGACCGCCTTCGATTGAGTGTGACTGTCTAGGACGAGATGGCTTGTAGGTTGTTCAACTTGATAACCGGTGGTGAAGCAAGCAGTAATGCCAGACTCATCCGTAGTAAGTATCTCTCAAGTGTTGCTGAATCATCCTCAGGCGAGATCATGCCTAACACTAGATCTCACATGATCGAGACCATAAGGACGATAAGGCAACTACATGTATGATGTATCTGCTTTGATGGTGTCGTGCTGCTGACTTTGATCTGTCACGCCACTATTGCATATGGTGGCTTGGCCACCAGCTTCAAACAGCGCGGCAAATTGATGAGGCATCAACCATGCAGGGCTCAGACCATGGCAAACGGATTTAGAGCGATTCTGTACGTCCAAGTACTAGTCCTACCCATATGCGCAAGTCGTGCGATCACCTCTCCCGTTACTATAATTATCTTGATGCAGCACAGAGACTTTTGTGTTCTTCGCCCTGGTTGGTGAGGTGCCCGTCTTTAGCAAAGCTGTCTGAGTCAGTTTTCTCTTGCAAAGCATACCCTCACGAAAGCTCCAGATAATGGCAAACACTCAAGAGAGAATTTGTACACTACTCAGCTCAATATACAGTATACGATATCGCAGCGTTGTATGTTTCATCCTAGAGTCGACCAAAGTCTGTGCCAGCGAAGGATCCGATGCAGCCTGTCAGCCATAGGCAACCGCCACAGCAGACGCGCGGGTGACGGACTATGAAACTGTGGAGGCTATGCAATGCTGAGCAACATGTTCAGCCTTGCAGCTCCAGCGTCACACCACATTACGCACGCTCCGCCACCCTCATTTTCGTTCACCGTACTTATGAACAACATGCTGACCACCAATCAAATCAACAAAAGCCGCACCTCTACAAAGGTTTCATCTCCAATTCAACCGTATGTCCAGGCCATTCCGTCACACAAGGCTGTAAATGTGTGTCTTACCATGGGAACCCGGCATGAAGTGACTTGTTGGAGTGCGGCTATGCAGCATGGTGATGATTGTGGAAGCTGCTAGACATACTGTCATGATCTTGTGATATTAATGTTACTTGAGTTCCAGATTTTTTTTGGCAGCATACTGTCATCCTCGTGCAACAAATCCTCCATCATGTCTTCGGGAGCCCTCCAATATTTGACCTTGATAGAAGATACCTCATATCAAAGCGACTATTACATCCAACAAGCAACGAACAATGCAACCAACATCGAATATACCTACAGGCCCCAATCTAACGGGCATCTGGGGCATAACTACGGTCATCCGCGAGAAAAGAATCAACACCATAGTCCTCTACAACTCTGGATGTCGCCAAGGAGACACATGGAACTGTACTGCGGCATGCTTAGACGAAGTGGCAGGGCCAAACATCACCTGGACTGGATCGAACGCCTCGTACACGATTCAAAATTGCCTCGTATACCCGATCATCGCGACGGCAGCTGCATATGGATGGCTCGAGGAGAAGCCACCAGGACTGCTGAACAAGTATGCCATCATCACGAACCAGACATTGCCAATTGAAGCTCCAGACACCAAGGACGATTATAACTACGCTTGGCCTGTAATTCGAAATTGTATGCAGCAATTCTGCTTTCTCTTGAATGATGGGGAGGCCCAGCACGATCGCTGTCGCTTTCGCGCCTCTCCAGAGCTCGCCACGAACTATTCATTAGGGCCGCCATCTTCGCTTTGGAGTCCAAAACTTGTGAGTATCACCTGGACAGCTCTTTATTGACGCTTACATGTGATATTCCAGGGCATTCCAGAGAGCTTTTGCGACCTGGGACCACTCTCTCTTAACGCTGATCTTGCTGGCCCTGGTGTAAGTGCTTACTATGCTCAAAACAATCGTAGTGACTAAATCGCTATAGATTTTGGTTGCCTACGTACAACAACTAGCAATATTGCTTGGGGCTATGGTTTTGTTCAACATCGCAGTCTTCCCGTCCCGTTTTGCCCTCTTTGTACTCAGACGTTGCCACAATGGGCGAGACCACACCACAAGCGGACGTACAAAGCGAGTCTTAGAGCTACTGGCGTTTCCAAAGCTTACCGCTTCGCTCTTGACAGCGCTCATGGGCTTCCAGAAGACACAGATCATGCTTGCACTCGTCACTCAGATCACGACTATCATCGCCCTGCGCGATCCATCGTTGCTCGCAGCCGCGACGCCGCTACAAATGAATTTTGTACGGCATTATCTATACCTAATCAACACTTCAATCATCCTAGCAGTATCCTTTGGCATACTGTTGCTACGTAAAGGTACAAAGAGAGTACGACCACAGATCCAGCTCGCGTCTGCATGTAGCATCTTTATGGGAATGGCTACTGCGCTTATACTATGGTTCATGAATGTGAACTTCTACCAGCATCGCCAAGACCCTCCAGAAACTCACAGAACTCTTCAGTGCGGGGGAGTGAATCCTATGCAACACTGCGAAGTCCCGCAGGAAGTATTTGGCGATTGCTCCAGTCCTCACATCACAGACTTACGAGACGACAAGTACACAACGGGACTGAATCTAACGCTTAGCAGAGCCGGCTTTTTTATCCGCTTCGGCGCGATTATCTGGACGGTATTCCTTCTGGCTGGCGTGGCACTCGCAGGAGGTGCCCATCCAAAAAAATCTTATAGGAGGCTTGAGGACGGGTACTATTTCATCTGTGAAGTCCTGTTCAGCTGGATCATGTACTCTACAATCTCGACACTTCTCTCAATCAATCGCGACGATGCATTTGCAGCTGGCAGAAGTTGGTCGATCGGGCAGATACTAGCAGTTATGGTCTGGACACCTGCACTGATCGAGTGGTTGTATCTTATATGGGGTCAGTCACAAAAACTTCTATCATGCGATATACAGGGTTTTATACTAAAAATATTGCAGTGGGCCTCGAGAGAGGCGCGAACGGCCGAATACCTACTGGCTATCATGTGGTTCAGGACGACAAGGATGGCACGAGCACCACTGCAGAAAATCAATCCACCCAAGCTTCTGCCGTCGATATCGTTTAGTATTCTGCGACTTTGGCTAATGCTGCAATTCGATAGCATATATAGGATAATCAAGTTCTCTGTGTTATCTTCGCATATCAGATACGTTTTCCAGGTGAAGGGACTGCAAAAGGCTTCTATTACTCGGGTGCACACCTTAGGGTTATTTAACATCGCAAGCAGTGATGCTGTGACCATCTATTGATCCCCATCATTAAACGCTCATATCATCCCAGCATAGCATATGGTGGAGGGCATGCCGTGTTTGCGCTTGTGATCGGCGCCGGCGCACACTCCAGAGAGCCGGTCCGAATTCAATCGACCTGCCCGGTCGCTGGCCAAGAGCTGATAAGCTATCTCGACTCCCGGCCCAACGCACACCTGCTCTTGCATAGCTACTTCATCAGGAACACAGACTATCAGGAAAGTGTGCAAGCCAGAGATAGAGAGTAACATGCACCGGGCCGGGATAATATTCACATTAGGCACACAACATGAGTTATTGTGATACCACCTTGATGGTCGCACCAAGTAGGGATTTTTTTCTGAAAGAGTTTACTAGTACCGCTTTACTATGGCTTCAAAGCATGAGGTAGAGAAGTCTGCTGCCCAGGCTTCTGATACTGACATACAGGATGTTGCAATTGGTGAATCAGAGACCATTGCTGAGCGAACGGAGGTGCACGCCTGGACATGGAGCACATTTCGGCGCTCTGTCCTCTTACAGATGATCTTGTTGGGACTGTAGGTGATCTACTGGCATGTGTCTTGTCGCTTGACTGACAATAGCGGCAGGCTTTCGCTGGTAGGCCCAGCAATGTCGGACGCTATCACAAACCTTGGCGGAGGAGGACTGTCCTCGCCTTGGCTAGCTAATCTTTCAACGTGCCTTAACTACGTTTGTGGCTTCCTCGTTACAATTATCGGCGGTCCTCTGATCAACAAGATTGGCATAAAATGGTCTTGCATGATTGCCGCGATCACTATGCCGCTGCATGGTTCCTCGTTCTACGTGAATGCAACCAAAGGCATTGAGTGGTACCTTTTGTTCGGCAATGTAGGTAGCTCTTATAATATGCCAGAAGTCTCGTACTGACAGAAACAGATTGTACGAGGGTCTACTTCTGGCTTTTTGTACGTAGGTGAGACCACCGCCATGCTGTCGTATCCAAGGCCGGACGAGAGGGGATTCTATCTCGGTAAGTGCGATATATCAGGCTTATCAGTGATCGTTGTTGACAATCCCAGGTATCTGGTCCGCCATGCGTAGCTCAGGTAGTCTGATAGGCGGCGCCATCAATTTCTCGACCAATTATGACAGAGCATCAGCTGGAGGCATTGCAGTCTCCACATATCTCATCTTTGTCGCATTTGGTGAGTCCAGTGCATCAATACTCTTGTCCAAATCTAACAGTCTGCAGAATGTACTGGAGTACTTTGGGCTCTGTCGCTCTCTTCGACCAAGAATGTCCGTCGTTGGGACGGCAGCAAAGTCCCCATGTCTAGCAATGTGTCCTGGAAAAACGAATTTGCTGCGTTACGGGCGCACTATAAATTGAGAAGGGTATGTTCCTGACTTCTCCCGCTGACACCACGTGGTATTTCACTGACGATATCATGTAGACTTGGCTGGTATCTGTGCCTGCATTTTACTCTTTCTTCTACGGAGGTGTAATGGGTACTTACCTTTCTCTGCATTTCTCAGTGCGAGCGCGAGCACTGTCGTCTCTCCTCGTTCGTAAGTTCTCCTTCTCCGACTTGTGACGCTTCCGCTGACAACCACCAGCTGCCATCACCATTCCTTCCGTGGTGCTTTTTGGCAAGCTCTTGGACACTCGCTGGTGCGCACAGCGACAAAGAGCCTGGATTGGCTTTCTTGCATGGCTTCTTCCACAGGCAGGGTGTTTCATCTGGCTAGGAATTGAGTACAACCGCTACGGAGCCAAAGTAGCTCTCGACTACGAAGAGTGAGTTTAGAGGAACTCCATTGGCTACTCTTGCTGACAATCACAGAAATACTATGCCATGGAGTCGAGCTTACCTACCCTATCTGATCGTGTTTGTGAGCGGCTACTGGACTCAGCTGCAGCTCTACTGGATTCTCGGCACATTCTCCACCGATGTGAAAGAATCTTCACGCAGTGGAGGCTCCTTCCGCGCGTTCGAGACTGCAGAGCAAGCCATTGCGTATGGCCTCAACTCTGGCAGCATCTTGTCGACCATCCCCTTCTACATCAACTGTGGCTTACTAGTCGCTGTGGTACCCTTCATGGTCTTTCTGATTCGCATGATGCCGGAGGAGCCCACAGAGCCTGCCCTCACGGATCACTCTACATCAGAAGACGCTGACTGAGCTGAGAGGATGGTGAGAAGGCATTTATAGTGGAGGCCTCGGGTGCGCCAGGACTTTGGGAGTAGCGTGGTTCAATTGCCGACGAATCTCAAACAGCAGAGAGGAGCTATCAAATGAAATTTCCATGACGAACATGTCACGGTGGCATCTTTTACTACTAGGTCAGATCATCAGAGGTCTTAGGATTGGTCACCTACGCTTTGTACGAAAATGTTTCGCCTCGTGCCACAAATCAGAAACATGCTATAAGATCTGTGAAGAAAAAGCGCGTGGTAGGCATCTCTCTCATCGACATCGCCAGGACTGCAGAGTGGAGCCCGCTGTTATCGTGCAATAGGCTTGGCCGGACAACCGGCCCGGTGCATAGCTTGGGCGCGTGGAGAAGTGGATATCGCGATACGATGTGTGAGCTCTTCGTGACATCGTAAAACAGAGAGCTGTCGGAGGTGACATACTCTGGGTGTGGTCAAATTCTATTCCAGTTGCCAGTAACCCTAAACATGGGTCCCCAAGATTCACCCCCAGGACCATTTCCAACATCAAACTCGACCGCCTCGTTCTGGAGAACTGACCCCGGACCCATTGACGAGCACCGAAGTACTAAGACACTTCCCGTCAATGCCGATGTTGTAATTATAGGCGCAGGATACGCTGGAGCCGCGATAGCCCACCATCTGATCAAGGAGAACGAACGCTATGATCGTCCTATTCCGTCGATCGTTATACTTGAGGCTCGCGAAGCATGTTCCGGGGCTACAGGGCGTAACGGTATGCCACAGAATAGCGCGAATGGAATTGCTATGCAGAACCTATACTTACTCTGCTTCCCAGGTGGACATCTCAAGCCAGATCCGTATTCAAGAGCGGCTAGCATCCTCAAGACTCATGGTCCGGAAGTCGCTGAGCACGTGGCAAGTTTCGAGGCTCGGCAAGTCAGAGAGGTGAAGGATTACATTGAGCTTGAAAGCATTGACTGTGATTTTGAGGAGACTATGGTTTTCGATGTTTGTCTTCACAATTCAGGTCGAGACAAGGCGAGATCAGATCTTGCCAGTATCGCTGAGGCTAATATTTCCACCGCGAGAGACATCGATGGTCACTTCGGAGCGGATGCTGAAGAAGTATACATGATCGTTGTTGATTGCTTGAACGATAGGAGCTAACGCACGTCGCAGGTCTCGGGTGTGAAAGGCGCGAAATCCTGTCTGTCATATAACGCTGCGCGACTCTGGCCGTATAGGCTCACTGTGCAAATGCTGGAGCAAGCAGTCATTCGAGCGTGAACTTGCAGACCAAGACGCCCGTCATGAGTATCTCTCCCGAGCGCGCATGTCTGGGCAGCTTCAAGTGGGCAGTCAACACCAAGCGAGGATCAATCCAGTGCAGCACCGTTATTCATGCCACCAACGGGTACGCCAGTGCTCTGCTACCCGAGCTCGAAGGCAAGATTGTTCCTGTCAAGGGCATGGTCGCACAACTCGTACCGACAGAAAGTCCTAGACTCACTGAAAGCTACATGATGCGCTTCTCAGACTATGAGTACGACTACCTCATCCCTCGTCCCGATGGCAGCATCGTTGTCGGCGGAGCGAGGCGTGACTTTTACAAAGACATCGGAAAGTGGTTCAATGTTCCCGACGACGACAGTCTGATCGGAGGCGCTGAACGGTACTTTGATGGGTACATGCAGCGTCATTTCCGCGGATGGGAAGGTTGCGATGTTCGTACAGAACGACTTTGGACCGGCAGTGAGTCTTTTCCTGGCCCATTAATACTCGAGCCTGTATACTGACTGCAGTCTCTCCATAGTAATGGGCTACTCTGATGATGGCTTTCCATATGTAGGAGACATTCACGACAAGCCGGGACAATATGTATGCGCAGGATTCTGCGGCCACGGAATGCCGCAGATATTCTTGTCAGCTAAGGTCGTTGCCGAGATGGTGGTCACCGGTGCCACAGCTGAGAAGGCTGGACTCCCGTTACCTTATCGGACGACGCCTAACAGATGGTTACAGCGCAAAAGAGCATACCTAACCTATAGGATGGGGAGTCGAGGGCAGGCTTTATGAATAGCACCGGTTTTCTAGAGGAACCTCTATTTCCTAACCAATATGAGGAATGGAATCACCTAACCAATATGAGGAATGGAATCACCTTGAATTCCGTCCGGATTTGGGTTTAGCGCGTTAGGGCTTAGCTTAAAGCGGTAAAGCGGAGTGATTTTCGTGTGGGATTCTTTGATGGGATTCCGCGTCTTTGCCCGCACGAGATGGACTCTTTCACGATCTCAAAATTGTTTCGAACATTTCAAAGAGCTATAAGAGCGCAGCAGGATTGCTTTCACAGGTGTTGACGTCGGGTGTGCAACGCAACTGGAAGCCCAGCACGGCCGGGCGTGAATACGACAAGCGCCCGCTTGCACGTTCAGAGCGCGCCGACGCCGTGGGCGAAACCGCAAGGACGGCGAGGCTGGCTCGCGCATTTCGTGCTCTAGAGATGCAGAACAACGCGATAAATGAGCAAGAAGCACATGAGACCGGGTTGAAGATCACTACAGATAATGCGAGCCGATTTCTGGAATATTACGAGGAATACGGCGTCTTGATTTGCGCGAAACACGGCTCTGCCGTCCGAATCTCGCGGATCATCTGAGCAGGCATCACACAGGGAGCAAGAAAGAGCGCGGCGATGTGGTGAAAAGCTACAAGTCTCTGGTGTTGTATCAAGCAAAGGATGTTCCGCTACCGCGGCCGCTACAGCAACCGTTTTCATGTCTAGGGAAACCGCAAAAAGGGTTCATCTGTCAAGAGCCCGAGTGTCAGTACATCAGCATAAACAGGAAGGGGATACGGCTTCACTGTAATCGGAAGCATGAATGGAAATCATCAGCAGAGCAGCGGGAGAATTGGCACACTGTATGGGTGCAAACATTCTTCAGATCGGCAGGTCTACAGAAGTACTTTACTGTTTTGTACAGCGAAGAGGATGACGTCGAAAGAGACACGAATAAAGCAGAAGCTGCTCTAACAGTGATGGCCGAAGATCGTGCTACTGGAACAGACACAACAGACGAGGCAGAAGTCTCAGCAATCACAGCAGACTGGAAGAGGCAGGACGAGAAGCTAAAGGAGGAACTTGAAGTGGCAGATGCTGAGACTGCAAAGACAGATCACACTCTCTGGTTCAAGAAGACTGCTTGGCCCGAACACATCGCAGGCTGCACGCTGAAGCATCTAAGTCAAGCGAGCCGACTACCCGACCGAGATGAACAAACGCTTCTCGCAGCAGTGAAGCTGAATGGCACTCTGATCGAAAAATGCGTAGGGGGTCTTGGTTCGCTCGACAATGAAACTCGGCGCTGGCTCAGAAGCGCAAAGCACTCAGAGATCGATCAACGGCCGCTAGCAAGATTACAGAACAGCGAAAGTCAGCAGACGTACGCTGTTTACATGGCGCGGCTACTTTGTTACAGTCTGAGAGTGCTACAGAGCTGCGAAGACAGCGAGAGACTGGAATCGACAGCAGACGAGCAGGACACCGATACAGACAGTCGTAACGAATATGCTGAGGATGACGAAGGCGAGAGTGGAAGGGAGCGTGAGAATGAAAGTGACGACGACGGCGACTTCGGCTCTCAACCCGCAGTCGATGTCTTTAAAGACGCCCGCAGGCTTTATCCGTGGCAGGATGGGCAGAAAGATTTGCTGAGACGAGTTCGTGAGAGCATCGAGAACGGCTGGGACGAGAAATCTCAGCTCGACGCTCTACTGAAATTCTACGAGTCGCTCATCTTTCAACACGTGCGAGGAGATACATTCAAGAGTGCGATCTTGCACTTTCTTGCCGTTCTAGGCATCGACGAAGAGACGAGACGGCTCCGGCAGGCGAACGACTTTTCATACATGCTAGCAGGTGTCATATACTGCATACGGGTGATCGCCGTCGAAGTCATACTACCGTCAGAGGAGAGAGAAGATCAGGACGACGAGGACGACAAGCGCTTCAGGCAAACGAGAGACAGATTCTTAGCAGACGGCACGTATAGCGTTATGAGCAAGGCGCTCAGCATTCTAGCTTACGGAAAGAGCATCGCTATGAATCACAGCAACGCCGGCTCGATCTCTTGGTCGGATGATCGGACGGAGATGAGCTACAAAGGCACGCCGATCGACGTGGCTCGCTTTGGAAATATGGTTAGGGGTGCGATCGAAGAGGCGGAAGACAAGCTTTGGAAAGACTTGATGTGGGCGACGCGGGAAGAACGGTTCGAGGTCCCGCTCGACAAGCTACAAGACGACGTCATGTGGACGAAACGAGGAGTGTCGTTTGTCGACAATGCTAACAACGGATTGCAGGACAAGCGGGAGTGGATGACGAGGCGTGCACTGGCAGATGCTACGGGCAGAAGATGTGGAAGCAGAAGCAACGGTCGAGGCTGGAAGTACGAATTATCTACGAAAGGTCGATCGGTTTAGGGAGCTACTTCTCTTCTGCGTTCACGTCACAGGCGGACAGCCGGCGCGAGGGACGGAATTACGTCGATCCGGTTCAGGGAACGGCTTCCAGCAGGACAGGAACATCTTCGCGATACAGGGGCACATGGTGGTCGTCACACGCTATCACAAGTCTCAGTCGCAATTTGACAAACCGAAGGTGATCCCGAGGTTTCTACCGTGGAGAGTCGGGCAGCTGCTCGCCGTCTATCTGGCTTACGTTCAGCCGTTTCAGCAGTATCTGACCGTGAAGGTCAAGGGCTTGGGTCAGTCTGATCACGTCTGGGCGAACGAGTTCGGCCCGTGGGGAACGGATCGTTTGACAAAGATCATCAAGCGAGAATCTAGCAAACGCTTAGGCACGAGGCTGACGACGCTCGACTACCGGCATGTAGCGGTAGCTAGGTCGAGAGAAAGTCGGAGAGCATTCTCGCGAGGCTACGTCGAAGAGACGGCCGAAGTCGAGGAGCCGGAAGTCGACGAGGACGACCCGCTCGAGGTTTCGGCGGGCAGAGGCGGCGAGGTGGGAGCGAACCGGTACGGCGTGTCACTGGATGTGATCAAACATCTCAGCAGCCGGTCGATCGACACTTTCAGGCCGCTCTGTCAAAAGTGGCACGGTTTCTTAGGTTTAGCGAGCTATGGAGGGCGGGGGCTGAAGCGAACGGCTCAGTCGAGCAGCAGCGGTAGTGTTCGCACGCAGCTACAGTACCCGAATAGCAGCATGGCTGCGACAATGGCGAGCAACGGCATAAGAGGATGGACTGCTGCGATGAGCAGGTTGAGAGCGCAAGATCAAGCACACAGCTCAACAGAAGCGGGATCGAACAACAGCTGGTACTTTGGAACAGAAAAAATCAGTACAAGCGAAGGTGCCCGAGGTAGCAGTCAGATGGTGGTGACTACACCGTTACAGCAACAACGAGAACAACTGCCGCAGCTGGGACTGCAATCTACACCGCAAATTACGCCGCAGTCTGAGCAGTATTTCACGCCGCAATTCGGGCAGCAGTTCACTACCGTACAGCAGTGGATAGATGGGCACGCCGGACCGCAGCAGACACCGCAAGCGTTCGCCGGGTTGGGGGTCGCAGCGAGTACAGGAGCGTATTTGCAAGAGTCTCCGCTATTCAATCGGTCGACAGCACTATCGGCGATCAACCGCGGAGAGAAGGTAGTATCGTCAGTGAAGAGCAATTGAAGAATGCGATGCGAAAAGCTCTCTGTTGCAGCGAAGTCTCGTTCCGGTCGGAGGAGCAGAAAGCAGCTCTTCAGACGATCGTTTCAGGCGAGCAGAGGATACCGCTGGTCATAGTGTTGCCGACAGGTGGTGGCAAGAGCTTACTGTTCACAGCGCCGGCATGCTTAGACGACCCCGGCGTGACGATTGTCGTCGTACCGTACCGCGCGCTTTTGGACAATCTGTAGCAACTGCGAAGAGGGCAAAGATCGACTGCATCGAGTACAGACCCGGAGAGCAGAATCCGGCCGCACTCGTCTTCGTTAGTGCAGATTTCGTAAGCGGCAGTCAATTTCTCAGCTACGCGCAGCTGCTAAGCGCAAAAGGCATACTCAGGAGGGTGTTCGTCGACGAGTGTCATCTCACATTCACAGCGAGCGATTGGCGACCGAAGCTGGCAGAAGTCAGAGCCGTACGCGGATTGAGAGTACCGGTAATCATGCTGACAGCAACGCTGCCCGTACTGCTCGAGTTTGAGCTGGAAGAGAGCATGGCAGCGCAGATGGCGAGGTACATCAGAGCGGTGACAACACGCACAAAGACGAGGTACATTGTCGAGGTCTGCAAGCCCGGGAAGCTGGAAGAACAGGTTCCCGAGCTATGCAGGCGGATGAAGAAGCATCTGGGTCTACAGAAAGGCGTCATATACAGTCGCAGCAGAGATCAGTGCGAGCGGCTGGCGAGGAAGTTGAGGTGCGCTTACTATCACGCCGGAGCTGCAGATAACGAGGAGAGACTGGGGGCGTGGCTGGAGTACGGCGGTTTGATCGTGGCGACGTCGGCTCTAGGGACAGGCGTAGACTTCCCGGGCGTCGTCTTCACACTTCACATCGATATACCGTACGGCATGATCGACTTCTCGCAGGAGTCGGGGCGGGCAGGGCGCGCGGGGAAGACGTTGACTCAGTCATACTCGTGGAAGAAGGCAAGGCGGAAAGGCAGGCGGCGAGTGGTAAGGGCAGGAGCGTGGACGAGAGCATAATGCGCGATTTCATCACGACGAGAGGGTGTAGGAGGCGGGTGATGGGATTGTATCTCGACAACAAGGAGGTCGAGTGTGGACAGGACGCGAGCTTGGCGAGATGCGACAGATGCGGCGAGGGAGTGACGGCACTAGAAAGGGAGTGCACGCGAGCAGCGAGAGAGCGTCTGTCGAAGAGACACTGGACGAGGTCACAGACGGCTGCGTCTTCTGCTTTGTCGAGTCGGCAGACGACCCGGGCGTGGACTGGACTCACAGGCCGGAAGCTTGCGAGAGGGCAGAATGCAGCAAGTGGCAAGATCTGGACGAGAGGTTCCGTCGACTGATCGAATTCGAAGAGAGCACTCATAGCTGCTTCAAGTGCGGTTTCAGTCAGAAGCTCTGCGGCACAGGCGCCGGCGAACAAGGGAGGTGTCAGTGGCCGAAGGTGGCAGCGTCAATTCTCAGAGGTGTGCCGTCGACCGGGCAAGGCATCGCAATTGTGAAGAGCGTCGGCTTCGATGGCGACACGGCAGACGCGAAAGAGTATGCAACGTGGCTGGGCTCGAGACATCGAAAGCGAGTCTGGGGGGAATTGATGAGCAACGCGAGCGCTCTGGTCATCGAGTTCATCGTACGATACGCAAAGAGTCGCTTAGAGGAGAGGGTCGACGCTTCGAAGGATGCTTGCGACGACTTTCCGGTGGACGCTTCCGAGGAGAGTTTCATGAC